>JAOTON010001400.1:0-309416 GCA_034440635.1 Lepas anatifera | reverse complement strand
GATTGAGCTGTCGCAGGCCAAGCACATCTGGTTCATCTCATCTGCTCGTGATACGCCGCATCAAGCGCCATCATGTCATTACGCTAAATCACACCACAAATTATCACGCTGCATCAGACCACGCATTCTCACACTACGTCAATTCATCAATCCCCATCATTATCACACTAATCAGCCTGCACGTCATAACGCTGCACTAGATCACAGACCATCACGCTACATCACAACACACACAAAGGTGTGCTAAAGGGACAGCGGGCTGGCAGCGGTGCCGCCGCGCCGGCTACAGCAATAAGCATGTGAACACGCGGCAAGTAGTGGACCAAGCGAAATTCCACGTGATATTCACGAAAGCTCACCATGGCTGAGAAACGTATTAGTGGAATTATACTATGTGCAACGCTTTCGTTTGCACGAGACAGTTCATTACGATAACTCTCACCATTTAAGAAAATCCCCCACTGAAAAGAGGCGACGATGCGTCTGTACTGGCTCCACGTGTTCCTACGCCTACAAATACGAGCAGCAGGAATACCACGAAGCCATTTGCTGGTCCAGAGCCAGCGGGCATGGACACATGGGAGAACGGGTTATGCTATCATTACCTCACCCGCAGCTTGGAAATACCAGAGATCAACTACCTGGTCATGAGACGAAGCCATGAGGGAGTCGGGAGGTATTAAAACAGGAATGGACATGCAGGGAGGGGAGGGGCGAGCGGGATGACGCCTCTTTAGGTCTTTACAGACGCTCCAGAGGGAGAGGCGAACGTCTCTCAAATGCCGTAACTCTATTATTAAACTTATATGAAACTTATGTAGGAAATGTGGTACCTTCATAATGTGATTTTAACTGAGATAGCCAAATTGTAAAGCAAGTCGGAAAACCCGGTACTCAATATATCGTTTGTCTTGGAACTGGAGATTTCCGTAGAAAAACTAAAACCTACCTGCAATATGCCCCTCATGTACCCTTAGCAGCAGGCCACAGTTGTCATGGCTATTGGTGTGACGACATGCTGACGTCACGATGGGCATCAGCCAATCGTAGCCCTTGAAGCGTTTCGAGTATGGTATTGGTTGCCAGATCATGACATCATCCACAGTTGGATATATATTTCTTTTCCTACAGGATTGTTTTAAAAATCAAAATATCGGGCTTATTGTACATTTTTCAGAGAAAACATGAGTGCTTTCGTTATTTTCGGATAAAAGTACGCCTAATTACGCTAAATTCCAGGATTCGACCAAGGTGCCACATTTCCCTTAAGCTTAATAAGCTACTCAAGCAGGCTTTCAGATTCAGGTTAACACCCGCCCCGGTGGGTCTCCAAGCCACCTTCGCCAGGGAGGGGCGGGGTACTCAAACACTCCTTTCCTCGAACTCAGCTCCTATGTGGGACAGCAAAAAACTTGAACGCTGGTGAGTATCTCATAAGAATTCGTAAAGAAACTACACGGTTACTTTTTGGCTCGGGTCAATATTGAGGTTATGACTGGTCAAAGAAGGTGGCATGTAAGAGAAGAGTTTCCGGGCTCTAGCGTCTTGACAGAGTTGAGTTACAATAAACTTTTGACACAGTTCACTTTCCCTCATTACGGTGAATCGAAAGATGTATAATATGACTAAACTAGGTAAATAAGACCTGACCTAAGGTCAGTTCAAGGTAACCATCTAACCTAGCATAGTCAATATGCATATCAATCAGCTCGCAATAAAAATCAAAACGTAATGGTAGCAAATAAAAGCTTTATCAGCATTTTTCTGCAAAGGTATTGGCCAAAGTCTAAAAACCTGTTGAAGTAGCCTCAGATCATCTCTCAGAGGTCACAGGTACAAACGTGCAACATGAGCCCATAACGGGGCCTAGGATGCTATGATTTCGGGAATACGATGGTATTCCAAGCGGTATCTACAGAAATAGGCCAATGTTTCGGCCAAATTCCGTTTTCCCCATGCATTTCCAATGTAGCAGTCATGATCCGTACCTGACCCTAGGGCATAGATATGAAAAATACCTGAATATTTTTGTGGTGCTCGATGGGTTCATTATGGAGTATAAGTTTGAACTCAATAGATTCACCCTTTATTACTAATGACAACAAGATTTTAAGGTGAGGTCACTTGACCTGCATTGGTGACCTAACCTGAGCAGACCAAATCTTAATATTCTGGGGATAGTTGCGGAATTAATTAACCTGCACCGGGCGGGGGCTCTTTTTAGACTCCCTCGGGTTTTTTCGAAGTGACCAAAACAAAAAAACGGCGGCGCGCAGCGCCACCAAACTTAGTCTGCTTGTTCCTTCATAATTTTTTACATATTTCCTGAAAGTCTTAGCTCAAGGTCATATCAGGTCAGGTCACCAGGCTAGCTGAAGTGATCTCACCTAAAAAATGCTTAGGACTGCATAACTAAAAGAAGGGTTAATCAGTCAAGTTTAAACTCATACCATATATTGGGCCCACCAGGAGCTACAACATATGCCGCGGGATTTTTTATATCGGTGACCTAAATGCATGTACAGAGCATGACCTCCCCGTTGCAAATGCATGGGGAGAGTCAGGAAATGAACTTCTCTCAGTAATTATTGATGGAATCAACTTCAAACATCGGTTACGACTTGCTCTTAGCCCATTTTTGAAGTTGATACCAAAATATTCGACTTGTGACCTTTGAAAGGTCACCTTAGGTCAAATAGGCATTTTTTGGTGTTTTACTCTATACATTCTTAATAAACAAAGATAAAACTTTCATTTTGTAACCAAATTGTTTGTATAGTCACTGAAAGTCAAATAATATACATTATGACTATACTACGTCAAATTGGGTCAGACTTTTGACTTGGATCAGGTCAAATTTTTAGATTTGACCTGGCATAGCAATATTATATACAATTTAATTTGTATTGACGAGAAGATTGCAATGGTGCATCAACAATGGCTGCATCTTGCTTGGTTTGGATGTTATTAGCGAAAAAGCAAACGCCCTTATGCAATGCATGTCTGGCTATGGACATTCCCAAGAATATTCCCAATATTCAGTGACGTGTAGCTCCCTAGGCTTTGACCTGACCCGAAAATCATTGCCACTGTAATGAAAGAACAGATCAAGGACTTTCAAATGGGTTTAAAAAGTATTTCTAGCTATCATAGTTTCTGAGATATAAGAGGTTTTCTTAGTACATCTCATATGAGCGGTTTCGACCTATTTTGAGCTCTGGTGACCTTGATATTGACCTGACAAGAAAAATGACCGAAATTTTTTAGATATCCTTTTAAAGAGCTTTCGATTGTCGTTTTGCGTTTTTTCTAGCTCTCTTAGTTTTTGAGATCGTGGGGGTCTTTTTTAGCCCCCACCAGGGCGAATGGGGCTCGTACCCGCCACCGGGGCAAGGGTTAAGGAGTTAAGGTGCACCAAGTATGGCGACGCTTCGCGCCGCCTGTTTTCTTGCAGCTAAAAAACCGACGGAGGACCGTTTAAACACCCCCTACCGAGCTGAAGGTTTATAACTACTCACAAGAAAATGGCGATTCAGCATTTATTTTGATATAATTATTCCGTATTGTCCTTTCCAGTAGGCCGTTATGCCTAGTGGCCATATTAGGTCATACATTGACTTTAAACTGAACCTGGGTGAGATCACTTCCACATACTGACATACTATTGTCAAATTATATACATTATGCTATTATTTAAGTTATAATTATATGTATAATTACATAATAATGTATTATATGTATATAATCATCAAATTATATACATTATACATTATGCTATTTGCCATAACAGGAAGATCATAATAGCGCCCATTATTGACTCCAACCCAACTGTTAGAATCTGGAAAAAAGAACTGTGCCTAATCTGTCACCTTCTTTGACCTGGTATGCTCTCCAAATTGATCTGAACCAAAACGCGACTGATCTGGCTTTGTAACTTTTTGCATCGGTTACCTACTGCCAATCACTTTTCGTTATCTCACACAGGAACTGAGATCGAGGGGGTTCGAGCCCCCTCCCCCGCTCCCACTGGGCGAATAGGGTCAAATGAAGGAGGTAAAAATTGAAAGTAGTATAGGCGGATCCAGAATTTCCGATCGAAGAGGGGGCACATGTTCTGGGGGGAGGGGCGCCATCCAGACAAGGGGTCGCCACTTTTGGACGAATACTCGGGGAAGTGGTATTGCAAGAGGCGGGGGGCTCGACTTTTCAGGGGTCGCCGTGACCATTTCGTGGGGTGCCGATGGTCGATGCAAGGAAAATACCCTTTGCACCCTAGATCGGCCTTTGTTTAGTTGTCGAGAAAGCATTGAACCGTAAAATGCCGCTCTTGGGCGACAAGCCTTATCGGACGGACGCAAAGTCCTATCACAGGGTTGCCTGCCGACACTCACAGCCTGAGAGGGAGCTGTGGAAAGTGACATTGAAGGGGGTGCCGTAACCATTTCAGGGAGCGCTGAGGATCGATCCGAGAAGCAAGCGTCCAAAAACATATCGGGAAAGTAAGAATAACAAAGTCAACGAGCTAAAGTTTGAAAAAGTATCCAAAAAGCAAACAATAACAGACAAAAAGCTAACGTGACGCCTAAGACGAAGTAAAAACAAGGCCTAAAGAAGAGCGATACATTAAAAATGGCCAAGAATACTTCGGGGTAACACAGAATCTAAACATATGATAAATTAATTAATTTGTGATTTTGTGCGCAACATAAATACATAGATTAAAATTATGTTTAAAAACATATATTGATTACTTACTAAAAAGGAATATTTATAGCATAAAACCAAAATCGGCGTCAGTGGGTCGCCCCTCTGGATCAGCAAAATCCAAGATCCATTGTTGTATAGGGACGGCGCAAAAGTAGGGGAAGGAGGGAAGGGAGAACAGCCATGACTAGATGGGTGAATGATATCCGGAGGCCTCTTGCGGTGTTGCAAAGGACCACCGTAAGTACTTTGAAAGACGCCTCGTGAAAGGGGATGGAAAACGATGTTTTGTTTTGCAATTTCCTCCTCGAATCTTTGTAAAGGCGACAGTCAGGAAGTATGGGCACATACATCCATGTCCTGGTTCCATGGCCTAAATTCCTAAAAGCGAAACAAGGCCTGATGGAATAGTTACATACTAAGGGGATTTCGGATGCCTATCAAATCTTAAAGGGATATACGCGAAAAAATCATTGGCTATATCGAAAGGTCACAAAAAGTTGTTTCAGAAGTCTAAGTCTCATTTTTGCGAATTCAGCCTCCAAATGCCTTAAAATCGCTCTCATACTCAACATTTCTACACGCCTTATTAAAAATTCTCACTATTGATCAAATGAAGCAGCCTCGACTATGACCATCAATTTCTCTAAGAACTAGGTCCTATCTGTCCTAAACACTGGTGTAAAACCCCGAGCTATCACAGAACAATTACTTAAAAGACAGCATTCCAAAACTCTTTTGAAACATAAATATAGGACTTTAAAGAAATCACAATTGACCAATCAGAAGCCTAGGAATTCTCATGCTGGATTCACGTGACCTATCTAACGCAAAAGTTTCGTCATCATGGGAATTTTGTAGAAAACGACTGATAGACCCGAGGGACGAAAAGAAGACTCAAGTAATTAGTAATTATTTTATGCTCCATTTTTGGGCAAACTGATTCATTTTGCAGTTTTAAAGGGGGGGGCGGGGGGGCTCGGGGGGGGGATAAGGGGGGTTGGTGGGGTATGGGTTATTGTTTTGTTGTTTTTCCCTTTTTTTTTTTTTTTTTTTTTTTTTTTTTTTTTTTTTTTTTTTTTTTTTTTTATTTTTTTTTTTTTTTTTTTTTTTTTTTTTTTTTTTTTTTTTTTTTATTATATAAAAAAAAAATTTTTTTTTTATTTTTTTATCCTCTTTTTTATTTTTTTTTTTTTTTTTTTTTTTTTTTTTTAATTTTTTTTCTTTTAATTTTTTTAAAAATAATTTTTTTTTTTTTTTTTTTTAAAAAAATTTTTTTTTTTTTTTTTCCTTTTTAAATTTTTTTTTTCCCGGGGGGGGCCCTTAATTTAGGGGGGGGGGAGAGAAAAGGTGTTGTAAGTTAATTTTTATAATTTTTGGGGGGGGGGTCTTTGGTTTTTCTCTCACCCCTTTTATTATGGGGGGGGGCGCCGCCGTCTTTGTTTTTTTTTTTTTCTCTTCTTTGCACTTGTGTCAAAATGTAGTAAACAGGACCTCTGCCTCCAAAGAGAATCAAGACAGAATAAGTAAAAGTTTTATTCTAGGACACTCGGGGTGCTAAAAAAACTACTTTGGATTTGAATATCAATGACCTAAGGCCAGGTGCGAACTTTGGTCTCTCCCTAGAGTATCTTGGTTAAAATGGTTTAAGCTTAAATGCTCGTCGGGAATTGAGATAAAACGTTTTTTTACGTCATTGAGCTCGTTTTTATCCCTGAAGTTCTAATGACATACGTTTTTAACCAATTTGATCTTAACCTGACTGTGGGTCAGGCCAAATATTAGATTCGACCTACCAATGCCATATTATACCATATAAAAAAAAACCGCAAATGCCATTTGACGCAACATACTGAGAGCACTTCAAAGGTGCTATAGTTTTGCTATAGCTCTTCTACATCAGGTGCTATGGCTTAAAAAATATATTCCTTTCCATTACATCCTATTACATCCCTATGGTGACATGTTTTGACCTCTGGTGACGAGGCAGTGGATAGCACCCCCAAGCCACCGGTCCGTCAAGTCGGCGAGCCAATAAGTCGATCGATCCCCAAAATCCCCAACAGGGAGAGTTGGCGACGCCAACCCGGCGTGGGCTCGTAAACCCCAACAATTATTATTAGACCTCTGGTGACCTTTAATTTGACCTGAAAAATTTGTTTCACTAAAAACTTTATCTCGACCTTCTGTCAAGCTACATGGGAGGGGCGACGGGTACCCATCTCCCTCCTCCCGCCAAGGCGAAGGTGGCTCAGACCGTCGTCAGTGCAGGTGTAAGCTTTACCGAAATATTACATTACATCCTTTGGCTATGTCACTTTTGACGTCCCTAGGGAAAAGAATGCCACAGAGATAAAATTTTGACTGAAGTTTTCAGTCATAATCACCGACAGGCGAGAGCTATTGAAAATATGCAAGCATCACTTAAATCCTCTTGCCATACCCCAGTCAGTTGATTTATCAGAAGACGTTGCTAGGGCAGCTGGTCACTGATCAGCACGGGCCATTGTTCACGCCAATCGAATCCCAATAACAAGGCACAAACAGTATAGGAAAAATAAAAGCTCTGTCTATATTCTCTGTGACATTAACAAGTTTACACCATTTTCTCAATCTTTTTTTCAGTGGAGAGGTCATGATTTTATCCGTCTCCTGGTCTTTTATATAAAGATCCTGCCACCAGAAGTAATTGTCATTGGCGACTCTACTAAATGATATGAATTTCCGATCCGGAACACTAGTCTACTCATCAGTGAACTAGGATTTTTTAAGGTGAAATCATTTGACATGGGCCGGTCTTGAAATCTGACATAACCTGATCATCAAATGCTGTGAGAGGCTGAGAAAATGATCAGGGGGGGTAGATCATCGAGTACGGCAGTGCTGCGTGACGCTATTATTTTTTTGTAGTCTTATAAGAGAAGGATACCTGCCTCAGAATATGCGCGACAGAAGCCGTTGACGAAGTAGGTATAACGGTTTTTCGATAGATTATATGTTCTACTAATGAGAGGTGTAACACACCTTCAAAGGTCACGAAATATAAAATCATTAGAAATACATAAGACGACGAGGCGGAACAAAACCGTCCGATTAAACGCCGTTTAGAACGCGTTGCGTAGCTTACCCGTTGAGCCCGACTTCGTAAGAATTTATGCAATCCCAAATCCCAGCACGTCCACATTCCGAGCAAGTTGTGATCGCATACTGATCAGACACACCTGAGCGGTTTGATGGATCAGCAGATTCCTGTTCTGGATGTCACGTTGGTCGGACGCCAGGGTGACAGGTGATGTGACATCTACGGTGGTGCATCTCGCACGTGGTAGTGGTCGCAGCACGCACCATCGCACCTATCGCCTGGCGCGGTGAAGCGTATTACGATGCGTAGCGCCTCTATTGATTGATTGATTATTTGGACTTGAGGGCGTGCCCGCCCACGTGGATATTAGTGTTCTGGTGCCTCTATCTATTGATACGCTTTTGTTGTTGATTACGCTCGGAAATGTGGGAATCTACACAGTGCAGGAATGTTTTCCGTGACTCAGTTTAGATGCTTGCTGGATGCATACCAGTGACACTAATTGCTCTTGACCTGGAGTTACTAAGTCACCAATCATCAGCGAAGTAAAGCCTCGATAAAAATGATTTAAAAAAATAAACTCGGTGCCGCAGTCTAGATGAGTTCAACAACACGCAACTACACAATTTCTGCTTTCTCTCAGACTATGACTCACCCCACAAGGCGACTGTTTTGACAGAACATTCCCTCCGTAAGTGATCCTGAGCCTCAAAAGTACAATCATAGCTAGTCCGCACCATTCTGGGTAATTATACAGCTGATGCAGTATTGAAGAGGTCAGCGACTCCCAAAAACAGGCACCGATTTCCTCATCTACATTGCATCAGTGTATGTACAGTGTCATATACTAGTGATTGGTCTGATTGCTGACAACCAGGTTAGTAGTGAAGTTGGCAGCCTCTGTATGAAACTCGTGATACCCCTCCTTATACTTTCGCAGGACCTGTTCTTCCTGCGGCGTAACAGCTATTTTCAACGATTCCGTTCGGGCAGCAGTTACGTAAAGCTACATCAAAACAACTGTTCTACACACACTTACCATATCGAATGTGCGGCGACGTCCGAATCTGCTGTCCCTGTCGCAATGCATGGCACCCGTTGGCTTCCCATGCTGCTGTTGCATATCGCCATCTAGTGACTCATCAGCCCAAAATGTCCAGTTGATAGAAATATACACCCGGTGGAAATCGAGGCCACCGTGGCATTGCATAATTTCCAGCTGCACTGGCGTCTCCTACCTGAGACGCTGCGAAATACCAACCCATCGCCGTTCTTGTTGCAGGGTGTTTAGCGAGGTGGCGACGGGCCTCTCGGCGTTCTTCGCCCCGCTCAACCCTCAGCCCATTGATCGACAAGGCATTGCTGCCGGTAAGAAATCCACCCGGAGGGTAAGAGTCTACGTAACAGGAAAATTTTTGCAATAACATGAAATACCTTCGCCTAGGTAGAATATGTTTCGTCGGAGACTACGTGTAGGCCATTCTTCATGTGTGGATGAACAAATTATTAACCCGCGCCCCGGTGGGCCTCTAAGCCACCTTCACCCTGGTGGGGGTGTTTGAACATCCCCCAAACTCTGCCCCTATGCGGGATAGCGAACAAATGAAAACGCTGGTGGATAGTTCATACCAATTCATGAAGAAACTATATCAGTCACTTCTTGACTCAGGTCAATATTGAAGTCATGACAGGTAAAAAAGGTGGCATTTTTGTAAAGTTTTGGGCTCTAGCATCTGACAGATTTGAGTAAGATTCATGTTTAAAGGGAATGTGGCACCTTCACAACGTGATTTTAACTGAGATAGCCAAGTTGTAAAGCAGGTCGGAAAACCCGGTACTCCATATTTCATTTGTCTCGAACTCGATATTTCCGTAGAAAAAGCTAAAACCTACCACACCAGCCCCCCAGCCCCCCACGCCGGCAGCCATTGTTGGAGCTACGGGTGTGACGACATATGCTGACGTCACGATGAGCATCAGCCAATCGAAGCCCTTGAAGCGTTTCAAGTATGGTAGTGGTTGCCAGATCGTGACATCATCCACAGGCTGATATTTATTTCTTTCTAGAGGAGCATTTTAAAAACCAAATATTGAGCTTATTGTACATTTTCAGAGAAATCGTGAGTGGTTTCATTATTTTTGACTAAAAGTACACCTAATGCCACTAAATTCCAGGATTCGACCAAGGTGCCACATTCCCTTTAAGGCACCATTCGCTTCCTCTCGTCACAGCAAATCGAATGATGTATAATCTGACCTTACTTTGTCAAAACACAAAAATGGCCTGACCTTAGGTCAGGTCAAGGTCACTTTTTAATCTATCATAGTCAATATGCATATCAATAGACTAGCAATAGTATTTCAAACGCAATGGCATCAAAATAAAGACTGTATCATCGTTTCATGTGAAGTTATTGACCTAAGTCTGAAAACTGCTTAAGTAGCCTCAGATGACCTCTCGGAGGTCCCAGGTCAAAAATTGCAACATGAACCTGGAAAAGGGGCCCAGGATACTACGATTTTGAGAACATAAGGTATTCTCAGCTGTATCTACACAAATACAACCCAATCTTTGTTTTTCCTATGTATTTCCAATGGAGAGGTCCATGATCCATACTTAACCTTAGGTCATCGATATAAAAAGATCCCAGAATATACTTTGCAGCACTCAATGAGCCCATTATGTGAAATAAGTTTCAATCGGATAGATTCCCCCATTTCTCACTTATGCCACATTACATATTTTTGGAGGTGAGGTCACTTGGCCTGCACTGGTGACCTGACCTGAGATGACCCAACCTTAAAATTTTGGAGAAAGTTGCAAAATTGATCAAAGATAAGGTGTGGCAAGTACGGCCGCGCTTCGCGCCGCCGTTTTTTTCGTGCCACCGGAAAAAAACCCGAAGGGGTGATCAAACACCCCCACCGGGGCGAAGGTTAATAGTTTTAATTTGCTCCATGCATTATATTGCATTCAGAAATACGTAGCTGGAAACAAATTGATAATATTTATAAACACCTCATGAGACGCCACGGATTATTACACGCTCTCATAGAATGTTCGCTGTTAACTCACCATGAATCTTCGTAGAAGCAAGAACCATACCATGAACATCTGTGCCCCAAGTAGGTGGCGGTACGCTGGTCACACACATGCCACATTTGGCTGTTTCCCTGCCTCGCAAAAAACAGGGCAGATCCCGGCATCACTCAGACATGTACCAAAGAGGAGGATCGGCGGGAAATTGAACCAGTCCTGTAGACCCGGGCCGGCTCAAACGGTTCATAAAGGGCCTGGAGAGAGAGAGAGAGAGAGAGAGAGAGAGAGAGAGAGAGAGAGAGAGAGGGTGTTCAGGGATTTTTCTTTACGTGTTTAACACGCGCATTGACGGGGGGGCGGCTACCCGCCCCTCTTAAGTTTTCTGGAGATAGCATAAAAACGGTGGCGTGTAGCGCCGCCGTACTTGACATACCTTTCTTATGATTATATTTACAACTTGTGTCAAAATTTTAAGGTTAGGTCACGTCATGTCAGGTCACCAGTACAGGTCAAGTGACCCGACCTAAAAAAGTTTAAGATAGCATTAGTCAGAACAGGGCGAACTTATCCGATTAAAACACTCCTATCACACGACACCGAGTCCTCTAAAAAAGTCCTGGTATTTTTGTATTTTTTTATATCGCAGACCTAAGGTCAGGTACCAGCCATGACCTCTCCATTGGAAATGCATGGGAAAATGGTTTTAACTGAATAACTTAGGAATAAATGGTGACAGAGCGTTGATTTTAACTGTATTAGATTTGCCTTGTCTTTGCGGTTCTAATTATATGAATTTTGACCTAATTCATCTTGACCTGACCTCAGGTTAGGTCAAATCCCATATTTTACCCAGCAGGGTCATATTATATGTCACTCGATTCAGCTTGCTGCGAGGATTCTAATGGTCTAAATTGTTTTGCTCTATCTTTACTTGTTCAGATCAAAGGGCCGAAAACCTTGATTTACATGTTATCGCTGTGATGGCATGTTTTGTCTTCTAGCGACCTTACGTAACCTGACAAAAAAACAAATACAATGTTTTCAATAGAAAATTAGATGGGCTGTCCCACGCCGTTTACTGTTTTCTCGTTATCTAGCGTGGTTCTCGAGATCTTAGGGGGGGGGGTTACCCGCCCCCGTCAAAGCAAAGGTGGCTCAGACCCCGTCAATGCGCTCCCCCCCAACTTTCTATTTATTTTAATTTTAATCAAAAGTTTAAAATTTTTTAAATTTTTTTTTTTTTTTTTTTTTTTTTTTTTTTTTTTTTTGTTTTTTTTTTTATTTTTTTTTTTTTTTTTATTTTTATTTTTTTTTTTTAATTTTTTTTTTTTTTTTTTTTTTTTTTTTTTTTTTTTTTTTTTTTTTTTTTTTTTTTTTTTTTAGGTTTTTCCTTTATATAAATTTTTAAAAATTTTTTTTTTTTTTTTTTTTTTTTTTTTTTATTTTTTTTTTTTTTTTTTTTTTTTTTTTTTATTTGGGGGGGAAAAAATTTTTTTTTTTTTTTTTTTTTTTTTATTTTTTTTTTTTTTTTTTTTTTTTTTTTTTTTTTTTTTTTTTTCGAAAAAATTTTTTTTGGGGGTAAAAGTTTATTTTTATTTTTTTTTTTGTTTTTTATTTTTTTTTGTTTTTTTTTTTTTTTTTGTTGGTTTTGTTTGGGGGGGTGGGGGGTAAAATTTGGGGGGGGGGGGGGGGTGGGGGGGGGGGGGGGGGGGGGTGAGGCGTGGTGGGGCGTGTTTTTTTTTTTTTTTTTTCGAAAATGGGGGGGGCCGGGGGGGGAGGGTTAAGCCTACATCACTCACAGGGAGGAGACACTTGCAATAAACTCCATGGTATAGCTCGATGTTCTCAGACGTCAATTAGCAGATGAATACGAGAGAAATCCTCCGGTATAATATGCATAAGTGCAGTTCATACGGTAATTTAAGAGGCACGCCACAGCAGGGCGCAGCCAGGCACGCGTGCCTGTCTGTGCCTTGCTGTCACGGATGCAAGGGAAAAACGTGCCGGCGATGCCAGGGATAAATCTGTCGGGGTAAGGGGTAACATCGGGCTATAGTGCGAAAAATGGTAACTTTTTATAACAACTGGCGTTCCTTAACCCTCGCCCCACGGGGGGCCATCGATGCCCTCCCTAAGGTCTTTTCAAGATAGCAGAAAAACGACGAAACGCAGCACCACGGTGGAGAGCTCTATCTCTTGCCTCATCATTTTCCCATCATCTCTGAAAATTTTTTACCCCGGGTCACCCAAGGTCAGGTCACCAGATGAGGTCAACCAAGGCCACCTCACTTCAACTTTGAAGCTCTATAAGAGCTACATTTCTTAGTCGATTGATTTGAAACTTCCTACACTTCATAACCCTTCCAGGGTCTACAACGTGTATATCCGGGATTTTTCGATTTCAGGACCTGAGGTCAGGTCACGAGGCGACCTCTCCCATTGGAAAAGCATGGAGAAAAGCTGTCTCATGATCTAAAAGTCACAAAAAGGATGGCAAATACTCAGACTGCTCAGAACAGCGTTTTTGGATACTCTTTCACGAATCCCAGGGATCATATTTGCCATTTGGCATTTCCAAGGTCATCGAAGGTTACCAGGGATCAAAAACAGTATTTTGACAATAACCTTTTACCTAATTAAGCTAGAGCGCTGAAATAAACACCATCGTGTTTGTCTCGTCACTGGCTTTCATTTGATATACGGAAAGTGACCTCAGGTCATATTAGGTCACGAGGTGACCTCTGGAGGTCAAACCACTGGCGGGAGGTCTTTACGTTCCACATAGCGGAAAAAGGTCTGCCAATTTCCTATCAAATGTACTTAACCAGATCTAAATAGCTCTAATAGCAGAGGAGTTATGCCCAGTTTTCTTAAGCATTGCATATTTGAGTGAAAATAGCTTATCGTGACATTTCTTGACCTCTGGAGGTCAAACCATTGACCTGAGCGCTTAAACATGCGAATAATTTCGTACTGAATTCACGCGATCTTTCTAATGCACTTTGCAGATTTGCGCTAACCCCCATATTTTCGGAGCTAGAGAGGGGCCATCGATGGCTCCCCCGTGGGGCGAAGGTGGCGCCGGACCCCCGGTGGGGCACGAGTTAAAACGCCCAATCCAGCGTTGTCTCAATACACCACTAGACTCCTCGCCGGAGGTGCACCTGAATTGGACGCATCAAACCAAACCAACCCCAGCGCGCGTTCAGTGAGGAATCCAGTGGGGTATTGAGACCACATTGGATTTTGTGTTTTTATAAACACAAGTTACTGTCAAAAGAAGCTACACTCTTTCGCGCCGTAGCACTATCTTACCACTTGAATCCCCCAAAAAATAATTCCTGGGTACGCCGGCATACGTGACTTGCTGTGCAGTGCCTTTTTGAATTACGGTGTAAACTGTACTATTGTTGAAACATAACATTCAATTTTGAACTTCTCCTTAAAAAAAAAATGCGCTATAAACACTCAAGAGCAAACTCTTAAACACAATCACTCGTGGTTGATAGTAATTGTGATAGGAGTTCCTAAATTGCGATCCAAATAGGTTGATAGACATTGTGCATCGTGTGTTAAATATTACGCATCTATTTACGGAAAATTACAAATGATGACGTTCGTTTCAAGCGCCGTCTCAAGCAATGTGCGTAATCCCTACCGTAAGGTGTATGATGAGTCTCTCAAGCTGTCCCCCCGCAAACCGCGTCCTCGCACCGGTTGTGCCCAAGCATCCACTAACCGCGCCCCCCCGGCTCTGTTCTAGTCCTGGGTCCAGTTATCGCGATTGCCATTACCACGGCCGTGGTGGCAGCGGTTGCGACGGCGGTGGTCAACTTCATCACCGACACCATCGCCTCGGGACGGGGCATGGAGCCGGACGACTGGGACATCGACCAGACGGCATGGCTGGAACAGCTACACCAGGACCTGGAGTACTCCTGGGAGGACCAGTGAGGAGATCTCCATTCCTCCTGCGTGTGTCTTCACGGCGATTTTCGCCTCTCCAGGAGCTGGAATACTCCTGGGAGGACCAGTGAGGAGATCTTCATTCCTCTTGAATGTTTCTTCACGGCTGTTGTCGCCAGTCGACGCTCCATGTGTTTACCCAAAACGATATGTGTGGGTTTTAGGATATTTAAGTGATGAATTTGTATTGTACAGTCCTTTTTTACGAATCTGGGATATTACCGATGCAATCAGACCTTCGGCCCATTTCCCAACAGTCCAAACCTGAGCGCCTACAGCAGGTGGCTTTGGCGGCATTTATGCAAGGTGGCATTCTAGAATATTTTCAAGTGCTGGCATTCCATAATTTTCTCAAGCACAACTGTCTTAGCGATCAGCTTTACACGTGATCTACGACTAGAGACAAGTGACATCAGAACCTGGGCTCACATAATTCTTCCAACAAAACGTTGCTTGACATACTACTTTGATTTGTCCTTCCAATCTGAGGGCCTTATTAGGGCCCTCTACATATCAAACAAGCCGCTAAGTTATTTATCCTGAAATTGTATGGATAATTTTTTTGGTGAAAGATAAATATGTAAGCCCATATTCTTGATCTGTTTATAGCATTGAGCAACAAAAAATTGCCCAAATGAAAGCTCAATTCAGAGATAACACATAAATGCAAAGAAGGTTTTAAACATATACAAATAGCTTGGCATTAAAATCATATATTTGCGGGGTGTAGGCACTTAAAGTGTAACCACGCTTTTTAAGCTCAGGGTTTAAAACCTTGAGCTATTTTTGCACAAAATGACACCCCAGTCCTTAAAAATAGCAAAGCTGGATATCATAAACTTCTTGCAAACAATGTGTTTAGAAGGCGTTTTGTGTAGAAGTCTGTATTTTAGGCAAATTCTAGCACGAAACTCAAAGATTTTTTTCTAAGAAGCTTAGATTTTAACCACAGTAGGCCTGATATCAAGGATTTCCCAAAGCTTGCGTATATAGGGGATGAGGTGGCTTAGTGGATAGCACCCTTGTCTTCTAAGCCACCAGTCCCGGGTTCAAGTCCCGGCGGAGCCTCTGAATCAGTTGATCTGATCCCCAATATCCCTTCCAACAGGGTGAGAGTTGGCGACGCCGTATGACCCTGGCAGTTGGTGCGTCGTTAAACCCCAACAATTATTAACAAGCTTGCGTATACACCACAAAAGGCTCAAACTACCGGAGAGTTGAGGCATACCCTGGCGATAAAAGTCACCGTTTTCCTTCTGGAATGGTCGATAAGCCATCACACACCTGGAGACAATCTGTCAGCCTGTCTCACCACCATCCCACGCAGTGGAGAGCATGTGAAGCATCTGCTTTTGATGTCTGACGAAAAGGAGAGTGTTAGTGCTCATGCTGTTATTTGTTATCCTCTCACATGCCATTCTATTTGACATACAGTAATATTTTAATCATGACTGTACGACGACACATTTCACAGTTACTGCTGCAAACCCGGGCACACCTTTTACGCGGACGCACCGCACAGCAGCACGTAACATAAATGCATAATTTCTGCCTCCAGAGAAGCTAAGTTCAACCCAGAGTTTTCTCGCGGTAACTTTAATGCAAAACTCATCGAATACCAAGAATTACCCCAATCAGACCGAGGACACCTATCTTAAGTAAGCCACTCTTTACCAGTCTCTTTTTACAGGTGTTATGATACCAGTCGAGTGTGAGGAAAACTTTAAAATAAGGCTGTTTCTCCGAGTGCTCTTAGTTCTTGTTATTACTAGAAAGGGTCAGAGAATTGGATACATACGATTCAAATAAATCAATTGTATGACTTGTCCTACTCGGTGTGCTGTGAACTACTATTCGTAGATCGAGACAAACATATGAGAAATAGTAGTGAATGAATGGAATATTTAAGTTTCAATGCCTGTATGCCTTTTTGTTTATTCGAAATATTTGCGTTATACTCATGCCGTGTAGTTCGGGGTTATATAGATTTACCGAAATGCATTAGAAAGTTGTCAAAATAGTGTTAACAACCGCGTTCGTGGAAGCTGTGCGTGAGTGTATGTTTGCTGGTGCACGTGCTCGGAGCTGCCATTGCTCAATTTAATGTAGTGATATTATTTTCTCTGAGATATAGCGCGTGCTTAGAAATATAACTAATCAATAAAGCTGACCAAAATCTGACCAAAAAGAACAAAGTTTTGTCTTGATTCAGCCATAATTTCATTAAGAAGATGCCGATTGTTTGAAAATGATCACCTGAACGGTATAAGCAAAGCCAATGTCTTGTGCAATCAAGAGCAATTCTGCAGTGTCGGATTATGCTTAGATCATTACATATGCATCTACTGGAGTCAGTGTATGCGTGTGATCAGTTTGCGCCGAGCTCTGGCAGCCCTATGAGTCGGCCTATAAAAATGTACCGTCTATAAGCACCAACCGCTGGAGAATACGTTACAAATAAAGTGTAACTGATAGTGTCAATAAGCAGTCAATCAAAAAATGTATTACTCCTTGTTATGTAGTTAGTTTGTGCCGGGACACAGTATTGCCAAATATACTCAGGTGTGTCAAATATGTAACACACTTCTGTATCGTTTGGATTCCTGAATACATGCCATCCTCGTTTTCATAGACATTCGATTGAAAACCTGGGTTGACTCCAGCACGTTATCATTGCCACAGGATGACTTTATTACCAACCGAACACCTTAAACAGAAGATCAGCTCCAAGTCCACAGCAAAAGCGGTCCACAAGATTGTATCTCAGAGATTAGAGAAGTGGCACTGTAGCGCCTTGTCGCACGGACAAGCGTAATTATACCCTGAATCTAGATGCTAAATACAAAGAAAGCCGGCAGAACAGGACGCGTATTGGAGCGCAAACTGGCGCAGCGCGCTACCCGAGGGCAGCTCCGGTGGGCTGCCGGGTCCAATCCGGGGCCAATCATCGAAAAGCTATCTCCGCTGTTCCGGGTACCGCCACAAACAAATGGTGCGCGCATCGTAGTGATGTCAAACACGCCGAGACCATTTTCTTTACAGTGTAGTAGCTCGAAGAGAAGGCGTCTGGAAGGTACAGTTTCTGGAAATGATGAGTTGGAGCATTTGTACTTCCAATGAATGACAAATGGGAAGACGCTTAATCAATGATCTGGGTAGCTACAGAACGCGTTGCTCATTTCGAAGAAACGTTACCAGTAGCTTGCTTCACAGTGCGACCCTGTTGTGAAGAAAGCGTGGGAATGGCAAAACCTGTTTCAGAGAACAATGTAGAGATGAGGACGTATTGAATGGCAAATATTTTGGAGTCTAGACAAGACAATATTATCATAGATAGAATCCATGGCTTCGATGATCACAGAGGATAAACGGCCCCGTCAACTGCGGTAGCTTGCACTCTCGAAAACGCAACAAGTATGATACGCTGGTTGATAGAAGTGGGCGTAAGGCCGGGTTGGGATAGGAACTTTGAAACAGGGTGAAGTGGGACGGGAAGGGGGAGGGGCCGGTGTAAAGTGGAACGGAGTGGGGAGGGTACCGGGGTGAAGAGGAACGGAGTGGGTAGGGGACCGGGGTGAAGTGGAACGGAGTGGGTAGGGGACCGGGGTGAAGAGGAACGGAATGAGGAGGGCACCGGTGGAAAGTGAAACGGAGGGGAGAGGGCCGGTGTAAAGTGGAACGGAATTTGGAGGGAACCGGGGTAAAGTGGAACAGAATGGAAAGGTGACCGGTGTAAAGTGAAACGCAATGTGGAGGAGACCAGGATAAAGCGGAACGGTATGGAGTGGGGACAGGGGTGAAGTGGAACGGAATTCAGGAGGGGAAGGGTGAAGTGGAATAGAACAAGGAGGGAACGGGGTGAAGTGGAAAGCAATAGGGAGAGATCGAGGCGAAGTAGGACAGAATAGAGAGGGAACGGGGTGAAGCGGGACGGAATGGGAGATGGGAACGGGGTGAAGCGGGACGGAATGGGAGATGGGACCGGGGTGAAGCGGGACGGAATGGGAGATGGGACCGGGGTGAAGCGGGACGGAATGGGAGATGGGACCGGGGTGAAGCGGGACGGAATGGGAGATGGGGGGCCGGGGTGAAGCGGGACGGAATGGGAGATGGGGCCGGGGTGAAGCGGGACGGAATGGGGGAGTGGGACCGGGGTGAAGCGGGACGGAATGGGAGATGGGACCGGGGTGAAGCGGGACGGAATGGGAGATGGAACCGGGGTGAAGCGGGACGGAATGGGAGATGGGACCGGGGTGAAGCGGGACAGAATGGGAGATGGGACCGGGGTGAAGCGGGACGGAATGGGAGATGGGACCGGGATGAAGCGGGACGGAATGGGAGATGGGACCGGGGTGAAGCGGGACGGAATGGGAGATGGGACCGGGGTGAAGCGGGACGGAATGGGAGATGGGACCGGGGTGAAGCGGGACGGAATGCAAGGGGAGGAGTGTGGTGAAGTGGGAGGAAATAGGGAGAGGGGAATGGAATGAAGTGAGGCCTGCAGAAAAAGATGAAGCAGTATAAAATGGGGGGATTTCCCAAAACATATTCGTAGTGGAACGAGACGAATGAATTGTTTTTAGAATATCAGTGATAAACGTTGGTCACTGATAAGCTGTCCTACCTAGGGCAGAACTAACTCCATGGTGCTGATTTTGGCGCAGATGGGCCCAGATTGGATTGGGAAACTTCGAATCAGACTGGACTGTGCCTGCACGGGCACATATAGCCTCTGCATCTGCAGTGACCTAAAACTCCAATAATCATCGGACTGTCACTGCATATCTTGACTGCGACGAACGCGACTAATCTCGTCAGTATGAAACATTCCTTTTTTAAACTTTCAAATTGGTAGAAAATTGAAAATAAATTGGAAAGTTTTGATGTCAGTGTAAGCTGAAGGTGGCCATGAACCCATACAATTATGTTTGTGGATTAAGTTGCTCGTTTCCCACCAACTGGACTGCTTATTTACTTCTTTCTTACCCCTTCTCCTCCTCCTTTCTCTTTTTATGTCGGCACTTATGGGCTACTCAGAATTATATGGTTCTATCATCATAGCTTCACATAACCAAAAATAACTAAAACCTATAATTCAGAGTCACTGTAGACTATTTGAAGACTTCTTGGCACATGCTTTTGAGCGTTCCCTATAGATACGAGACATGCGATTATGCACACATACGAGATGAAATTACATTGGTCCAAAACTTTAACCCCTTTCAGCCTCTTGTGGAATCACAGTTCGACAGGCATTGTTCAAATTTAATCAAGAGTACAAGACGGCAGGTCGCTTTCAGCGTCGTTCCGAATTTCCCTATCACCATTGGCAGCAAACTTGTAGGGGTAGGGGGTCGATCGAAACCCCTCCCCCAGCGGCAATGGGTGCGAGTCCAGGCAGCGCCCAATTAATCTGTCCTCAGTTTCACCCGCATCTTAGATCACGTATAGCTACTTCCCTCTGTTCTGGCATTCGCCTCTGCTCTGCAATGACCGCGTTGCACCAGTCACGCTGCCGGGATGAGCTGGCCATTCTCCTATCCCTGCAGACACCGGTGGACGCCTGCCACGCGTTTGTCACGCGCCGTTGGCGCTGAAGTCAGGTGCCGCGGCTTCAGCGGACCGCGGCGCACAGTGGTCTAACGGAGCCGAAAGTGAGCACAAAATTCAATTTCTCAGGAAGTAGGAATCCCCGATGAATAACTTTGGTATCAATAGACAGCTCTTTTCCCACAGATTATGAGGATAAGATAAGATTGTCAAGACCTGACCACAGCCGGTATAACTGTGAGGTATTTGACCCCAGGTCAGCAACAAAAATAGCTATATTTATATATGGTAATAAGGGGGCTTTGGCTGGATGCTCAGTCAACTTAAGTCCTAAAGTAATGTTCTGTCACCTAAATTTTATACGCGCGATATGCTTGACATTGAAGCGTTATTGAACCCTGGTATAATTTTAAGAGAGGGGGAGGTGGGAGGGAAGCGGTATTTACCCAGGTACCCTTGCACGTCATGTCTACGAGTAATTACTACGTACTGGAGAATGAAAATGGCTCTACCACAGGGATATTTATGCTTGTAGGCTTTCTAATATATTATCAGCAGTAGATTTACATAGGATAGAGTCTTGGTTGACTAAGCGAATTGGTAAGCGAAAGCACACACTCGCACGTGTGGACGGGTATTTTACATAAAATGACTATCCGGGCCAACTGTTTTCTGTTTATCTCCATTAGACTCTAGAAGAGTCTTACTGGATTATCTTTGCCAAATGTCCTATCGCCTTCTTCGTCATCTCAATTTTAAAAACTTTGTGTTCCACAGTAACCATAAATAATCAATTGAACGCATGCACATAGAAATGGTTTATATGTGAGCATCACGGGGTGACAATTGGGATGAATACTTCATGGATAGTTGGGTATCAGTTTTATATAAAACTTTGAGTCATCAGCAAATTATACATAATCGATAACTTGATAAATAATGGGACACATATAACAACTATAAATCAAGTGACATAATTCTGACCCAAACAGAGCAGCCACACACATGTAACAATGGAAACGGTGTCCTGCGCTTGAAATGTATCGTCTTGTTCTGTGTGCGAATCAATAAAAACATCACATGTAAAACGAGATTGATACGGACCGAATTTTTCACGGAATTGGCGTTGCATCGATTGCAACGAACTATGTTTTCCAATGAACCTGCCTCACGTTCCACGTCACTGTGTGTACTTACTTGGTAAGGATCAGTGAGCTGCTCCTTCACTAGCAGAAACTTTTTCATGCACTTTTTCAATGAAATTCTCCAAGTACAAATGCCGCACCAGCTATAATCAGGTGTACCTGCGCTTCTAGACTAATTCGCACATTCATGTTTACAGCATCCAGTCCAAAACTCAACTGACGATAAAAAAGAGCGTGCAACCAGTGCCTGTGCGTGCTGAGACTCCGTTCCCTGGTGTCATTTGGAGTGAACTTTGCAAACAAGGAAGGTTTAATTTGTGTATCTCGGGCCTCACTCCATCGTAAGGCCGGAGAATGACCTGTACAAATACTAGCTGTGATTCTACGAACTGTCACTGGGTATGCTGCTATAGTGAGACATCTATTAAAAGCTTGGTTTCCCCATCCTGTAGCCATTGTACTTTTTCACAATTTATTGAGTGGAGAAGTCAACGGCAATATGTCAAAAAGTCCAGTCCACAAGCAATGTCAACAGCGAGTGCTCATTTAACTCATTGTAACCTATGCACTGCACTTTCGCCGTGTCCCGGCCCACCTCCCTCCAAGCCTCCAGGCATATCTCGCCGACGGCCGCCGCCCCCGACCGACAGCGCGCGCGACCTACCCTTATATAATATGTCGCCACCACCACTGCCGCAGTGTGACGCAGCTGAAACTTACAGGACAGGTAGACGATACACCTTGCTATAGTCTAAAAGTGATCTCAGGGTTGGGCAAGCCACGCATTTTATGGATGCTTATCGACAACTGACATCGTCTAAAAATGTATGTGAAATGTATATCACACATATTTTGCTCTCCAAATTTAATTGTATCAATTGCTGGAGACAATTGTTTGCAAAATCGCATTCTTTATACCTTAAGTTTTTATGAACCTTGGTTTTTCCCATCTTGTATGTTTTCGTAGCCTACAGTAAAGCACCGAAAATGAGCATCGCTCTTGGCTTTTGTCATGTTGTGTGGCAGCAGTTTGATGCCTTCAAAGGCAGCAGTTTGATGCCTTGTCGCCTGATTGAAAGGCCTCACATTTTTTACATTTTCTGACACCCTGATTATTTTACTACTAGTTGCAAACATTAAAACAGTTTCAAAAATAGTCGGAAATTCGAATACTGTGCTCATTTTAGCCTTCCTCAGAACACTGTGCGGCGCCGTCGTGTACTCCACCGGCCGAGTAAAACCGGGTCGGCCGCTTCTGTCGCGGCTACTGATGTCACCGTCCAGTGGCGGATCTAGCCGGTCGGTTTGGGAGGGACAAACCAAAGTCGAAAAGCAAAAAAAACGCCACGCAGTGCAAAACAGCGCTAGAATATGACTTCCCAGTAGAATTTTGGGTAGGTGAGGCGAAAAGCAAAAAAAAAAAGTCACCGGGTGAAAAAATATGGGCTCAAGATACTTTTCCCTCTCCAAGGCCCCAAATTTCCACTGAACTTAACTGGTTCTGTTTGAAGTTGAGAGTTGAAGCACCAAAATCTTGCTTTCAAACTAAAAAGGAATCGGGGAAAAAAGGAGGTCGATCGCTTTGGGGGGGCAAAAACATGGTTTTGCCCCGAGCTTTTCCGTTGGGAGGGGGTCAAATGCCTTTTTTGCCCCCTTTACCTGGATCCACCAATGTCACCGTCCTCGCCTGGCCCACTGCCTTACCCACTCTCGTTCCGCTGTTGGGGAGTTAATTATTTTGGCTTTAGTGCACGCCAACCATTTTAGCCAGGTGGTGCACGCTGGCTTAGGCAGGGGCGGATACAGCAGGTTGATTTTCGGGGAGGGGCAAACTCATGATGGCGAGAGAGAAAAAGAAACGTTGAGTGGTGGAGTCGGCGACCGGCAGAATTAACCCGGTGCGGTGAATAAATTGCTCACCTTTCAAACAGGTACTGTGTGAACGGACAAAAACGCTTAAAAATATTTTTTACTGTCGAACACGTCCTCCCTCACCGATCAATTATGAAATGCTTGCTTTGGAGGGGACAGGGACAAGAGGATTTTGGGCCCCTTTATTTCGCTCTGGAGGGGGGGCATGGTTTCCTTGCCTCCTTCTGGCCAGTCCCTTGCCTTAGGTGCTGGAGGATGGTGGACTGGTAGGATGGGTCACTAGTGTTAGGTAAGTCGCAGATCTCTGCGTGGAGGTATGGTACACTACAGGATCGTTTTTGCTGGCGTTATGTTTGGCTACGTTCTTATGTTTTATACTGCATACATTATTTTACCTCGCCTTAGGATCCAGCAAGCGTCATGTTTCTGACTTTGTGTCAGAAAGGTCTTTGACCTGATTCACAGTGAAGTGCCCGGTTGACCAACACATAGACGACGGCAGTGGACTGCAGGGGTTTGCCCCTCCATCTTCCCCCCTTCAACTCATGTGGTGGGACCGTCCCTTTGCTTTTGCTCACGAGCTATTTCATATGATAACCCGCATGGGGAGATGGTAGCAGAGGGCTGATCTTGAGGAGTTTCCGAGTTCCTGTTAGTTAGTCTGGGTTGTATTTATGAATATTGCACGGTGGTATGATAATGAATGGACCACATAAAACGTAGCGATTACTTAAGAGAGAGAGAGAGGGAGCGGGTTCTGCTAATACATGGTCGAGCTCCCTGAACGGTGTTATCTGATTCCCCCACTCCATCCGAAAGGGAAAGCATCGTATGGTGCTTTTCGTATGGTGCTTTCGTATGGCGGTACCCTGTGATCTTAGTTCTTGGTGTATTATGAAGCATAACGCATTATATCACATAGATTATCTCATTGACAAAACAGGAAAATGACAATAACGAGTAGACAGAAGAGTAGCCAGGGCTTGATCAGAAGAAGCCTGCAGATAAAAACTTGACACATGAGAAAAATGTTCAATTGAAATCATTTTCTTGACTTTTAGATCATAAGAGAGCTTTTCCGTCCGCTTTTTCTATGGGAGAGGTCACCTCGTGACCTGAACTCAGGTCACCAAATCGAAATCGAAACTCAAGCCAATTTTGACGGCATATTTTTCCAATTTTCGTTCAATTCTTGAGTTTGGATGTATTATTTGGGGTGGGGCTGCCAAAACGCATCTGGAAAGACTGGAAAAAATTAAGCATAAATGTCTTATCTGACTAGCATCCGTTTCTACTCAACACTCGGTAAATCTAGGATACGATGAACTTCTGGCCCTTTTCAAAATCCCAAGTCTAGCCAAGAGAAGACTTCAATATGACATTACTTTTGTACACAAAATTTAACGGCCCAGATCGATTCCGCCTTTCTGCTTGGTAGCTTCCCGCTTCACGTGCCGGCAAGAATAACACGTGCAATGGCAGGCACTTTGCTGAGTGTACCACTGTACACAATGGAGACAATGAGGCGGGGTGTGTACTGTCGGCTGCCCAAAGCTTTTAATGATTTTATGCTGGCCTGCCCATTTGCTGATCCATTTAGATTATCATCAGGTCAGTTCAAATCTCAAGTTCGGAAATATGTTAGGCAGTAGGAACCTACCATTATTGTATTTCATTGTGTTTTATTGTTGCCCTTTACATATGTATTTTTAATATATTTAGAGTTTCATTTTATATATTTTATCTTTGTTATTTTTATCTTGTACTTACTTTTTGTCTTGACTTGTTTTTAACGTCTGTCTTGTATGTAATTTTAGGGAAATCTGACGATGTTACCCCTGACTTGAGCTTTTACTGGTGGCAAGCCCCTATCGCTCATAGGAGATGAATAAATAAATAAATAAAAATCCCGGATATAATTTTTTGGACCCTGGAGGGGTCATCAAGTGTAGAAAGTTTGAAATTGATCGGCTTAGAAATGTAGCTATGGTAGAGCTCAAATCTGAAGTGAGGTGGCCTTGTTTGACCTCGTCTGGTGACCTGACCTAGTGTGGCCCGGGGTAAAAAATTCAGGGATGATGGGAAAATGATGTGGTGAGAGATAGATCCCTCAAACGTAGTGCTGGGCCTCGTTTTTTTGTTTTTATTTATTCTGAAAAAAACCTTAGGGGCATCGATGGCCCCGGTGGGGCGAGGGCTAAGCCAAGTGAATGCTCAAAGGCGCATAAAATCATGAACAATGAGCTGATAATTTTCCGGGAAATCTGATGCCTCTCATACAACTGAAGAGCAGAATTATGCAGATTAGAGGGGATGATGCAAGGGTCCTGCATACAGCAAGAATTCAATAATGCTCGAAAACAATTGATGGGCTAGAAAGCATCTATGCAAACGAAGCAGCGGCTTCGTTGACGTTTGGTCATGGCTGATTGCATGAGTCTTCGATAAGGGAACAGTTGCACAGGATGCATTTGAAGTCTAGAATCATAACGGAGGTGACCCGGACTTCGGCATTTGTGCATGGTGTCTGTTTAAACGGAGAGCAAATTTCATCTCAACTATTCTTGAGAATAGCAACGCTGGGATGTTAATCATAACTACGGTGGCAGGAAAAGCAACTGAAAATCGGTATCGGTGGAAAGCACGGCCAATTCACGGTTGAGTAACACGCTGGAGACATCATGTGGCGAGTTGGCAGGTAAAAGGAATACGAAAATCAGAAACGAATACGCAATGAGATGGATGGCCGAAAATATATCGTCTGTCTCCAGGCGGGAGGAGGAATGGCCAGGTTTGGTATCGCACATACCGGCTGGATCACTGATTCAGACGATTCTCCTGCCTAGCTGTCTGACTCCACTGCATGTGCTTGAGTACAGTACTTTGTCGTGCTGATAATACTAAAATAAAAACCCTTCGACAGGTCAAGGGTTATCAGCAGTTGTAGCAGCATAGAAAAAAACTGGCAAGCTATCCCGATGGGCTTTTAAAAAATTGTGTGGAGAGCATCTCTCCTGGAGGCAATTTTATGGTTTAACGATGCAACAACTGTGAATGTAGAGTGATGTTTCCAACGTGCAAAAGTTTTGATGGGGATTACAGAATAATAGGCTGCATCTGCAGTTGAAGTAATTTCCAGATCGATAAACCTCTTACCAGTTGCGGCACTTGAACATTATGATAGCCTAGGCACGATTGGCTTAGGGGTAAGGACGTCGCCCAGGCTATTTACCTGGTATGGGACAGGGGAAGACCCGGCAGGTCGACTGGAGAGCGGGGCAAACTCAAGTCGATGAAAAAAACATTTGTCTGTAGGTTGTGGAAACGGTCATGCGAACGGTATGAAACTGTATATAGCTACAAGACAATATTCAAGAACGATAGGTAGGTGGGTACGTAAGCTGGGAAGGACAAGGTACTCACGAGAACTTTCCATTTCAAGGACGGCATCGGCACTGCATTTCTTATGATGTGCAATTTCTCCGGTACGATCTATTCGAGAACAGATATTTCAGCATTTCATCCACCAGATTTGTTGCTATTACTCACGTCCTTCATAAGGGTTTCACAAATCAAATGCCTTGCTAATAACTGCTAAACAGGCCCGCACTCGAGAAGGCTAGAAATCCACGAATACAAGAATGTCAACAAACGAATCAGCCGTCGTCAAGGTCATAAGATGCGGCAACGCACGTACCACAAATACCGCGTTAAAAAGCCTCTTAAGCCAGGGTAGTAAAGGACCTAGGCATGCATAATTCACTGCTTTAACGAGTCAGTACTCGCGTCCGAATGAATGAGGTATTAAAGATGTCAATAAAAAACACACGTTAGATTCGCCACGAGCTTAGGCAAATTTAGCTGAATCGCGAAGTGCCTCACCTCACATTTTCTGACGGTGTGCGCTGCAAGCGTGGACTGCTAGGGATGCAAATAATCGGCTCTATGGCCAAGTAATCCGGAAAAGGAATATTCTTTGTAACTTACACAGTGAATCAGAGTATATTTCCCCCACAGAAAATACATACCTACTTCGACATTTGATAGTGGCTAGCGCGCTCATTGCTTCTCACCAAATGTTTCAGGCTCAAGATAAAACAACGCTAAAACATACCAAAAGAAGCAAAAAGCAAAGCACAAGAACTGCTGGTTTTTGGGGCTTATCGACGCACCAACTGCCAGGGTCATATGGCGTCGCGAACTCTTTCCCTGTTGGTAGGGTTTCTCGGGAGCCAGCTTGCTCCTTGTTCAGGGAAGTCGCCGGGCCTTGAACCCGGGTCGGCTGAGTGGAAGCCAGCTACGCTGGCCACTCCACTACCGCCCCCCCAAGAACAAGAACTGCTTCGCCAACACTTTTCCCTAGCCTTTGATCCACTCTTCTATAACGGTGCAGCTGCAGGGGCGCACGCAGACCCGAGTTGGGGGGGGCAAACCCATGTTTGCCTCTCCTCCTGGGGGGGGGTGGGACGTTTTAAGTGCATTCAAGTATCGCTAAATGAAGTAGACAGAATTGAAGCGTGTGCCCTTTCTATAACATCATCCATAAAAAACATGTCTGAACAGAAAAACATGATGTCAAAGATAACCGGTCAGAACCAAGGCATAGTGCTTTTGCAGCCACTGTTTGAAATAATGTCAGCGTCATCAGAACAGAAAAGAAGTTTAACTGGTGTGTGTGGATGGAAATTAAAAGAAATCAAGTTAATAACTAAAAAATATTGGAATCAGCGCGGTGGTTTTCAATTCTCTGACCACTGAAGAAGTCATAAATTAAAATATAACTCAGCATTGTCGGAAAAAAGTTTGGGGAGCTAATATGTATCATTTTTCTACTTCCATCAACGCTAATTTGTTGTCTAACCTTGTTTGGCACCGTTTAACATCTTTGACAGAAAAGGTGCATTGAAAATAAAAACGTCACACATAAATGACTAAACTTATTTCATGACAATGTATTTTCATAGGTTTTCTTTTTGTTAGCTCGCCAAATCTGTGTCTATTAGAGCGAGTTCCACGAGTTGGACACAAGTTGATGAAACATACATGTCAATTACAAACAAAAACCTTTATTTGTGTCTGTTTGGAATAAAACCTTCGCAAACACATTCGGCGCAATGCAAACAAACCGTATACCAGCATGTAGGGGTATAAGGTATAGGGGGTACATATAACGTGCATACGAAACCTTCCTGCTTTGGGCGGAAAATTATACCAAGTCTACGACGATACAAATGCAATTTCATAGAACCTTGAACGCGATTACTTAATACAGTGGCTACAATTGTTGTAATGGGCTGAAGGTATCAAAATAAATAGCACACATGTAACATAATCCATTTGACTTACAAAAATATTTTTCTCTCTCCCCTCTCCCCTCTCTCCCCCCCCCCCCCTCTCTCCCCTCTCCCTCTCTCTCTCTCGACATTGTGTATGAAGTAACTCCTTGAGTCCATCGCCACAAAGTGTCAAAAACTGTAACTGACCACCATTTTTTTACTGGTTACGGAGTAGGAGACCCTTGAATAAATCAACATCTGCTCGCTGAAGCCTTCTGTTCAGTGATGCTGTCACCAGCATTAGCAGCTGTCAAAAATGAGAAATGGCGCACGATGCAGATGACTAACACACCATCACGGATCCGGGTGACTTGCGACATGGCGTCCAACAACTGGAGGCGGCGTGTCGGCTCTGACAGAACAGCTGACAGAATGCCACGTTCCATACGTTCCTATTGTTGAACCGGAATGGCACTGGAATATAACCGTAGGGGTGGCACATGCAGCCAGGAAAGTTCGGTTGCTATTGCTAAAAAAGCTAAAAAATGCATACATATATACAAATATATATATATATATATATATATATATATATATATATGTGTGTGTGTGTGTGTGTTTGGTTCATAATAACGATTATGTAGAAAGTCACAGTGACAACGATTCATCTAGAAAACCTTTTTTATAAAATAATATATTTTCTGGCTAGATAACCAAGAATCTAGAAAATTAAGAATTTTTTAACGAGAAAAAAGCTAGCAAGCATTTATAACCGGATAGTGTTTTTGAAAAATTGCATTGCTGAAAAAGTCATTCCCAAATCCGCGCCAAGTCACCTGAAAGATCATACAAACCCTTTTACTGATGTAGCTAGAATACATTTACAAGACGCCTGCACGATTCTAAATGATGAAGCAATATTGTTGCAAGAAAAAAATAAAACGGAGCTAAACTTCGAGTGGACATGTAAATGAACTCAAAAGCGCTCAACGAGGGACAGCAGAGTAGATTAAAAGTTAAATTGAAGAAACTTTGTGAGACAAGTGGATGGAAGCAGGCAGGAAGGTCCTTCCGCACGGAATCTAGCTGATGCCGAAAACGAAGCTCTTTCACTGGGATACAAGTTTGACATAGGTAAATACAGACTTTCTTTTGTGGATTACGTAAACAAAAACTGTAAAACTGATGAGTGACACGGACAAAGGGTTTATACAAGGGGTGATTACATGTTGCAAAGCACTTTCCGAGAAATAAATCAGCAGTCTTCCTCGGAGATAACAGCTCACTTTAAAAGATCTAAGAGAGGGCGATACTATAATAATAACACAAGCCGATAAAGGAGGGGGTATGGTAGTCTTAGATAAATCTGAGTACACTGATAAATGCACGACCTTCTGAATGACACCAATACTTACAAGCAAGGAGAAAACGGGTACGCAAAAAAAGTGAGAAGTTTAACCAAGGTGTTCAGAAGATCCTCAAGAAAACTCCAAAGGGCAAAAACCTTCTGCATCTCATTGAGGAGGACCCAGTGGCTCCACGCATGAGGGGTCTTCCGAAGATGCACAAGACTGGAATATGTTACCTAGAAGTGCTCTTAGGTATGGCTGTGAATGATGGTTTTCAAGTTGGTAGGACCTCTGATCGTATTTCGACGAAGAAACGTTGTTTCCTTAAATGTCGATTTATTTGCACCTGGCGTTGTGAACAGGTGATGCAACTTAGCCAAAGTTCCAACACTTTCTTGTCTGTACTTGACCTTACAAGTCCTTCATCACTCTACTGACATGCTTATCTTCTGCGGCACTGTGGGCGTCTGCCTCACTATGAGCTGAGCTCATCAGTCCGTACTCACATCTGCTGATCTGTGGCTGTCCTTGTACACACACAGGTATCTCTATCACTGCACTTTCTCTCACTGTCTCTGCATGTCTCTCTAAAGTCTCTCAGCTGCTCTGGGCTGACTCGGCATAATACTGCCTAGTACTACGGTGCAACACTGCATCTCATGCTCTCCTCATTCTATCTCTCATCTCTGAGGGACGCTAGCTCAGCGCTCCTTATATACGCCGAGTCGGCAGGCTTGGTTACATACGCCGACCAATCACAACACAATACGTCATAGGCGACAGAGTATGGTTCGATGCACTGGTCTGGAGGCTGATGAAATGCTGATGCAATCCAAGGCCAGACAGTGGCGTGACACCAGCGTCAGATCTCGTGAGCCAATGAGCGTTCGATACGTCATAGGGCGTTGGCTGGGGTGCATCGTACGATGGACCCGTGGTCATGAACCGACAGGCTGCTGCGCAGTAGCTGGCAGAGCTCTTTGTCTGAGTGCGACTGCACTTATAATGGGAGGGGACGAGAAATGAATATGCATACTAGAGGACCATTAATTATCGCGTCATTTAGCAATTAAAGTTAAGTAGTTAATAAATTTTCGTTACAGAATACCAATGCGTCCGATAGCATCTGCAGCATTGGGAGCGTTCCACATCAACTGGCAAAGGTATTGGCTAGACCGCTTTAAAAAATGTTAGGATCTGTAAGGACTTCGCATTTAAAAAAAACCCTGGAGACTTGTTAAATCGCTTGAAGGACATTGATTTTCAGTCAAAGAGCAGTGACGTTGCTTCCATAGAGGCACATTAGGCACTGCCTAGCCACTTTTAAATGTCGAAGTAGGTATGCATTTTAGGCGGAAAAATATAGTTTGACTCGATGCTTAAGTTATAGGGAATATTCCTTTTTCGGATCACTGGGCCAAAGAGCCGATGATTTGCATCTCTGACAATCCACATTCGCAGCTCTTACCGTCAACAAATTTGAAATTAGGCACTTCGCGATTCCGCTGAATCTGCCTAACCCCTTGGGAAACCTAACATGTGTTTTTTATTGGCATCTCTAATACCTCATTCATTCTGACGCGAGTACTGCCTGGTTAAAACAGCAAACTAGGCATGCCTGAGGCCGGAGCACGTGCGATGCCGCGTCTTAGACCTTAATTACTGCTGATTCGTTTATTGACATTTGCATTCGCGGGGTCATAACCTTATCTAGTGCGGGGCAGTTGTTCGACAATTATTAGCAAGATATTTAATTTGTGAAACCCTTACAAATGACGTGAGTCATGGCACACGTGAGCCGCCCCGGTAGCTCAGTTGGTAGAGCGTTGGGCTCCGGCCCGCTGCTCAGAAGCATGCAGTGGCAGTGCATGTCCAGGCTTGGGATCGGTTCCCCTGAGACGCTCCGGCGCTCAATAGTTTACCCGACGTGCAGGTCGGCTGGCAACTGACTGGTGAGAGGGTGACCTGAGCGGGGCGGCCGTCCCTGTGCTTTGTGGGACGTTAAACTTTGGCTTCTAAATTAACCCTCCATTGAGGGAGTTGCTTGTTTGGGTGGTGGGGTCGGGGTCTCCGTGACAAGTCCCTTGATGACTTCAGTGAGACTCCGACTCCGGCAGCCTTACCAAGAACAACTTGAACAAAATTTATAAAAAAATCTGGTGGATTAAATGTAAAAATCCGTTCAAAAATCGATCACGCCGCGAGAAATTTGACGTCATAAAAAATGAAGTGCCGAAGCCGTCCTTGAAGTAGGAAGCTCTTGTGAGTACCTTGTTCTTCCCGGCTTACTTACTTACCTACCTATCCTTCTTTAATCTTGCCTTGTACCTTCATATACTGCCGCATAACCGTTTCCACAATCCATCGACAAATGTTTTTGATATATTTCATTTCTTGTAATTTTAAACATTTTAACATAAGTATTATTTTAGCTCATCGACTTGAGCTTGCCCCCTCACCAGCCGACCTGCTGGATCCACCCCTATCCACTATCAGGTAAAAACCATGGGCGACGGCCCAGCCCTACGGCAGCAGTGGGCGTCATCGTCAGCGACGGGAGACGTCTCAGCCACCGGATCGAGGTCGTCGACGAAACCGGTCCCCACCGTCGGACCGGGCCCGCCTCGACAGCTTGCGGGTGCGTGGCCTGACAGCACGACGAACACCTCAGATACACATAGATGTTCTGCATGATCATGGACGTGCTGTTCTTCCATGGACACCCGACTCAGGGGCAGAGATCTCCGCCATCGGCCTGCAGAAGGCACAGAAGATAGGAGTAGACGTGAGCAAACTCGCCCCGCCACCAGAACGCCTGTTGGGAGCAGCAGGTGACGACATCAACTGCTGTGGCACGTTCAGGTGCACTCTACGCCTTGGAGAAAGTTTCGCATCCTCCTGTCACTGTATGCGTCATTCCAAATCTGAATAGAGCGCTGCTTTCCTGGGTGCAGTGCATCGCCTTGGGGATTCTGCCAGAGAACTTCCCCGCTCAGATCCGACACGGCAGTGAAGCAGACCACAGTCCTTCCCTGCCCGCCCAGAGGAGGCCTCAGCCAGCTCAGACCGACTTGCAGGAGGAGAACATAGCCGAGATACGGCCAGTCAGTGCTACAATGGCGACAGACGGCGAAACCACAGCAGACGTCAGGTTTAGCGAGCCAGCATTGAACACCCATGCCAGGCCTTTTCCCGATCGTCGCCCACGTGCGTCATCCGCCCCACCAGGCCGGCAGAGCAAAAGGAAAGATGTAGATCTGCAGGACCGCTGAGTTCGCAGCAAAATGCGTCACGCTCGACGCCACCTCGTGACTTAAGGTATCCAGCCTGGCGTCCAGACCAGGGAGACCCCACCGACGACATCAAGAGGCAGCACCTGGAGATGCTGAAGACGGCGTTTCCTCAGGTCTTCGACACGGACCAGCCTCTTTGGGAAATGTCTGGCGGGCCAATGAAAATTGAGCTTAAAGAAGACGCTCAGCCTTTCGCTATCACAGCCGCCAGGAACATTCCGTACACCTGGCGAGCTTCAGTGAAGGCCCAGTTGGATCGGATGTTGGAAGACGACATCATCGCAGAAGTGACGTACCCCACGGAGTGGTGCCACCCTCTCGTACCCGTTCCGAAGCGTTCAGTGGACGGAAGCGATGGAGCCCAAGAGGTCAGGATCTGTGTAGACCTGACCATGTTGAACAAACATGTACGACGTGGAGCACACCCAGTTCCATCATCACAAGACGTGGTCACCGGCATCAACAAAGACAGCCGAGTCTTCACCAAGATGGATGCAAAGCAAGGATATATGCAGGTACCAATCTCTGACGAGTCGCAGGATTTGACATGCTTCCTAACTCCTTGGGGAAGGTTCAAGTTCAAGAGAGCTGTGATGGGCTTGTGTTCTTCAGGAGACGAATACAATCGTCGTGGAGACCTCGCCCTCGCCGGCATCCCACGTACCCGCAAGGTCGTCGATGCCATCTTGGTGTATCATCGTGACTACTCGTCTCACCTCCAGAACGTCATCACAGTGTTGGAGAGGTGTGTTAAGCACGGTATCACCCTCAACCCGCAGAAGCTTGAGTTCGCCAAACCATCAGTGGAATACTGTGGTTTCCAGATCAGCCGCCAGGGCTACACGGTGGACCAGCGTAAACTGCGCGCTATCTCAGACTTCCCGACTCCGTCTAGCATCACCGACTTCAGGAGCTTTATGGGGCTGGTAAACCAGCTAGGATCCTTCTCTGCTGAGACAGCTAGCGCGGCCAGTCCTCTGCGTGACCTCCTCAGGCCGCAAAACCACTGGAAGTGGACGAGTGTGCATCAGGATGCCTTTGACGCCGTCAAGTCATCTCTGGTGAAGGATCCAGTGTTGGCTTTCTTTGAGCCAGGCCTTCCGACAGCCCTGCACACTGACGCCACCCGACTCCATGGCCTGGGATACACCCTCATACAGCTTCAGAACGGACATTGGCGATTGATTCAGTGCGGTTCCAGATTCGTGTCTGACACTGGAGTCCAGATACGCAGTAATCGAGTTAGAGATGCTAGCCATCACGTGGGCAGTCAAGAAGTGCCACGTTTTATTGGCTGGCTTGAAGGAGTTTGACATCGTCATCGACCACCGTCCTCTGGTACCGCTGCTCAACCAGAAATCTCTGTCGCAGATAGAGAACCCTCGCCTGCTACGTCTTAGAGAGAAACTAGTGCCCTACAACTTCACAGCCATCTGGAAGGCCGGGAAGGCCCACTGTATCTCAGATGCGCCTTCACGAGCACCGGTTGATGAACCGTTAAAGGAAGACGAAGAGGCAGAACATGACGTCAGCCACCAACTTCGCGGTGTAATCATGGCAAGCCTGCAAGAGATGGACGGAGCCACTCCTCCAGCCGCACCAGACCTCCTGCTGGATGAAGTCCGCGCAGCAGGTCGCACCGACGACGAGTACAGAACACTCGCTGATGTCATTCAATCAGGGTTTCCAGACCAGAAGGCCGACCTACCGACGAGCCTGAGGCCGTACTGGACGGTTCGTGATAACCTTACCGTTGACGACGACCTCGTCGTTTGTGGGGTTCGGCTAGTCATCCCACGAGCTCTACGGCGTGACATCCTCAACAGACTGCATGCTGGCCACCAGGGCGCTGAACGCACCAAGCGCCGTGCCAGGCAGGCAGTTTACTGGCCTGGTCTAAACCAAGACGTAACCAACATGGTCTCTTCATGTACATCATGTCGTACATACCAGCCAACCCAGCAGAAGGAGCCGCTGCTGAGCGACCCAGCTCCGACTCGTGTGTTTGAGTCAGTCTCAGCGGACTTTCGGGAAAGTCGTTCCTAGTGTGTGCCGACCGGCTCTCGGGCTGGCCCATCGTAGCCTCCTGTGGACGCGAGGCGACAGCCAGAACGTTGGTGCGTGACCTCAGAGAAGTGTTCGCGGGTATGAGAGTGCCGAACATTCTCAGGACAGATGGAGGTGCACAGTTCACCGCGAGGTACAACCACGATTTCTTGAAACGCTGGGGTGTCGAGCACAGAGTGTCCTCGCCCCATCATCCTGCTTCCAACGGACACGCTGAGGCCAAAGTGAAACTGGTGAAGAGACTAGTACAGAAATGTACGGAAGGAGGCAACCTGGACAACAAGTTCGCTCATGGCCTTCTCGAAATCCGGAACACGCCTGCCGCTGATGGCCGCTCGCCTGCCGAACTGCTCTACGTTCACCCGTTGCGATCCGGCATCCCCATGCATCACACGGCCTTCAGTCGCAGATGGCGTCATCTCGCTGACGAGTGCGACGAGCGCGCTCACACTCAGCGCGAGGCAGCAAGGGAGAGGTATGATAAAACGGCCAGACCACTCCCTGCGCTGAAGATCGGCAGTCACGTGTGTCTGCAGGACCCTCAGACCGGCCTGTGGGACAGGACGGGAGTAATTGTGGCTGTCGGGCGTAGGCGCACGTACCTGGCCAAGCTGCCAAGTGGGCGCATCTTGTGGAGAAATCGTCGGTTCCTGCGCCCATATCGCCCGCTCACTCCAGTCGCCGGGCCGCAGCCGCCGGTGACGTATAGTAACCTCAATGGACCGACGTCATCACATCCACCACGTCAATCCCCCAAGAAAGTGACGTTCGCTATCGCTTCAGAAGCGGAAGACCCAGCGGGATACACAGCGTCTCAGGACGCCGCCCGACGCCGGAGTTCCCGACGGCGAACGCCACCTTTCCAGTTACAATTCGACCTGTGAAGTCGACCAGAAGTCGTACCTTTGATCGGCCGAGAGGGGAGGGGTTGGATGAGATGGTATGTGAGCGAAATGAAAGTGTTTTGTCAGTGTGTTTTGCACCTGCATACTCTCAGGGGGAGGTGTTATGAGTGAGCCTGCATCCGCCCCTGCACAGGTCAGCTGAATTTGCCCCGCAGTCTGAGGGCAGTCGAGTCCAGTCTGTCTGGTGGTGCACGCAGCCGTGTGCGGTCCCATCTGTGTCCGACAATATATATGTGCAGAAGAACTAAGTATTTTTAAGCCCAGGATCATAACAGCCCTTACCAAGCCAATCGTGCCTAGGCTTTCATAATGTTCAAGCACCACCACTGCAAAGGAGCGAGCCAGTTTTGATGTTAAAGCCCTTTTTACCAACCTGTTGGTGAATTCCAACAAAAAGTCACACACAGCAAGAAGCTGCAGGCCTTAGGCCCGCCCGACCCTCATGTGACGTCCAGAGTGACGTCACATGAGGGTCCTCTCACCCAGAATGAGACTATAACTGCACTCGGAATTATCGCCACGGCTAGAACTTACAGAACTGCGTGGCAATCAACCTGCAGTCTGGAAGCTCTAGGGAAACCGAATAGTAGCAGCCCCGCGGGAGAGTCACGTTTCGTTAGTCCTGTCTATGACGAAGAATGATTGACTGGCCACCGGTGCCTTGTATCCGATTTGAATGCTAACCAATCAAAAACAAGGTTACATGTACGTCCACTAATGCAGCGATTCCTTGCGCTGAGGTGGTTGCCTTTGTGGCAATGGGTGAGATATTGGCTGCCTTAACGTGGCGCCTGTCTTTGATAAGCACTTCAAGTCAGACAACACACATCAGTCAGAGTCACTTACTCGGGATACATGAGCAGCCTCGGTCCCGAAACCATCGGTACGCCCTATTTCGTCCAGACGAAATATGGCGCGGCTCAGACGAAATTTGACTACGCAGAACGCACTGTTGTAAGAAGAAAATTCTTTATTTTAATGAAACATTCCTGTAAGCTCTTAAAACGATTTGTCTGCCATTTCTAAAAATGTTGTATACTCATGTTACTGATATCCAATGCGAATGTTGTACGTAAGATCAAAATTTGTCAATTGGTATGGATTAGCCTCAAGGTCCTCTTTTTGAGACGGACCGCACCGAGTGGTACGACTGTACCAGACTGCCGGATACATGAGTCTGTAGGACAGTTTCTGTGGTCGCTACCGTACTGAAGCGGTACTGCTCACTTACCGTACTTACCGTACTGCTGCTGTATCGGGGATAACTCTCTCAGGACCGTGCTGTATGTTGAGTCGGCCTGGCTGTGGTCTGGTATTGCTGTGCCGATTAGAGCCGTGTGAACTGGCTGTACCCTGTCGCTCTGGCGGCACCGAGCCCAGCACAGGTCACTAGCGGTCACCGCTGCGAGGTTGGCACGCGGCCAGCGAGCGCTCTTGAACCTCCTCGTGCTAGAGTTTTGATCCGGATTCCGCCCTTCCGGAATGGGTTCATCCGCAATCAGTCGACGGGTACGCTGTGACGGTTTTCCCACATAACGTGTGCCATAGGCAGATCCGGAGTGCCTGTGGGAGGGGAATTTCGGTCAGAGAGACTCTACCTGGGCCGGGAAGTGGCATATTTTGAACCAGAAGTGCCAATGGGTTGGAAGGATATCCAGAGTTGGAAGGATATCAGTGTGACCTTTCTCAGTAGTGACAAATTGTAGCATTTGGGCGCCATTACCTGCGTCCTGGGGGAGGTGTGAGAGGTGACGTTTCGGGGGACTCCTGGGTGACTTTACGGGGTCGGCCGATCGGTGGGGGGAGGGTGACTTCGCTCCGTTGCCCCTGGATCCACCTATGTCATCAGCAATAATAAGCCTGATCTCATGCTTGATCCACCGGTCGATAAGGGGCAACTTCAGGAATGAAAAATCACTCGCCTGGCGATCGCCGATGTGACGCCGGGCGTTCCTGGGCTTTTCAATGCTCAGCTCTTGCCCGGAAACACAATGGTAGTTATTGTGGTGAAGATCCGTCTAACGGAACAAGGGGCTTGCTGTTGTCATATGGGCTCACTTGGGGAGACTGGATATCACATGTCACTTTTTTGCTGTCACGCTAAACAGTCCTTTTCCTGATGTAAAAAGCTTCCGCTCAGAATATTTGCTTCAGAAATTAGAATAGATGTAACGGTATTCTCCAAAGCACCTCATCGTACAAGCCGATCCAGGATTCCCGATGGGGGTGGGAGCATTTTTGGGCGGAAAACTATTAAATGGGTGCCGCATCCTATCGCGGGGGTGCTGATACTCACGTCCGGGGGAGGTGGGGGGGGGTTGGATCGGAAGCGATATTTTAGGGGGCGCCAACCTTTCCCCGTCAATCTTTCAGGGAGGGGGAGTGACCATTTCAAGGGATCCAAGGGTCGAAGGAGGGGTAAATACCGCCTTGCCCTTTCCCCTGCATCCACCTATGCATCAACGTTCGAAAACTAAATTTGGAGATAAGTTTATCAAAAATATATCGCGCCCCACCGGGGGTCTGGTGCCACATCCGCCCCATCAGGGGGGCGGGCATAGATGGCCCCCCTCTAGCTCCTGGTAAGTGGGGTAGGTCTCATGGATGTTTTCTTGACCGTGTACTTTTCACACGTGCATTGACGGCGGTCTGAGCCACCTTTGCTTTGACGGGGGGGGGGTACCCGCCCCCTAATATCTCGAGAACCACGCTAGGTAGCAAAAAACGGTAAACGGCGCTGGGTAGGCCATTCAGTTCTCCATCGAAAATATTTGAACCATTTTTTGTCAGGTCGCTTTTAAGGTCACTATAGATCAAGCCATTCCATCATAGGGATAACATGTAAATGAAGGTTTTCGGTTATTTCATCTGAACAAGTTAACACGCGCATTGACGGGGGTCTGAGCCACCTTGGCTTTGACGGGGGGCGGGGGGTAACTGCCCCCACCCCTAAGATCTCTAGATCCACGCTAGATAGGGAAAACGGTAAACGGTGTTGGGTAGCCCATCCACTTCTCTATTGAAAATATTTAAACCATTTTTTCAGGTCACATTTAAGGTCATTTGAGGTCTAAACATGTCATCATAGAAATAAGATGTAAATCAAGGTTTTCGGTCTTTTCATTTGAACAAGTAGAGACAGAGCAAAATAGTTTGAACTATATGAATCCTCGCAGCAAGCCGAATCGAATAATATATATATATATATATATATATATATATAATATTACCTTGCTAAGTCACATCAATGATTTGACCTGACCTGAGGTCAGGCCAAGGTCAAATTAGGCAAAATTCATATGATTTAAACCGCAATGACAAGACAAATCTAATGCAGTTAAAATAAGCGCTGCATCGCTACTCATTACTAAGTTATTTAGTTAAAACCATTTTCCCCATGTATTTTCAATGGAGAGTTCATGGCTCGTATCTGACCTTAGGTCATCGATATCAAAAATACCGGAATGTATTTTAGAGAACTCGGTAGGTCCATTATGTGATATGAGGTTCAATTGGATAAGTTTACACCGTTCTGACTTATGCCATCTAAAACTTTTTTTAGGTCAGGTCACTTGACCTGTACTGGTGACCTGACCTGAAATGACCTAACCTTAAAATTAAAAAAAGTTGCAAAAATGATCGGGGAAAAGGTATGACAAGTACGGCGGCGCTACGCGCTGTCGTTAAGCTATCTCTAAAAAACCAGAGGTGGCGGGTACCCGTCCCCCCGTCAATGCGCATGTTAAGATAGAGCAAAACATTTTAAACCATTGGAGACCTCACAGCAAGCCGAATCGAATGATATATAATGTGACCTTGCTAGGTCAAATCAAGGATTTGACACGACCTGAGGTCAATTCAAGGTCAAATTATTTCTCAAATTAGGTAAGATGGATATCATTAGAACGGCAAAGACAAGGCGACTATAATGTAGTTAAAATAAACGCTCTATCACCATCCGTTACTAAGTCATTCAGTTACAACCATTTTTCCCCTGTATTTCCAATGGAGAGGTCATGGCTCGTACCTGACCTTATGTCATCGATGTAAAAATATCGGAACATATTTATAGAACTCGATGGGGCCATTATGTGATATGAGTTTTAATCGGATAAGTTTACCCTGCTCCGACTTATGCTACCTTAAACCTTTTTTAGGTCAGGTCCCTTGACCTGTAATGAAGACCTGACCTGAGATGACCTAACCTTGAAATTCTGACAAAAGTTGAAAAAAAATGATGAGAGAAAAAGTATGTCAAGTACGGCGGCGCTACGTGCCGCAGTTTTTATGCCGTCCCGAAAAAATCACGGGTACCTGCGCCCCCCGTCAATGCGCGTGTTAATAAGATCACCTCACACCCGTGCGTCATTCAGCTAGAAGTAGAGCGTTTATTTTCACGGCAGTACGGTTGCCTTTCCCTTGCAGTTCTAATGATATGCATTTTGCAGAGCTGGGATTCTGCTTATTTTTCTACCGGCGGTATCAGTATTCGGTAATTGAAAACGGGCCATTCGGTTCGATATTTCGGAAGACTTAAAAAACTGCCGAATGATTCGGTATTGTATTTCGGTATTTTTGTCCAGTAGATTAAAAGCACATTACATATAAAAAACGCCTTTGAAAACCTTTGAACACACTCTACAGCCCATTAACATCTATTTCAATCCTTTAACTACATTTTAGAGCCTCTAAAACTTTTATTCCAGTATTTTTGACTCTTTTACAACCATTTCTTTATGTTTTAAGCTTATAATGACCTTTTAAGCGTAAGAACCGATAAGCTTCAATATAAATATGCAACTGGGAGAATTGAGCAGTGAAATGCTAATAAAATTATTACAGCGCGTTTTTATCACAATTGAACCTTTGAAAATACAAATGAAAAATTTCAACACAAATAATTACGTATATGTTACGAGTATAACAAAGTAAACACATCCTGTAAATCACCTAAACGTTTTGGGCGCAATCAGAGAGCTGAGAGGCTTGGGTTTATTCTGCTCGAAAGATCAGAAGAGAATGGCCCTCCCGCCAATACCAGCGATATCTGCAAATTCAAGCCTGGATGCTGATTGGCTGTGCGGACCGGTACAGCTTGTGATTGGCTGCAGCAGGAAAAAATCCAGACTTACATCTGCCAAGATTCTTTGTCGGCGCTGGAAATTCAAATCTATCGAAGAAAGTCATTCGGTATCGGTGGAGGTTCGTTACCGAAGATTAGGTATCGGTAGATAAATCTATCGCCGGTAGTACCGAAATACCAAAATACAGAAGTTCCTTCGGTAGTCCCAGCTCTGGTGTTTTAACCTAATTTGACCTTGACCTGGTCTCAGGTCAGGTCAAAACTTGTATTTGACGTGATTTGACCTAGAAAGGTCATATTATTTATAATTCTATTCGGCTTGCCGCGAAGATTCGAGGGGCGTTGATGTGTATATTCGTTGAACTTTGAGAGCCAGCCTTTTTCATTATCCCTTGTTGCATTCGCACAAACCAATCACAAGATCGCACAAACCAATCAGGGCCTTCTCAATCGCCAAAGGAAGCTATTCACGTTTATTCACGAGGATGAAGGACTTACGCCTGCGTCACCGGACAGCAACGAGAGGCACTGATGGCAAAAGAGGAGGCCCTGTTGGCCAAAGAAAAGGTCCCGCTGGAAATAGATAAGGCCCCGGTGGAGATAGAGACGGTTCCCTCTCTTTCGACTAACGGGCCTCCCTATCGACAAAGGGCCCTCCTCTATCAACGAAAGAGCCTACCAAATCAATAAAGGGGCCTCCTCTGTTACCACCAGGGCCTCCTACATCCATACCAGGGAGACTGTATAGCCAAATGGGTCTCCTCTATCGATATCAGGACCTCCTGAATCGACCTCAAGGTCCTCCTTGGTCGCTCTCAGGGTCTCCTGAATCAACCTTATTAGATGAGGCCCTCTATCGCTAGCAGGGCCTCATCTAATGACAAAGGGCCTCCTCTGCTGCTACCAGAGTCTCCTCTATCTCCACCAGGGCCTCATCTATGGCCACCGGGACCTTTTATTTGGCCAATAGGGCCTCCTCTACTGTCATCAGGACATCTTGTTGCTGCCAACGGGGCCTCCTCTATCGGCAACAGGAGCTCCTCTATCGTCAAAAGGGCCTCATTTATCTCCACTAGGGCCTCCTATATCACTGCCAGGGCCTCCTCTATAGCTGCCATGACCTTTAACAGGCCGAGTTGTCTTTCGTTATGCGTTTTACTGTGAAATTATCGTTTTTTCGGGGAGGGGCCTCCAGCTGAAAGTTAGCGGGACTGTCCCCCTTCGCCAAAGTTAGGGGAGACGCGTCCCCCCGTCCCCCTTCCGTGGCGGAGCCCCTGTGAAAGGGTCATTCCTATTGCCGACTCTCAGCGTGACTTGGGGATCACAGTTGATACTTTCCTGCGATTCCATCACCACATCATCCCTGCTTTCCAGAAGGCGGCCTGTTTGTGCCACAACCTACTAAAATGCACTGTGGATCGTATGGCTGAATTCAAGAAATCCCTGCCCATGCCTGTGCTTGGGTATGGCGCATGCCTTTGTAATACCGGCTAAATTGTAGACGCTCACAAGCTTGAAATATTGCAAAGAATGTGAGCCAAACATGTGGAATCACTCTGCGATCTATTTTCGTCCGGAGGTTGCGGGAACTATATCTTCATTTAGTTGAGCAGATATGATTCAGAGAACTGAATCATATCGGCTTCTGAGAGCCAATATGATTCAGTACTGGAAAACTGTTAATCACAAAGGCATGGTTAGGCCAATGATATGTTCTCTCAGCATCAAAATGAGTTAGTTAGACGTGGATGAGTCTCTGCATGCTTCTCTTCAGTGATGAAATCAAACGGTAGCTTCCCCGCACACTTATTCGAGAAACGTTTACTATAGGCTTTAGCTGATAAAGAGCGATATGAGCGATTTATGAACACACGCCTAGGCGCGACCCTAAGCATAAGCGGATCCAGGATTGCTGATCGGGGGGTGTACCTTCCCAGGGGGGCGCCATCCGGTCCGGGGGGCACCACTTTGGAGCGGCAAAACCTATCAGATTGGCGCAAAATCCTATCGGTGAGCGCCGATTTTTGTATCGACGTGACCATTTTAGGGGGCGCCGAGGGTCGATCGGGGGGGGTGGCACGTGCCCATCATTGAACCACCCCTGCTGTCTTCTCCAGGTCATAGGTCCCCCTGCCACTTGAAAACCACTGATACTGCCCCTGCTGCTCAGATTGGGAACCATGCATAGCTGAATTTGATCGTTCCTGGGCTTTGATAGCCCCCTACCACGGATACCTAGGTTGATATAAGCCAGGGGATAAGTCACGTGATCTCGGATGGAGAAGAAGTTCTGGCTATACTCCGTCATCTTGAGTCTCTTTTCTCAGTTTTTAGAAATTTTTTGCTTGGGAAAACTGTCTGTGCTTTTCTTGAAACCATTATTTCAGCTGATGAAACATATGCCCAACTGATGAAACTTCTTTTCAGTATACGTGAGCGCCAGCAGGGAGCTTTGCTTGTTGCATATATTACGGAATTTCAAAGTGATTTATAGGTAAGTGTGGATTATCCGCACTGTTGCCCAGGTGCAGCGCCCATTGTAGAGGCATAAATCGGGCCTGATGGAGGACTTATCGGGACCAATTACTTGCACCTCAGGCTTATTACAGGGCGTGGCCTAAAACGATTGATCAAATTTATCATCATCCTTACGTGCAGGGTGAGAGTTGATTATGCCCACCAGCCAAAAGCATACACGGTCCACATTTTGATCTGATGGGTGATTATGTGGCCTGTATTAAGTCGATTGTAGTCGAAGAAGTAAGCATTGCGTCGAATTGTTCTCGGCGCGTCGACAATATATATAGAATATTTAGCTATGTTGAAAATGTTCCCCGAGAGCAATAGTGCTTCCATTATCGTATCTTTATGATACGCCAACACCCCTAACTGATGACGTATGTATGTATCATATATAGATTATATGATATGACCATTGGCGGATACAAAGGGGGGCTAGGGGACTTAACACGCGCATTGACGGGGTCTGAGCCACCTTCACTTTGACGAGGGGGGCGGGTTCCCGCCCCCCCTAAGATCTCGAGAACCACGGTAGGTATTGAAAACGGTAAACGGCGTTGGGTAGCCCACGCACTTCTCCAACGAAAATGTTTGAACCATTTTTTGTCAGGTCACATTTAAGGTCACGAGAGGTCAAAACATGCTGTCATAGGGATAACATGTAAATTAAGGTTTTCGGCCATTACATCTGAACAAGTAAAGATAGAGCAAAACGACTTGACCTGTATGAATCCTCGCAGCAAGCCGAATCGAATGATATATAATTTTACCTAGCTAGTAAATCAAGTTGACCACCGAGGTCAGTCAGTAATTTATATAAAATGCATATCATTACAACTGCAAAGACAAGCAATTCTAATGAAGTTAAAATAAACGCTCTATCACCATCCGTTACTAAGTCATTTTAAAAACAATTTTTCCCATGTATTTCCAATGGAGAGGTCATGCCTCGTACCTGACCTTAGGTCATCGATATAAAAATACCGGAACATATTTTAGAGAACTCGGTAGGCCCATTATGTGATATGAGTTTCAATCGGATAAGTTCACCCTGCTCCGACTTATGGTATCTTAAACTTTTTTTGAGGCCAGGTCACTTGACCCGTACTGGTGACATGACCTGAGACGACCTAACCTCAAAATTTTCACGGGAGTTGTAAAAATGATGAGGGAAAAGGTATGCGAAGTACGGCGGCGCTACGCGCCGCCGTTTTACGGCTGGCTCCGAAACACCCGAGGGGGCGGGTACCCGCTCCCCGTCAATGCGCGTGTTAAGCCCCCTTCCGAAATTTCAGAGTGCCTATAGTTAATACATGTCCGGAGGCTGCTCCGAAGCAAAGTTGGGAAGTCTCGAGCCCCTAGTCCACCCCCAAAAAGAGGTCCTGGATATGTCACTGGATTGGCGTATCACTGATGACGCACACACTTAATGTAATTGGGCAAGAATGTTTGTTCGGAGTGGCAGGAATAAAAATAAGCAAAAGATTCTAAAGTGCTCCGGTGCCCCCCCCCCATCTCCCCGTGAAACCCCCTGGCACTCTGTTGAAACATCACCTCCCACCCTTTCAATGATGTGAATGGCGGCATCCTACTCGGCGATCTGGCGCCCTCCGAAAGACCACAGCCTCAAGACGCAATGCCTCGCTTGTGCAAGTCATGTCTTTTTACCTAAGCCCCTCCCCCAATAAAAAGTCCTGGACTCGTTTATTACTGCAACTAGGCGATAACCGTATGGACGGGGGGGCAGCGTGAGATGTAGAGGTTAGGTGCAATGCCTGTTTCGGAGAGCGTTGTTTGTGCTGGTAACGAAGCACAACAACAGAAAACTAGGACAATTCGCATCCGCACGATTAGCAATTCAAGGCCTGAGTTTGTTCCAGCTTCCGTTTTCGATGATCGCACATGGGTCTAACAAAGTTCACAAACATGCATTCGATTTTACTTGTTAGTTCCTAGGTCCTTCCATGATAGTTGCAATGAAAGAAAAATGCAATTCAGAGAAAGATAACGAATTCACTTTGTTATAGACTAGGTTCCTAAAAAAGGTTTCTGCATCAACCGAAGCAGGCCATGACCCCCTGTCCCCGAACTATGTTAGTCTCGGCTTGGTGCCGCGCACATTTGGGCGTAAAATGACGAAAATCAAAGTTAAAGAATTGTATGGGACCTTCTCTCTATGGCTTTAGTCTGCTTTTAGTGAATTTCCGGCTTTTTCTGTATAATCACGGTATTTCCCAATAGGGTTTCAGCACGACCTAGATTTCAGCTTTACTACCTCGTCTGACCTTGAAGATATTGACCTAGGTCAATGAAATCTGGTCAGGTATAATATATATTTAACCGGACTGTCTGCTGGGTATACCGGGTGTTATTTGGTATGCTTTCCTCGGGTGTTTGAAATAATGTCCGAACGAAGTGAGGACGTTATTTCTCACAAAAAATGGTAGCCGAACGAAGTGAGGCTACCATTTTGGATAATTCCACGAATGAAATGAATGTAATTTTCCTATTTCATGCACGAATTTATGAGTGCATTAAAATAAAACACCCGGAGGAAAGCATACCAAATACCATCCGGTATACCGAGTAGACAGTCCGGTTATATTTATTATGCCCAATTTTGGACGTTCTCTGACCCGAACTGAGGAAAGGGGGTTTTCTTTGGGGGAGCGTGAAAAGAAAAGGGGGCTTGGCAGACTTTTGGGGGAAGGAAGGTTAAAGAGAAAATCTGATTAGGAAGCTGGATTATTAAGACCATATATAGAGGTCGTATAATACTATTAATATAATGTTACCATCGCTTTTGATAGGTGATATATCACTTATCAGTTTAATTTTCTATGATTTTCCCAACGGGTTTTGGGTCAATATTTAAAATGAGTAAAAATGCGATTCCTCCAATGGTGACAGTTGGCTTTTTTTGTTCAACACAGCTCTTTCTCTGGTCACGTTGAAAAAGATGATAGGCATACCCCAAAGCTATATTTCGAACATTGTGTTTAACTCAATGTTAGCATCATACAAAAAATCATCTTGTGACATGAGCAATCAATGCATCATCCAAACCGCACGATCTAGTGGAAAGTGCAGTTGTGGAAGTGGATATCTTTTTTTTGCAGTCTTGGACTGCTCATTGGAACGTCTGAAAGCTGGGTGGTTAGCCATGAGCGGCATTTCATGGGTTTTCTCCGACAAGAACCGTTGAAGCCCGGCTCGGAGAACTTGGAGAGAGCTTGGAGTGAATTTCGGACCATCGATGGTATGGACCTCCGCATAGAACTTAAATAGTGTCATGTCCAGTGCCGGTAGGTCGTTTTGTACTCTCCTACATCGGGCTTGATGTGTTCGGAATGACGTCTCCGGGCAGCCCCCGGTAGGTTTCTACGGCCCATACTGTAGTTTTTCTTGTGTTGTCAGGAATGCATTGCCGGGCCTTCTCTTGTAATTCCTGTGAGTCTAGGTTGCTTCCATCATTTGACGACTCTTGGTCCATGTTTAGTGCTTTTAGTAATTTATAATAAGAACTAGGATATAAAATGAAAATAAGACAACCAAAACTCAGCCTAGGAAAGTATTTTGTACAAGTCCACGTACCTTGAGATGTATCTCATTGGCAAGTGTCATTGGAACTGCTTTGAAAATTTGTCTGAGTGCCTGGACGCGTGAAATTGAGCATGACCCCTGCGTTGCGAAGAACACAGGGCTGATAAAAGAAATGGTAGAAATGGCGAGCGTAAAAGAAACGACTTCGCTATTTAAGTTCTATGCACTCCATGGGTTGAGCGCGGCGCCGTGGCGACCCTCCCCGTGGATAATCCTGTCCTTCCCCATCAACCATCCTATCCTTATCCTTATCCTACAGTGTTGTTTTGCTTAAGTTTGTCATTTACATGTCCCTCATCTTCATTACGACCGGCGTCAGAATAGCCACATGGATAGTGGAGATGCGGTATGTTAAATATAAATATAAATATAGGCAATAACCAAGGCCCTTAACGTATAAGGTACGGTCATCCAGCGATTCGGCCGGATCGTGACGTAAGCATGTGACGTCACAATTGCTCACGGTCCTATGGCCGCTGAAGGGATGACTGGGGCCTGGCAATAACAAAATAACAATAACAAACAATAACAACAACAATAATAACAATAACAATAATAAAATTAACCCCGGGATTAATTTTATTAATCCGACTTCTTGCTTAAAAAACTGAATTCACGTGCGAACTTTGTACAAGGAGGCCGGTATTTGGAAAACCATTTTTAGATACGCCTTTTTATTACGATATTTTCAACATAGGAGAACGGACAAAATTGAGTATAATGTTGCTTACCATCGCCATTACACACCCCCAAACTGACCTTTTTCCAGCCCTCTTGGGCTTTTTAGATCTCAGGGGAGGGGACACTTTAAGACCCCCCTCCACTGCGCGTTGACGCCAGATCCCTCTCGACTGCACGCCTTAGTCCAGCCGCTTCACGAAGCATATTCCAGCGGCTCACACGGGACCCACAAGGTGCCTCCCGGCGAGGGAGTTTCGCCCATGTTAATTCATGTTATCCTTATTCTGGATAACCTTTGCGAATTCCCTACCCGCTTTAGATTTACGTGTGAGCTTCTTCAATAACTTGTTAACACGGAGCTTCACCGGCCACAAGTGAACCGCGGATTATGTGGCAAACCTATCAACTCGCTATAAGTTTCCGCAAAATGCCTCATCATTTATGTCTCTGATTTAAATGGTCTGTTCGTGGATCGTACCCACACCAAATACCCACAAACAGCAGCTCATTCTCCATTTGTCTTCATGTCTTCACTCTCCGAGTTTATCTTCATTATCAGAACTGCAGCTATAGCTATACGTGCTAGAAATAGCTATACGTACAAAAGTGGGGTAACATTTGAAACATATGAATTCGGCAGGCATGGGATGCTTTTTTTGTTGCTGAAAACTTTCTCCTCTCAGGAGTTGGGGTGGAGCGAAAGGGGGAACAATGCCCCAAGTCCGTAAAGTTGGGGGAGGGGCAGCTGCCCCCACCGCCCCCCGACTCCCACGTCCATGAGACCAGTATAAGACCCGAGGGTTGGCGCACTTTAAGTCAGCTGTCACTAACTTACACCAACGGCTCAGATTTCGGAGCCGCGCCCCTCGCATTTGCTATTGTTCTGCAGCCATTGCCAGCCCTTCATTGCCGCGCTACCCACGCGCCGGGCCTGCCGCTGGGTTTTCCAAGAGCAATCGCCGCCGCCTTTACCGCGGGCTACGTAACACACCGAGCTGTCTGGCAACACCAGCTGGCATCGCGGTGGCTAGAGGCCTGAGCTTTGTCGACACCGGCAACGAACGTCCGGCCGGACCTGGGCCTTTTTGCTCGAGGTGTTCCAACTACAATGTCATATGGCGCTGACTAGTACCCACTGTTTCTGTCCCTCCTTTCATGTTGCTGCAACTGTGCATCATGATTGCATAGTAGCAGATGTCGCTTCAACTATGGATCTGCCTGTCTTTACCGGTACATGAAATATGTGAAAACTGTGTGGACAGATCCCAAATAATTATGATCACATTCGGTGCATAACTGTTTGCAAACGGTGCAGACTAGAAGTTTAAGTTTGTAGGGTGAAACTGATTTATTGTGCTCCTCATGTTACAGGGGATGGAGTTGAGACTGTGTGTTGAGGGGATGTCTGTGAGACTGTCTGAGTGTGACTGTGACTGTGAGACTGTCTGAATGAACACATACATTTCGGAATAGTTCGCATTGCTTTTGATTTGATTATGTTTCCATAATTTACACTTTTGTTTGTCTCCATTTCAGAGGTTTCTTCATGTGACCGTCTCCGGATTTCCTCCCGAACAATTCTCTGAAAGCACTCTAAAATCATTTAAAACCCGAATTCGAAAAATAAAACAAGCTTTGGAAGCAAACATAGCTAAAACTATCACTCAAAAACACAGGATCCTGGGAGGTTAGTATCTTGTGAAATTCCGAGTAGTTTGCCGCCCCGGTAGCTCAGTTGGTAGAGCGTTGTGCTCCGGGCCGCTGCTCAGAAGCATGCAATGGCAGTGCATGTCCAGGCTTGGGGGTCGGTTCCCCTGAGAGACACTCCTGCGCTCAATAGTTTATCCGACGTAGGTCGGCTGGCAACTGACTGATGAGAGGGTGACCTGAGCGGGGAGGCCGTCCCTGTGCTTTGTGGGACGTTAAACTTTGGCTTCTAAATTAACCCTTCATTGTAGGAGTTGCTCGTTCGGGTGGTGGGGTCGGGGTCTCCGTGACAAGTCCCTTGACTTTAGTGAGACTCCGAGTCAAACTTGACCAAAATTTATACAAAATTATTGAGGTTAAATGAATTACAATTGCTAAGGCCATATGACGTTTCTAACTCCTACCCTACCGGAAGGAATTTTAAAGATTAGAAATATGCTTATACAAGACACCCGGTGGCTCTTAAGCCCGGGACCTGAGTTTCCACAAGCAGACACTCTATACAGTAGCCACGCATCTTTCCAGAATCGAAACTGCGGGACAATGGAATGAACCATATTCTATCCAATATCCTCGCTTTATCACTTGTTTCATAAAATACGCTAACTCTCAAGCAATGCAATGCCACCAATGATTTTTTTTACAAAAATCAAGACTGATGGTGGGTTCAATTGTAGACAGTGCTATAGGTCAGAAGCCCTGCACCCAAATACCTGGGAGCAGAGATAGAACAGAGCAACTTCACGTCAGCCCACATTACAACCACCCAGTGTGCCCTTTTGGTCTTGAAATAAGACGTATCGCTGTGTTCTATGCATGACATTAGAATAATCCCTATCATCACGAAAAATCCTTTGAATGCTGCGTATTTTGAGGCTTTGGGGCAGCATACGTATTCACTAATTGGCTACTAGTTGTGTGTGCAGATTATGTTTTGTAGTATTTTGCTGCCATCGCATAACTCTGTATCACACCTTACCTAAGTGGAGACCTTAGAACACCGCTATTAATTTTCCCCGGGTAGGCAGAAAATTGGAGTGTGTGACGCCTCTCAACTTAACATGTTTTAGGCCGGATTCTTTTTGCAACTTGCTATTCAAAGTTCAGGTCAGGGTGGTCCTAGGTCGAGTCATCAGTCAAGACTTCCAGAGGCACGGAAAGGTGTTGGAACCGCAGTGGCTGAATTTGTCACTCAGCAGTCAGCAGTTGAAATCAACAGTCAGCAGTCAGCAGTCAGCAGTCAGCAGTCAGCAGTCAACAGCAATATTATGTCGCGGATCCGCTAAGGGGGCAACAGTTCGGGTATTTCGGATTTTTTAGCTCAGCCTCGTGACCTTCCACATCCAGATGAATGGAGGAAATATGACAAGCTCACTGTTGTAAACAAGGGTGAGATCAAATTTCAAGTTTCTTCACCAGTTTGAATATATGCCTTGGAATATTTCAGAGTTTAAAGTTTTGAATTCGGACCGACCTTTGGGAGTTCACATTAGGCACCTTCCTGTGTTGCAGTGACCCAGTCAATATGTTTCAGTTGGTTGCAGCCAAAGCCCTCACATTTTGTGGCTATTTTACTTATACTGTCAGCAAGAGTGATTGATATTTTCATTGCTCATGCATTATTTTCAGTATTTTAACACCCGCCCCAGTGTGCCTTCCATCCATTCACTGAGGCGCAGGCTAACGTGAGAGTAATCGAAAATTTTCATTCGTAATTTTTGGCAAGGACTTCCTACTGATATGCTAACCCAGGCACGGGTAGCAGAGGTCCAAATCGCTTCGCCAAAAGCCTTCCAGCTCCTTCGGAGGTTGCGTTATACATATCTCTTTTAACAGCCAAATCAAAGACGAGTTAATTGAGCAGCCATCGGCCCGCGTCTGTCCACAATGTGGGGAGTATTATTCAATTACCGCGTTAGCTACTTCCTCGGTTACCTCATAAGACCCAGGCTGCAAGCAAGAGTGGTACTTCCGACCCATTGCCGCGTGCTTACGGGCACTGTGGTTAATAGTCGCAGAGTATATTTTAGTTATATATTTCACTTGGACCGTCGCAGTGATATGCATGCTTATTGGGACCACTTTTTCTCGGATTTGTTCATAACTATGCAGTCATGTTCAATTTGCTCGGGGCTACTGTACAAGTCTGGGACACACTGAGTTAAACCCCGTCCCAGGGGGGGATCAAACACTCCCCTCCCGATCTCGGTTCCTATGCAAGGTACCGAAAAACGCAAATAATGGTGGATAGCTCGGAAGAAACAATGACGAATCTATATTGGCCACTTTTTCGCTCACAATATTCAGGTAATGACAGGTCAACTAATGTCACATATTAGAAAGAGGGCTCTGGAATCTATAGTCAGCCTGAGTTGAGTTAGAGTCAATTTTTAGGCACTATTTCCTTCTTCCGTCACGGCGAGTCCAATAATGTGTAATGTGACCACACTAAGTCAAAACACAAAAATGTTCTTACCTGAGGTCAGGTCAAGGTCACTATTTGACCTAGCATGGTCAATATGCATACCAAGCGATTCTCAATGATATAATCTAAGGGTAATAGTTTAAAAACAAAAGTTCAATCATTATTCCTTGTGAAGTTATTTGAAAACCTGCTGAAGTAGTCACAGATGAATTCTCACAGGTCACAGGTTCAAACTTGCGACATGAGCCTGGAGAGGGGTGAAGATACTAGAATTTGGAGAATAAGGAAATATTACGAGCATGAGCCGTATCTGGGATATTCCACGACATTTCAGCACATCGGACGGTCAATTTTATACACTCATGTCTTCGATTTTGTTCAAACTTTGTCCATGGGCTTAACGGCAGGCCAGAACACGACTGTGACATTTTTAGGTCGCTAGGTGCAACGGTTCAGGAGTTATAGCCTCCAACAATTTTACACTTTGTCGACGCAGCAATGTCTTCTGTGGCTATTTTATTCGATTAAAACAATGATAAATGGGTAAAATTAGGCATCAAGATGTTAAGAATGAGCCAATCAAAGCAGCGGTAAGAGTTGGAAATGTTTAAGCTTTACTGAAAAAAACTTCACCCAACTAGTGACATTTCAAGCATCGTCATGGCGGATATGAAGTGGACTTGGGCAGGAAACGGCAAGGATCCTAATGCTTTCAGCCTCAGTGGCTCTTATGATAGGTATTCCCAATCTCACTTGCAGGGCTGAATCAATCAGGAGGTATTCGTTCTGGAAGACGCCTCTGAACCTTATCTTGACACCAGTTGCACTTCCGCCCCGATCTACCAGGGCATCCACAAGATCCGTACAGTTAAGTCGCCTTAGATACATGATGAGTAATACCTTCTCACATTATGAGCGCTTGTGAATAGAGGCATTTATAACACAAATTCACACTCCTCTCGTGTCAATGGAAAAAGAACAAGCGATGGAATAAGAACGTGTGTACTGAATGTTTGCATCTTCAGAGTTTGTTTGAAAAGAAAGTTATCGCTACCAATAAGTAAAAGATGGCAACTCCGATATCGTGATTTCAATTATCGATTATGGATTATCAAAGACTGGTGGAACGTTACCATATCCGTGAACGACTACGTTATAGAAGTGCCCACCACTGATATTTTCTGATATTCCTGGGAGGCTATAGACGTGCCAAGTAGTCTGAAAGATTATTCCAAAGCCATTTGACTTTTTTAGAAATTTAACTGTGAGAAGTATAATTTCGGATCGCTCCAAATACAAAGCAGAAGAGAAGCTTTTTCTGCGTTGCAGGGCTTGGTAATGACGCCACAATGCGCCGATAAAGAAATACAACGAAAACAATGACATGCTCTTAATCCAGGATGAAAAATCACCAATCAATCTTACATCAGCAAACTCTATATTCAATGTCAATAACCCAATTACTTCCAGCCTATAAAGTCTTATGGGGAGATACGTGTTCATTCGGAATAGAAATTGTGATTCAGATTGCTAAAAGCTTGCCCGAACTCAATGGGGAAGATCAGGGGCAAGTCTATCAAAATGATCACTTCTCAGCGGATTGGTGTTAAAAGAAAGGGTACGCCAGAATATGACGTCATTTCTAAATGACATTAAACTTGTTTAAAGATTACAGCACATAACCTTCGATTGGTGGTAATCATTCGCTCCCAGTGCATCCATATGTGGAGAGAGAGAGAGAGAGAGAGAGAGAGAGAGAGAAAAAGAGAGAAAGTAATTTCCAAATAGACATACGGGTAAAGAAAAGTGAAGACAGTACTTTCAACATAACCAGGTGCACTTTGGGAGGCAAAAAAGCTACCACTCATAACCGTCAGCTGTCCCCGGTTGCGACTGTAGCTGCAAAAAGTGCGCAGTGGCAGTGCCCATTTGACAGCTTGTTCGCGAGCTTAATTGCCAATACGTCCGATTTTTTTGGCAAAGGAGTCAGCTACAGAAAACAGAGGCAACCTTTCTCGCCGTCGCTTTCCGAAGACAGAGTCTCTGCTCTCTGGGGTGTTGGTCATGCTCCCGTGATTGCTACTGTCACAAAATATAGGCATGACTTTGGAAACCTTAACACTCGCAATGGAGAGGGGTCCGGACTCAACGCTCAGTGAAGAGGGGTTCTAAAGTGCTTCCCTGATATCTCAGAAACCAAGATGGTTAGAAAAACGCCCGTTGCGGGGATGTGGCGATGGTGATGGCGAAGTTTTTTTGAACTAAGTCAATATCTTCATGGTCAAGCGAGGTTGTAAAGGTCAAATCTGGGTTGCGCTGGACATATACGTCGGAAAAGGGGGCAGGGGGGCCTGACCCCTCACTTTTTGGCCAAAAATTTCCTGATCTCAGTCAAAATGAGAGAAAGCCAGACATTCTTATATTTTGTCGCTGCAGAAGGCAACGAGGAGCCCACATTCGAACAGTTTTTCGTCCTGATGTTGAAAGTTTTTATCAGCATGAGGTTGAAGTTTGGCTGCCCCCCCCCCACCGACACTTTTCTGCCTGTGGCGACACTTATGGCGCTGGAGACTTATTGGTAAATGCCGTACTTATGGGGCAAAACCCAGGAATACTCAAATACGGACTAATTTCATGGAGGGAAGGCCCCATACAGTTTTCCCTGAAATTTAAGGTCAAAGGCAATCAAGTTCAATGACTTATGACGTAACAAAATGTCAGATTCAGAACAATGTAGAAAATAACTGACGCTTTAGACCATACATCTGGGCGGGAAATGAGGGTTGACCTTGAAAAGGACCTTTGACCTTGACCTGTGACCTTGATCTTGAGTAGCCTTTACCATGAAGTCATAGCATAGCATACGTCATACTGAATAATTCCGTCTGAACGGAATGCTGGGGTCAATGACTTTGTCCTGTGGTCTTTGAAATTGACCTTGATCTTCATGTGGCTTGACCTTGACATATAATCTGATAAGTATTATTTTTTTACTACTACTATTATTATTATTATTATTAGTATTATTCGTATTCGTATTATTATTATCATTACTATTATTATTTATTATTATTATTTATTATTATTATTATTATTATTATTATTATTATTATAACATTACGTTATGAGGTCACAACTTGATCTACAGTGCAGGCGAACTGGTGGGAACGCGCGATCGCGACGGTCTAAAAATATATACTGTTGCGGACTGGATACGTCGGGACTGTGTCTCCGGTCGCTCCGCGGGTTAGCTCAGTCGGTTAAGGCGCTGTTCATTAGCAGTTACTCAGCGATGGTGAGTTCGAGGCCGAGCGGGCGCTGAGCTTTTAGCTCTCGTGTTAGTTTGTGGGTAGAATGTTAGAGAAGTTTTCCAATTGTTCCCACCCCGTGTTAATGTGTCGTCGAATTTCATTGGTCCTCGTGCGTGAGCCGAGCTGAGGTCGGTGTGCCAGCGGGGTCGGGAGGTCAGTCCAGGACCGGACTCGGCCAGGTGAGTCGCACTGTTCCGCCTCTCCCTCCCCTCCCTCCGAGTTGATCTCAACGATTCGGTAGGTTACAGCCCAGGGCGATTCTCTGGGCTTCCTTCCTCTGGGCTTGATCGAAACAAGCTCTTTACATTCTTGCCATAATGCTGGATAGTAACTAGCATGTCCGGGTCCGATTGGTGGCTTCGATTGGATTCAATCCTTCTCCCTTTACCGACCGTCTCGCCCCGTTGCTGGCTCGCTTGATGTGCTATTGCCATGTTCCGTCTCGGTGTGTATGCACAATACCGTTAGGGGCGAATGGGTCTGGTTTGTCTGATGCCGTGTCGTTTGGCCATGCGATTTTGCTTGAATAATTAGTTACCATCTTTACACACACTGTTTTCCTGCCGTCGCTTTTCCCCAAACGAACCCCAGACAAAAGGTTCGTAACATTGGTGTCAGAAGTGGTCACGTAACCCACGTTTGTTTTCAATTATGGATGGTAAGGGTATAACTACAAGGAGTCAGACCCAAAAACTTGGTGAACTCAATTGTATGGAAAAGGTGGAGGCAGTGGCAGCTCAAGCTGTGTGTTCTGCGGCCCACTCTCCCGGCTCAGTAGTGAATCAATATCACAGCCATTCTTCTCAGTTTGAGGAACTACAGAGGCAGGTCCAGAAACTTACTGACTTGATGGGCTCACGCCTTCCTGATTCCATGCCGGCTGTTGATGTAGGTCAACATGGCGGGAGAACCTGTCTGACACAAAGCCGGTGGCAAGCTGCATGGGACATTTTGTGCCCCAGCCTTATGATGGAACTATATCATGGGCGGCTTACAAGGCCCAGTTCCAAGCTATTGCTGACCAGAATGGATGGAATAATCAGGAAAGGGCTACTCAGCTTATTGCGAGCCTCAGAGGGACAGCGTTAGAGATTCTCGGCCACCTGTCACAGGGTGTCGATTTGGATTTTGTTATGCTTCAGAGACGCTCGACCAGCGTTTTGGGATTCCTCACCAAGAGGAACTATTCCTTGCCCAGTTCAGAGATAGAACAAGGCTTCAAAATGAAACGCTGTCTGAGCTCGCATACGATGTCAAGAGATTGGGGACGCTGGCATACCCCGGGGCACCCGTTGAATTCCTTGACCGGCTGATCCGTGACCAATTTGTTGAAGCATTGAACAACCCAGACATGCAGATATCTGTCATGCAAACCAACCCAGCAACGCTTCTTGACGCGTTGACTTGCGCCCAGAGGATCGAGGCTCTCAGAAGTCGTATGGGCGCAAGGATAGCTTCAGTGGTAACCTTGGGTTAAAAGTTCATACGGCAGTGGCAAATGCTAGTGGTGCGACACCAACGCTTGTTGCGATCTCAGAGAGGCTAGGCCACTTGGAGCGGACTGTAGCTGCGGGAATATCGAGGCAGACACGGTCGGAGCCTCCGGCTGGGGCTCCTCAAAGAGGCTCAGGGGTGTTTTGCTGGCATTGTGGGAAACTTGGTCACATGCAGCGCAACTGCCAGCAGCGCCATAGAGCTTCCGATCCAGTGCATCACTATGAATCGAGCGGCGTAGCCCGGTCGGGAAACTAGGTGAAGCTGGTGATGAAGGGCGATCACCAGCTGGACAGATGTCAAGCCCTGATGTAGAGCATGGGTCAAAGTCAGCCGATATTAGATCCCTGAGGGTGATGGGAGCAATAAATGGCAGAACCCACCCGCTGCTCATCGACACTGGCTCCGCAAAATCATTGGTGAGACTGACCTGCTCGAGGATATGGACCTCGGCAGATCAGACGTGGAATTACGTGGAGTGACGGGTCACACACTGCCTTTGCGGGCCCCAGTCGAAATCGAGCTGAAAATTGAGGGCGTTGTAAAACGGGTTTCTGTTTGCGCGGCTGACATCCAGGACCCGTGTATCCTCGGGCTTGACTTCTTGTCTAGACACAGCTGCCGAATTGATATCCCGAATTCGCAGCTGATCTTGGGTCACGATCGGGTTCCATTGGTGGTTCATGATGACGTTGAAGAGCATACCTTCAGAGTTATCACAGTGAACCAATACGAATACCTCCAAGGTCAGAGATGGTGATCCACTGTCCAAAAGGTGACAACAGCAATGCCGACCTGGCAATAATTGAGGCATCTGGGGTTCTCGATGGGGGCATTCTAATTGGGAGAACTCTGTGCGATGGTGGCAAAGACGAGATTCCAGTGTTGATGGCCAACATCTCGGACAGGTTTGTTCACCTACCGGCAGGCACAAGTTTGGGGATATGTGAACCAATTCTCGGCGTTGGTGTTCAGGGCTCTGTCTCTAGTGAGCTTGGCATCGACTTGCCAGAGCATCTTGCAGACGTGTTCGAACGGAGTCGATCGGAACTAACAGATGTGGAGAGTCAGCGGCTGAAGGATCTTCTCATTGAATACGTTGATGTATTCTCGAAGGATGACGCGGATGTTGGGTGCACAGATATTACGGAACATACCATTGATACAGGTGATCAGCGACCAATTAAATGTCCACCAAGGAAAATCCCGCTAGGAAGGCGTGAGGAAGCCCAGAAAATGATCGCAGACATGGAAAACCAAGGCATCATTGAACCCTCTAGCAGTCCTTGGTCTTTCCCGATCGTGATGGTGAAAAAGAAAGATGGTAGCCTTCGCTGTTGTGTCGATTATCGGGAACTCAACAAGGCCACTGTAAAGGATTCATATCCGCTTCCTAGGATCGATACAACTCTCGATGCACTGTCTGGCAGTCAGTGGTTTTCAACCTTGGACCTGAAATCAGGTTACCATCAGGTAAAAATGGCCGACCGGGACAAGCCGAAGACCTCGTTCTCTGCCGGGAGCGGGTCCAAGCTTTGGCAGTTCAAGGTCATGCCATTCGGGCTATGTAACGCGCCTGCGACGTTTGAGCGCCTTATGGAACGAGTTCTGGATGGCCTTGCGTGGAAAACATCACTTGTGTATCTCGATGACGTCATTGTCATGGGAACAACATTCCAGGAACAACTTCAACACCTGAGTGAAGTGTTCAAGAGGCTACGTGATGTTGGACTTAAGTTGAGCCCTAAAAGTGTACTCTCTTTCAACGAAAGGTGAGATACTTGGGGCACATCGTCTCTCCTGAAGGGTTGCCTCCGATCCAGAAAAACAAGTGCTGTGGAAGACTGGCCTGTGCCAAGAGATGTCAAACAGCTTCGGAGTTTCCTGGGTTTGTGTACCTACTATCGCAGATTCGTCAAGAACTTTGCACAGATAGCTGCTCCACTGCACCAACTTACTAAAAGAGGGCAGAAGTTTGACTGGACGTCTGATTGCCAAGCTGCTTTTGAAGCTCTGAAGAAGGTCTTGGTGACTGCTCCAGTTCTGGCTTACCCGGTAGAGTCAGCATCGTTTGTGCTTGACACTGACGCAAGCAACTGCAGCATAGGAGGGGTCCTCTCACAAATCTTGGACGGACAAGAACATGTAATTGCATATTACAGTCGTTCTCTCACCAGTCCCGAACGGAACTATTGTGTGACTCGAAGAGAGTTATTGGCAATTGTTGAAAGCATGAAACACTTCCATCACTATCTGTATGGACGGCAATTTCTCGTTCGCACGGATCACGCAGCCTTGCAATGGCTTCGAACCCTGAAAGAGCCAGAAGGTCAGCTGGCAAGATGGATCGCGCGTATGGACCAATATGACTTCCAGATCCAGTACCGCCCAGGAAGACCCATCACAACGCAGATGCGCTTAGCCGACGACCCGCGATACTGCGTGTCGCCACTGCAGCCCAAAGGAAGAACTCTGCAGTCTACACTGCAATAAGGCTCTGTTTCATGCTCAGGGTGCAAGCAAAAGAAATCTCGCCCGTCTTCTGCTGTGTCTCTACAGCACACGATATCATCTTCATCATCTCCGACTGCATGGCATTCGGAGCCTTCCAAGGGCCACCCCTTGTTGGGAACGAGGAATGTGGCTCTTCACATGAGGGCGTTTCTTTGGCTGAAATACGCCAAGCCCAGCTGGAGGACGAAGGTATGGGTCCAATTCTTCGGCACCTTATGAAAGACAAAGTCAGACCCCATGGGATGAGGTTAGCTGTCTCAGCCCTGAGGCAAAGAACTTGTGGTCTCGTTGGAATGTCCTCAGGGTCAAATCTGGTGTGCTCCAGCACAAATGGGAGTCTGTAGATGGCCTCTGTGTTCACTGGCAGGTTGTTACGCCGCGTAAGCTCAGATCACATGTTTTGCAGGAACAACACAACAGCATATCCAGTGGCCATTTGGGTACCAAAAGACACTTGGTAGACTAAGACAACGCTTCTACTGGATGGGCATGCGAAGTGACGTCAGGGTGGTGCCGTGCATGCCAGACATGCTGTGCTAAAAACGGGCCCCAAAGGAAAGGAAATGCACCTCTGCAACTCTACGTTTCTGGGGCTCCAATGGAGCGCGTTGCAGTCGATATCGCGGGTCCGTTACCCACAACCACCTCCGGAAACAAGTATATCTGTGTAGCTATGGACTATTTTACGAAGTGGCCTGAGGCGATAGCTATACCGAATCAGGAGGCAGAGACCGTTGCTCGCGCTCTGGTGGATCACTTTTTCTCACGGTTCGGGGTGCCATTCGAGCTACATTCTGACCAGGGAAGAAACTTTGAGTCCAAAGTGTTCAAGGCATGTTGTGACTTACTGGGTGTTAGGAAAACGCGCACTACACCATTAAGACCAGAGTCAGATGGCATGGTCGAGCGATTTAATCGTACGTTGGGCCAAGAGCTGGCCAAGTTCTGTTCTAAGGCACAGAACGACTGGGACGAGAAGCTACCGCTCTTGCTGATGGCATATCGGTCATCGGAGCATGAGACGACAGACTTCTCTCCGGCTAGGGTGATGATGGGGCATGAGATCCGGCTACCCGTGGATCTGGCGATCGGACGTCCCCGGAAGTGGAGCCTCCGGTAGCTAGTTCTACGTATGTGGGACGTTTGCGGCATCACCTCGCCGAAGTCCACCAGCTGACGAGGACGAATCTGAGGGTTGCAGCCGATGCAATGAAGATGAGACATGACGCAAGGGCAAGGTCTTCGGTTTTCGATGAAAACGATAAGGTGTGGTTCTACAACCCCAGAAGAGTCAAGGGTAGATCACCTAAGTTAATGAGTGATTGGGAGGGCCCTTACACCGTGGTAAACTGTCTTTCGGAAGTCACTTACCGAATTCGACGCGCTCCACACTCAAAGGCAAAGGTTGTGCACGCCAACCGCTTGTGGAAGTGTGAGCAGCCCGCTTATAGCTGGGATCACGCACAAAAACCACCAGCCACAACGGATCTTGGACAAAGCTCACTGCAAAAACATCGAAAAGCATCCGAACGGGTACCAGAAGCTTTTCCTGTGAGTGCTCCCGCAGTTCGCTATAACTTGCGACCTCGTGACGCACAAAAACAGCCATCCTACGTGCCCCATTAGGCTGATCCTCACTAATTGTATGTCTTGCTCCGCGCTAATGCCCGTCTTGACGAGGTTTGTGTCTTGTTATGACCAAAACATGCGTGTACATATATGCATAAGTTCAACACGTCGTGCATTGATAGTGCTCTTGTTGTTTCGTCACCGTGTTCCGTGGCTGCCGCTGTCTGTTCCTTCTTCAGGATGGATCCCTTGGCGGAGGATATTTATTTCGGCCTCGTCTGATGCTCGCCTGTATCTGGAGCTGGGCCCTGCTGATTGGGACTGGCTGGAGTCCCTCGTTCAGAGCCGTGGCAGGATCCACCTATCTCCTGACTCGGATTCGGTTTGTTCAAGAGATGCCGCGCAAGAAGAGCCATCAGATCGTGAACAATGACGGTTACTTTCGAAGCGATGGCGTCCAGCTCACTCCAATCGGTTTCCGTAGGCTGCAGTCAAGGCTCCCAACTTGGTTGCAGCTCCAAGAAGAGGAGACATCACAGCTAAGCGATATTTGGTGTGCGTTCAGGATGCTTTGTTTTTGTTTATTAAATAAGTCTGCGTGTCACAGACTTCTCAGGAGGGGTAGTGTTGCGGACTGGATACGTCGGGACTGTGTCTCCGGTCGCTCCGCGGGTTAGCTCAGTCGGTTAAGGCGCTGTTCATTAGCAGTTACTCAGCGATGGTGAGTTCGAGGCCGAGCGGGCGCTGAGCTTTTAGCTCTCGTGTTAGTTTGTGGGTAGAATGTTCGAGAAGTTTTCCAATTGTTCCCGCCCCGTGTTAATGTGTCGTCGAATTTCATTGGTCCTCGTGCGTGAGCCGAGCTGAGGTCGGTATGCCAGCGGGGTCGGGAGGTCAGTCCAGGACCGGACTCGGCCAGGTGAGTCGCACTGTTCCGCCTCTCCCTCCCCTCCCTCCGAGTTGATCTCAACGATTCGGTAGGTTACAGCCCAGGGCGATTCTCTGGGCTTCCTTCCTCCTGGGCTTGATCGAAACAAGCTCTTTACATTCTTGCCATAATGCTGGATAGTAACTAGCATGTCCGGGTCCGATTGGTGGCTTCGATTGGATTCAATCCTTCTCCCTTTACCGACCGTCTCGCCACGTTGCTGGCTCGCTTGATGTGCTATTGCCATGTTCCGTCTCGGTGTGTATGCACAATACCGTTAGGGGCGAATGGGTCTGGTTTGTCTGATGCCGTGTCGTTTGGCCATGCGATTTTGCTTGAATAATTAGTTACCATCTTTACACACACTGTTTTCCTGCCGTCGCTTTTCCCCAAACGAACCCCAGACAAAAGGTTCGTAACAATACCTTAATTTGAAAGTCTATCAGGGTAAAAATATTAACCGATTCTCAAAATGCTTCACCAATCGACGCGCTCATGACGTCTCTCAAATGTAAGTAGGTAACGTTTACTTGCTGCGAATGGTTCTCCAGCCACCTCAGAAAAATAGGTGGGGGCACTTTAGAACCCCCTCCACTGCGCTTGTTAAGGATCAATTATCCGAGCGGAAAGGACCAAAGATTGCAGATCACTGCTCAAAGCATGCCTTTTACGCTTTGGGTGCTGGAAAAACGCTTCCGAAGTTGATAAAGTTGGTGAAGGTGATACATAGGCTAAATATGATAAAGGTGTGTAAATTACGTCGGCGCGTCTTCTGGCACCGTCGAGAACACCAGAAGGGTTGACAAACTAGGGTGTCCCAAAATACCACTTTTTCGTCTGTGAAAGCTTGCCGGTTGACACCGCATTGTCATTTGAGTTAATAATGAGCATGCAAAATTTGGATTCGATCCTTTGAGGTTTGGACATGGACATGACAAATTATATATTGTGCTTGGCCTGATTTGTGGAAACAAAGCCATTCGCGGCACCACTACGGATATAAGTGCATGGTACCATTGGGACCGTTAAAATAAATATTTTGTGTTTTGGTTGCTTTACAGAGTTGTCGTGTCATGAGTAATTTGCATTTAAAGGGACTGTGGCACCTTGGTCGAATCCTGGAATTTAGCGTAATTAAGTGTACTTTTAGCCGAAAATAATGAAACCACTCACGATTTCTCTGAAAAATTGTACAATAAGCTCAATATTTTGATTTTTAAAATACTCCTCTTGGAAAATACATAAAAATCTGTCTGTGGTTGATGTCATGATCTGGCAACCACTACCATTCTCGAAAAGCTTAAAGGGCTTCGATTGGCTGATGCTTATCGTGACGTCAGCATATGTCGTCACACCAACAGCCATGACAACTGTGGCCTGGTGCTAGGAGTACATGAGAGGTACATTGCAAGTACGTTTTAGTTTTTCTACGGAACTCCCGAGTTCCAAGACAAATAATATACTGAGTACCGGGTTTTCCGACTTGCTTTACAACCTGGCTATCACGGTAAAAATCACGTTATAAAAGTGCCACCTTCCCTTTAATGTTGAAGCGCAGACGCTCAGGATTTCCCCCAAGTCACCACCACCTCCAATAGGATGGGTCCTGCCCCTTCGCTCACTTTGATGTAGGTGTTTCCCATGTTAGTTTGGAAGGATTTGAAAGGGCATTGCCTAGTATCCTTACGCATATCCCTCAGGATGTTGACTACTGCCATCCTGTCTGCTGAAAGGCTCTCAAAGACCAGGAGACCCTTGCGGACTGGCCTAATCCTTTGATGGTACACATTCTGACGATCACCCAGGTCCCTGAATCTTACCACCACTGACCTCTTGTTCTCTAGCCTATGGCAGGCTGTCAAAGCAAATCTATCCAGTGATCCCCAGGAAAGCCCTCAACAGCCACAAGACTATGTCCCTGATATCTTCCCCAGGGGATGGATCTGGGACTGTCTTTCCAGTGAGTACCAGGGCAAATCTGCGCCAGTAGGTATCCAGGTGCTCAACTCTCTTTTTGGTGTTTTCTTCCATTTCCCTTTGCCTGAGATTTTCCTCCCTGAGTGCTTCTATCTGCCTCTCGTTCTCATTCATGGTAGCAACAGACTCACTATACAAAAACTGCAGAGACTGTTGCTCCTCCCTAACTGCTTTCAGTTCGCACCTTAGCTCCTTGACAGTCTCCTCCATAGCAGAGAACTTTGTGCGGAATGGGTCTTGGGAGGTAGTAAGGGGAGGGGTTTAGTGGGGGGTAGGGGATGGGATGCACGTCGGTGTGCGTTGACCTGACTTGAGTTTTGATGTGTAGAATAACCTGGTGTGGAGACTGGGGGGGAGTTCTGGCCCAGGCGGAAGCTGGTTGATCAAGCTCCTCATCTCGACCTGACGGGGGCAGGGGGCGTATCCCTCTTTGCGTATACCTTGGGGATGCGTCCTTTTGTCCTTGGAAGTCATTCTTTAATACCTACTTATTTACTCACTTAATCGCAACCTAAAACTTAGACATTTGTTGTAAAGATGATCAAGAATTTGTGCAAAACACCGTCCGATCCTAATTAGCTGTTTCCTTTCTTTGTACTGCGTTGCTCTGTAATCAAAGAAGGTATTAGGTACCATACGTGTAATTGGGATGTAACATGCGTTAACTATATGGGGAGGGAACTCTGACAAGCCAATCCTTTCTGTTCCTTCCCTACTCGAACTTCTATCTTATACCCTAAATCGTTTCAATATTAAAAATATATACCTGAAGCAAGTTGTACGGTGCCTTCAGCATACTCGAAGAAAAGATCCAATGACGAAGAAGAGACAAGTCAGCGACGGAAAAAACATGCGGACTGAGCTCTGAAGTACTCCAGGGATCAATTGAAACGATGAGATGACTTTGTTGGTAAATCCCTCCAGCTGCCTGCCAATCAGCTACCGACCAAGCGCAAAATCCTCCATAGGTACCGAGCCCTCCGCTCACAAGAGCCTAAGGCAACGAAGCACTACCTAGCTGGACAGTTCGCTTTAGAGGTCCAGGCAATATAAGTCACCGTTCGAGTGCCCTGCAATACTGTTTACAGCAGCTGTCAGAAGGTGTCATGCATACGCTAGGCGTGTGGTTCAAGCAATACTGTAATCTGAATCGAGAAACACTTCCATTTCAGCGCCAGCTCTATTCATTTCATCGCCTGCTCATAGCAGTCGGTTATTTTTTCGTGGTAACAGTGACTAGTTCTTAGGGAACCTGCATATGATCATGAGGGCTAACAACAATCCTTCTTCGCAAGCGGACTTCGGTTTCTTTATGAATCAACACCAGGTCCCTAGTCCTAGAATTAGATAAAGTATTTTCTGCTCGCGCTATTCTTTTTGGTTGTTTTTCTGGCGATGCTCTTCAACAAGCTCTCCATGGCCCCCGCCGGGCACCCTCAAGTCAAGCAGATTGCAGAGCTACTATTGCATGGTCCATACTTCTTGCAGGCCCTACTGACTGCGGGAACTCCACGACTTGATCTCAGGCCGTTCCAGGACATGAAGACCTATTCGGGGCAGCTACCAACCGCTGCGAAAGCCACACAGTGCTCTATCGTGCGCCAACCGTGGCATCTCACGGGGGAAAACGTCGTACTCTGGTTGTTTGGTGAGGGTGCATCAACAGATGAAAATGCAAGACTAGCTGCTGCACTCTCTGACAGTCCCACAGCCAGGAACATTGGCACCGGGAAAGCCGATGTTGTCAGGCGCAGATAAGTTGGCAAGTGGTGCAAACGTTCTGCGACTTCATCCGACCGCACTCCAAGCTGGCATTCAGGTGGATGAACGTCAGCAATCAGTGGGTATCACCCAGAAATCGGCGAATGATGCAGACTTCATCAGTATGAACGCTTTCATGGAAAATCTAGCAGTCACACACAACAGCGCAGAACAATCGGTGAAATACATCACGGACTATAGCGATGTTGTTTGTAAAGGTGACATGAGGGCTCGGAACGTGACGCCTGCGCGCACCGTCCCCAAGCGCCGAGTCTCTCGAAAAAGAGAGCTGGATGCCGTGCACGTGTAAACATATGAATATAGAACTAGAAGGAGTAGTCTAACAACATTTTGTCTGAGAACAAGTTTCACTTTCCATTCATGGGCTTCCGAATAAGCACATTATAGCCATTGGCTTGATGATATGGTGTGTCGTTTTGATTGCACCCATCGGTTGTGAAAAATAAAAGACACATATTTGTACAACGAACGCCCGCTTTCCATGCCATTTACAGTCCCAGGGAAAACCAATCCAGCTATGCCTTGGAAAGTGATTAAATTTTACTCACTGTGGCCGATTCAGGTCCATTTTCTCGAAAAAAATCTATAATTTTCCCCATATGTCCCGGGCTACCCCCAAAAAGATTATCAGATCCGCCTCTGGTCAATGATCTCGTAATTCGAAACTTCTTAGCTCTACGAAAACATCAAGAAGTGGTTTTACATCAATTTGTATGAGGGAAATATGTTTTGTGCTGCCATAAGCTTTTGAATGAACCCATTTTCAAGCCAATGCAACGATTTTCAATTTTGATAAGTTTTGAAGTGCTGCGGCGAGGAGCATGATGATGAGTTGTTAAGATGTTCCCTGGCCTCTCCCCTCGAATCCGGAAATATAAATTCTATATCCCCTCGAATAGTAAATAAGAACAGAAATATTCAAATAACCGATTAAGGTACTTCAGCGAGTTTTGCACTGTTAATCAAAAGCTAGTGTTTGGCTGAAATAATAGAAAAGACTGTCACAAATACTGCTCTAGGTTTGTCGTATTGTCGGCATTACTTTTAGGTTAGAGGTACCAATATGGTTGTTGTCACCAGACCCGTTCAAGTTGTTTGGCAGCATTACGTCATCATGGCGGAGAGCACACAGTTACTATGCAGGGCATTGGAGAAATTGCACTTTTCGAAGCCTAAATAACCTGTTTAGAACTGTATCAACAAAACTTATATGGTTGATCAGAAAGCTAAAAGATTTTTATTTGGAAACCATCAGGCGTTTTGCAAAAACTCCATGAAGAATATTATTTTACAAATTTTCCAGAGGGTGTCAAAATAAGGACATGTTCAGCACTAACAGCTGTTTGCAGTAAGACTAATCTCGATTTTGATTGGCTGTTGATTTCGACCTTGATTGGCTGTTGGTGGTACCTGCAGCAGAAGACAATAAACACCGGTGATCTCTGAGCGAAGGTAAATTTATTTCTCTCGGCTATTAGGTAGGCCTGAGTTGATCAGATAAATGCATGCCCTTTCGACAAATTCTTTTAAGTGTTATAATTTTTCATTAGATTTACGTAAAATACGCTGCTCGCCGTTGAGATCAAGGTTACTGTCAAATGGGTGAAACAAGTTTATTTCGATTTATACTAGATTGGTGCCAAATACGCCCAAACTTGGTATGTTTCAGCTGATCCTTCCAAAAACTTAGTAGAATCTCCTAAACTTAGTAGGAAAGGGCGGTGACGTCATCATGGGAGGACTATATTTAGTAGGAAACTGGTTGTACCCGTAGTTAAAGTACCCTGGTTGTCACGACATCCAATCTTATTTTTAACGATTCATTCTAAAAGGCATTTTTGTGTGAAGCTCAATTCAAGGTCTGGCTATACTAGGACTGAGAATTATTGATATTTACTCCACGATTCTGATGAAGGGCTGTGCCCGAATATATAATCTTCAGTGTTTTTTTTACATTTCAGGATTCGAGGGGAGAGGCCAGGGAACATCTTAACGATTTTCCATTTTCATCAGTTTTAGGGGGGCGGGGAGACCAAACCTCAAAGCATCGATTCAAAATTGTGCATGCTCATTATTAACTCAAAGGAGAATGCGGTGTCAACCGGCAAGCTTGCACAGATGAAAAAGTGGTATTTTGGGACACCCTAGTGATACACCCTTCAACGACGCGAGGATTTACCTTCAATCACATTGGGCCACAGCATACTCTCCACTGCAGCTTCAACCTACAGTCATGTTGAGCCACAGACCACACTTCTTTTAGCTTTAACACGCAATCCGCTGCGGTTTCTGGATGACGCGCCCCGCTGGGGGGGCGTATTTCATCCCCTCCGTATCTTATTTCCCACGAAAGCTACAGAAAAATTACGGACGGCGTTCGAAAGTTTTTGGCGAGACCAAATTAAATTACGCGAACTATTCTCACGTCAGGTCAATATTGAGGTCAGCATAGGTCAAGGAACGTTACAAAGGCTCACAGTAAGGCAGTTTACGTTTCCCTCTCTAGAATTTTACTCAGTAAAGCTAGATGAATGTTTATGCATAACTGGACTCCTCTCATCGTGGCGAATCGAATGATTTATGATATGACCTTGCTAGGCCAAATGACAAAAATGACCCGACATCAAGCTAGGTCATGGGTCACATGGTAACCTGGTACGGTCATATTGCATATCAATAGACTTCCCATGACAAGATAAGCACACTGGAACCAAAATAGAAGCTTTATCTCAACTCAGTAAGAAGTTATTGGCAAAATAATCACTGTATGCTGCTGTGAGCTCACAGAGGTTAGTTAGTCAAAAACCCTTCTTTATTTTCAAGAGTTTGGCAATAATACACAGTTTGATGGTTCTCAGGTTCATCTATCCAGTATTTACTAAGAACAAGCTCTTTCTGTTTTCACCATCGACTTGTATTGGGGCGACCAAAAAATTGACCCCACCTTAGGTCAACAATATCAGAATTCGAGAAACAGATTTTTAGAACCTTATGATCTCATCATATTGTGAAAGTTGGAGACTGATTGGTTGACAGATATTTCTTAGGCGCCGCATTAAACTCGTATTTTATGCTTTGAGGTCGGGTCGCTTGACCTAGAATAGCTCCTTGACCTGACATGGCCTGGGCTGAAAAATTTGGTCAGATGCGTGAAATCAATAAGGAACAGGGTACTGTAAACTATGTTGGTCTGCGTCACTTTTTCTGCGTTATGTGGGGAAAACCAGGAGGGGAGAATTTCACCCCCTAAGGGGGCGTGTTAATATGCCGCGGTATGCATGCCACCTGCATCTATACTGCGTTGTGGTACAGTCTCTCATGCAGAAGAGCTGAGCTACAGTCCACATTCCCCTTGTGCAAGGGAATGCATCAACAGGGGTGGATCCAGTCGGTGAATTTCAGCGGAAACACATGTTAGCCTTCAGCTCTAAAAAAGCGTTGAGCAGCGGAGACCACGGCCGGCGGGATTCAACTGATGCAGTGAATAGATGTTGAGAAGGTTTAGCCCTCCTCTGTTTTGCTGTGGAGGAGAGGGTTGTCCGGAATGGCCCCCTGGATATGCCCCTGTGCATGGTCACACCACGCTCTTTAGCAATACAAAACTGCATAAGGAGTGACAAAATACAAGCAGTTGTTTCCAAAGTCCATCGTGCAGCCCCAATCAAACAAGCTGACAAATCGTTGCAAATTTCACTTCCATGCAAATATTATTCTTGGGTCCTTGGTAAAGTTTTTCTTTTTAATTCGTCATGATAGAATCCATTTTGTGCGCTCCAATAACCAAATGTGTGATTAGGTAACACATTTGAAGATAACCTAGGAAATATTTAGCCTACGGGAAAAATTATTACTGCACCATATTATCAGAACTTTCCGCACCGGCTATTCTCTGAACGATAGTAACATTCACTATGTTTATTCTAAGGAAATGCTCATCAACCTCTCAGGATTAAATTTAAGAGCACTCGCTTCTTTTTTCATGCGCCTTTCAAACATACCTTAGAGACCCGAAGTACGAATTGAAGAAAAACGAATAAGCAGCTCGGTGCAGACCGTGGATTTCATTTCATTGCTTTATTACAAATTAGTTTTCTGGTTATATCTGAAAACGGCAGAACGTCAAATTGTCTGTGGCAAGTTAATAGAATACCCAGGGCTAGAAAAGTTCAAGCTTAGAAGAACTCGAGGCTAAACGAGCTAGCAAGCGTGAATTGCAGCTCGGTTATTCCCTTCGTCGTGTAGACGGTAGCTATATAACGCAACTTAATGTTGCAGATACCCATGTGACAAATAAATAATTTTCGAGAGACAGACCGTGTTGTGGTTTTCCCGTTTCTTTTTGCTATTCATCGTATTGAAAAAATCCTTAAAATGAAGATACTGGAATAGGAAGGACGGTGGAACATGTAATTTACTGCACAACACAAGAAAATATGCCAGTTCGGTATAGGCATAACGCTTAGTACCAGGAAAAGGACACAAAAACATTATTGTGAACCTTTATACCGGTTCGAAAAAGACACTCACCAGGGCTCCGTGAAAAGTGCAACCAACGACTCCACAGCCACAGCATGCTATAATTTGTGACAAAGTTAAGGATCTGGGCCTTGCAGGCAAGCTTGATAATGGGACCGACGTGGTGAGACTGCTATCTTTAACCTAAGTGTCACAATTGTCAGTGCAAATTGCCTATCAGCATGTTAAATCAGTGGGAGAACAGTAACTATCTTACACACATATCAAGCCAAACTATACGAAACCACTGTTTGAAAATACAGCACATTCAACACGGTATGTAGAACCACAGTTAACACAGAATATACTGCCTCAGGCCAGGCCAATGAAACAACCTTGGACAGCCAAGTCGTAAGCAAGCACAAATTTTTCCTTCTCCAGGAATGTTATGGTAAATTTGAAGCATTACTGAATTTTACCTAGGACCCCTGGATTGAGGTCTTCCCCAGGGTTTGTATATTACCGTGTCAATGTAAGCCCATCCAGGACCGTCCCCCCCGGCCCCATAGATTGACAAGAGATATCCAGCCAAGCTCCAGGACTCCCACTGTCCAATAGATCTAGGTTGTGAAAAGAGGCTGGCGTTAGGAAATCCCACCGTCACCCTGCGTTTCTGCAACGTGAAACACTGAATCATTGTTATTTGGACGGTGCATCTGGCTCTGCCATCGAGTCAACTCATTGGGCTTAGTCACATTCACAAATGAGCGTTCCAGCTAGAGGTGTACCAGATTCTGGTTCAGGCCAGGTTATCCGACCGGTTTTCTAATTTTCCAGAATCCAAAATCCGGCCGGATTTTCTGGATTTTGTTATTATAGAAATTTTATATTGTAACGGGGCCATGCATAAAAATATGCACAATATGATGCTGAAAGATGGATGGAGTATTGTACTCCATATTAGAGCTCTTGAGTAATACTGCCTGGTCAGATATTTAACACACGCATTGCCGGGGGGGGGGCCGTGTACACATCCCTTCAGTTTTTTCGCAGGTGAACTGAAAACCAGGGCGCGCAGTAAGTCTGCATTGGTATACATTTTATCTGCTCCTGTTTGCAATTCGTGTCAAAATCCTGTGTGGCAGTCATTTCAGGCCAGGTCCCCAGTACTTATCAAGTGGTCTTACATAAAAAAGGAAGGTAGCATAAGTGAGACCAGGCTTAATATATCGATCTGAAGTTCATATCAGGTAATGGGGCCACAGGGTATAACAATGCAGTCATCGATTGTTTTTGTTATTGATGATCTAAGGTCAGGCAAGAGCCATGACATCACCATTGGAAATAAATGGATAAATAGTTTAAGCTCAACAGGTTCGTCGGGAATAGAGATACGCCGTCTACTTTGACGCGATCTGGCTTGTCTTATTCCTGTGGTTCTAATGATTAGTTTTTTGGCCCAATTTATCTTAAACTAACCCTAGGTCATGTTAAATATTAGATTTGGCCTAGCAAGGACTTATATATTATTCGAAACGGCTTGCTGGGGGAATTCCAAAGGTGAAGATAATTTTGTTATAGCTCTTCTTCAGATGCTTTGACACAAAATTGATTTCCATTGCATGCATCATATTATCCATTCTATTACATCCAAATGGTGATATGTTTTGACGTCTGGAGACCTTGAATTTATCTCGAAAATATTGTATACAACACCTCCTTTCGAGCTTATGACAGGCTACCTAACACCGTTTACCGCTTTTCGCCAACTAGCGTGGTTATTATATTTTAGGGGAAGTACCCGCCCACCTCCTCAGATCGAAGGAGATTCTGAACCCCGTCAATGCGCGTCTTAATATGTTAGGAAGCATAAATAAACCATATTCACCTATATATGGAGGAAATATTGTTTTAATTGCAGCGATACGGAACAAAAGTCTTGAGGTCACATGTCATATCATCCGAGGAACATCAGCTATACCGGTCCCTTTAAACAACATATAAAATCATATATTCCACTTCCAAAAGCTTTTCTTTTTAAAACCATTTTGGAGACAGTTTCACCCATCAAATCTCCAGAACATTATCTGAATTATGGCTGAGGAAGTGAGCCCCGTATTTAGGGAACAGCATTTCACCATTCAGGGAATGTAGCACAGCAGCTTCCGCTGAACGATTATTTCTAGACGTCAAATCGTCCCAATTATGGTGGAATCGGGCCGCAAGATCACTGCAGTAAGCGTACCTCACTGAACAGTGCCTACACATGTTTGCATATTCCTAAAAACGACTTAAAAGAATAAATCTATAGATTTATACTTTGAATCCTCCTCACTAAGACCAAAAAACACCTGCAAACAAAAAGCCTGAAATCCGGCCGAATCCGGTCGGACTTTGGACTCCGGTAAATCGGGTTCCGGCCGGATCTTAAAAATCGGTATCCGGTGCACATCTTGTTCAAATACAAATTTCCAGCCATTACCGCTCCGGTTTAAGTTATTGTATACCAACCCGCACATAACCGGGGGCAAAACACGAAGTAGGTGACTCAAACCATCATGGTGATGTCTAAAGAGGGGGATTTTGTTCATTAATTCCATGCTACGGGAGTTTCAAAAAGTGACCATCAGCTATATTGGACATGATGCGCTGAAAGCACTGAAACCCTATCATGAGGTATTTGCACCGCGCTACTTTGCAATCTGAACGCGCGAAGCTCGGCAGCTTTTGGCTCGTTATTCCCGACCTATTATTCGTTTGTCAACATTTGATTTACAAAATGCTTTGCGGTTTTGCCGTCGGTTTCGAATGCCTACCCGAAAGAAACAATGTCAGCATTACATCTATACCGTATTTTGGAATAACTATGTGAGTCCATGTAACATTAAAAACCTAATCATCCGGTGTCATGCACGTTTAAGGAACATGCAATCCACTGCTACCGGGAAAGACACTTTTTAAGTTTATTACTTGCAAATGAGGGCTACTTTGCTGTAGTTAGCCAGAAACAGCCGGACTAATCTGGAAGGGTTCTGGCGTAGGGGAAGCATTGACATGCAAGCATGCTATTGCTTAGTGCAAATAATCCAACTAGCCGGAATCCAGTCTGCTTTTAGAAAAGCAATTGGCCTCACGAACTAATTAACGAGTCTGAGAACATTCATTTAAGTTCCCTCACGTTTCAATATCCCTCCGCCAGTCAGCACCATTTATAGATATCCCTATGTGCGCCCATACTGCTGTTGTAACATCGTATAGTGGGTATACTGCTTAGCTCAGTCCGCATACATGCCCAAACATTTACCACACCTCGGAACAAGAATAAGATGGAAAGCTTAAAACGAAATGAACCGAAAGGGGGATACCTACAAAATAATATAAACAAAATTCATGGGTATTCATGATTTCTGATCCATAAAACCGTAACCAAACAAGAGGCATACCTCTGACGCCTTGGTAGGGACTGCGAGGCGATCGAACATAAATATTAGGCTCTCAGAGTCCATCTCGATCAAAACACGTATCTTTTGATGTTATTGTATGTAAATTGTACACGATCATTTCCCGAAATTTTCATATCATCAACACAGGCAGCCCAGAAAATTGAGCAACCTATCATTTGCTACATTTTGCTTGTTCTTGTTTTCTTTTTTACAAACACAACTGTTATTCCTACTACAACGCGTACCTGTTAAGAGAAGCAGGTAGCTTCATGGCTTCCATTACAAGCACATTTTGCATCCAACGGCACAGATATTAGCATTGTAACACACTGTATTTGCTGTTAAATAACAAGCCTCGGACAAAATGTGTGCTCTGAGCTCCCGGCTGGGCGAAAACGGAACGACACCTTTTTTCGCAAGGTGTTGCTTTTCCTTATCACATCCTTCTTCCTAAACGCTCTTTCCACAATGCCCAAATCTGCAACTTTTTCACCTTAGCACGCGTCTCGCACACTCAGCCATTAAAGTGATTCACTTATTTTATCGATACCTACCCTAAGAAACAGTACACAAATGCTCGAGTTAATCGCCACCGGCACCATTGAATGCTCATTTTACAATGTTCTACCCAGAGGTGGGAGAGGCTTCCGTGAGCTGCGAGAGACTGAGTATCAACTCTGTGCTTCTCGCCCGAAGGCGGTCGGGCCCGTCCGCAGACTGGCTGCCAACCTCCCGCGCACCTCCCACCCCAGCTTGCAATGGCCCCGCCCAGAAAATAGACCAGGCGTGGGCCGAGAATTCCTGATTGGCTATTTCAGAATACAACTTAGATACCTATTGTTTTATAATTTTAAATTTGAATTGGTTTTCCCTATTCCTATTTTTTGGCGTGAAAGCGTTTTTCTTTTAGAATATTACGTAGTCCAAGACAACAACAAAAAACTGGCGAGGCCATGTGTAGTTCGTTTGGCTCCGCCCCTCCCAGAGAAAACTGCACGGCCAGAGATACCCACAGAAATGTTCAATGAGAGTGCGACACAGCTTTTGCTATCGCCCTGTGTTGCAAAGGTGTCAGTATAAAACGTGAGCGGAATAAAAACGCATTGTCAGTTTTCGGTGGTATCTCGTGCAGTGCACTTCACCGGATCTTCTAAGGATTTTCAACAGTTTTAGGTAAGATTCTGCCGAGTGAGCCTCTTAGTGTTGTTATCAAATTGAAGAAGGCCACGTATGGTGCACATAATCATATTATTCGTATAATCATACTGTATGATAGTGTCCAATGTATCACAAGTCATATTTCAAAAATCAATTTTTGTAAAATTTCTTGCGCCTAGTCAGTGGCAGAACCACACTTTTTTGCGAGGGAGCCCTACATGGCAAAACAAGATTGTAAAAAACATTGTTTTTTTATAAAAAAAAGACCGGGGAGAATCGGGAATTTTCGCAGGAAAAAGTTTTTGTGTCTCCTCCACCTTGGATCCGCCAGCGTGCCTAGAAAAGAACTGAGACATTGAGGGGCTAGAAATTGAGGGCCCAAATAACATAATTCTAAGTAAAAAAAATTAAATAGTGAAATAAATTTTCCCATGCGAGATATACAATCCTTTTCTTTAAAACAAACAGGTGAAATTCGAGCACATTACTAAGTGAAGCAACAAAAAAGACTGATAGAAAAACAAAACCTCTGAAAAACGATAGAAGGAGCAGTCTGAATCTGGTTTGCTCAGGGTAAAAGAGAATGTCCCGGCTTTTTATCTGGAACAATGAAAATAATATGTACACTTGAAAATGGTCTCACTATTTTCAAGCCTAAACAGATCAATGATATCTGTTACCCTGCTCGGTAAGCAGCTTGCCACCAACAACAATGTTCCTATTTTTACAGCATATTTTCTTTTCCTAGATGATGTTTCAATACTATTCTGATGTCATGCTCTTCAAGAATTAATAAGGGCATCGATCCAAAGGGCTGAACAAATGAATTTTTTTATTAAATAATTTCGATTCGGCTTTAGAGAGATTCAAAATCAGTTCAGACTAAGTAAACCAAGGCTTTGAATTACGGCCACCAACAAATTGAGCATTAAAAACATTCACTTGAATAGAAAAGCTGAATATCATTAAATGTTAGAAAGATAAAAGCAAGTGACAATAAATTCAAACAATTTGTTGAAAAACACTTAACAGCTATTGTATGGTCACATTTATCCTTTGTAGGGTAGACGAAAAGCGTGTGCATATAAAACGTAAAATTGTATGTTTCATTTTGTCTAAAATTGCCTATCTATGTATGACTTGTTTCCAAAATATCAAAATTCGTCTCTTATTTCTGAGTAGCCTGAAAGTGAGTAAACTCAACCAGTGGAAATGACACCTTCTCAGCCTAGATAACATTATCGGTAAAACTTAAGCTAATAGTGATAATATGATGATATTTCCAACAAACAAATCTCTATGAAACCTTCTCAAAACTATTTGCCCGATTGGAAACCGTTGTGCACGAGGCCGGGTTTCTCCCGGTGTCTGTACATGGGTTTTTCCACAATGCTGCTGACAGCCGAATCCAAGGTGATAAGAGTCGCCCACGGCTCTGTGGACTGCAGGCGAATGAACCTGTAAAGCTGTGAGCGGAGCGTCTGGCGGAACGCACCCGCTACCGCAGACGAGATACGGCTAGCAACAGTCGCTGCTTAATCAGACTATAACTCACGTCAAGCGCTCCATCGACAATTTGAATTGCTATCTTCGGGCACATTTTATCATGAATTGCGAAAGCATGACTTTGATGGCTGCTTTACTTCATGTATGGCCTCATTTGCCCGCTCTCTAGTGTTCGAGATAAATGGCACAGATTTTTCCAGTCTACTGATTTGTGTTTCGTACTTTGTTCTTCTTTCACTGTACCGAAGTGAAAACATTCACATGGAGAAAAAATCATGCTTCTTGCTGTTCAAGTTTCATATTTTAGACGTTTTCCCTTGCAAGAGTTTCTAAGAAAAGTTATGAAAGTGGGTTTGGCCGTCGCAGTTTGAGACAAAGAGGTGCATCAAGCAGGCAAATTATTTCAATTTGTTGTGTTAGTTCATTGGATTTGTACAGGAAGTTTAGGAAATATTCAACCAGATTTCAAATTGTTAATGCATATAACCAAATTAAAATATTTACCACTCTATTTTAGCATAAACATTTCATTTCATATATCACTCGTCTTTTTCTTGGGATTAAATTTCGTTGATATCACGTCAATAATACCGGCGTTAGTGATTCCTACAGCGAATGTTCTTTACAAAGACCAAGCCCAGTTTTGCCACCTCTTCCTCTTCAACCCACCAGACCCATAGACTGCTGGCTGCACACGCCCCTGGCAGCAGCGTAGATCCAGCACAGACGTGATGACACCGCACGATTTTCGCGGCTTCCAGCGTCACGACCCCGTGCGACGCGGCGCACGGTCCCGCTTGCACACCGCCGCCGGCGTGCTGAGCCGGCCAGAAAGCGCGCCCGACATCCGCCGAAAAAGAAAATGGAAAGTCCACGGAAAGGGAGTGGCCAATCGCCGTTTTCAATGTAGGATAGAGGATTGCTTAATTATTTGCGAGTTGGAATTATAGTTATTTTTTAAACGGATTTTCTTTAGAGTCGGGCGGTGAAAACACAGCTTGCATCGTTAGGTCAGAAAACAAAATTGTTGCGCTTCCAAAATTATAGCTTAAAATACAAATTTCACAAAAAAGACAAAAGAAAAATAAAATTATAGTTTATCTAAATGGCATAGATACTCTAGACTTACCGGCTACCGTGACAAAATGTTTAAGGCGGACGGTAAAAAAACCAAAAAGGGTTTCAAATACACAGGCGATTTTCAGTCGCGAGCCATTCGCGAACCAAATTGAAAAAATTGGGTAAATTTTGGTGTTTAATCGTCATCAGCCGTTCTTGGCCATCTCCACCACTGTGCCCATATTTTCTATTCAAATGGGAGCTGTGGATGGAAATTCCAGTCGGTAACCCTTTATGTTGACAGCATGTCTGAGTTCGATTTGGTTCTCTGCAGGTCAGACCCCAAATTTAGGGACAAATTTTGGCAATTGTTCTTCTTCATTATACTTATAAAGGCATAGCTAAAATCACATTCTGCCGGCTCAGAATTCCCTTATACCAAGTCTCAGCTGTCCAATAAATGTGTGTACGTGTATTTGCGTGAAACATTTGATTTTTAGCCGTATGTAGTAGCAGGTTGGAAATTAGTGCTATATTTTAATGCATTTTCTACATTGTGCTATATTTTAATGCATTTTCTACAAAGTTCATTTTTCGATAAAAATGGAATACAAATTTTTTAGAGTCTAAAGTACGATACAAATGACAGGAAAGTCGATAAGTCGCTTGGAAAAACTGGAACTTGACATCACCAGATGATAGCGTGACAGCTTGAACGCTTCTTTTCACACTCAGCACCTCGCTTTATGACAATTATTTGAAAATAATTGCAGATGAATTTATTACCGCATATCTGGGCAATGAAATGTAGTTGTAGACCGTGCTTGTGGTTTCACAGGAGCATACTGTTTGTCATCTGCAGCCACTGTTAGTCTTATTCGCTCAGTGTTAACGTGCAAAATCCATCAAATTACCGCTCCAACCCTCGTGATAATATGGTGGCTATTAAGGCATTAGATGCGCAAAACAAGCGCACGCTGAAATAACATGAAAATTAAATGCTTAAGCTCCGTCACTATGCGGTGACTGGCGGTTACACGACGTGTTGTCACGAACAGGTATTTACTTCTCTGAGACGATGATATGCCATATCTGAATGCCACATTATCATCACACTCAGCGACCGCAACTTCCATATAACTCTGACGTAGTGAACCATTTCGATTTTTAAGGGCTTGTAAGAGACGGAACGCCGTTCTGTGGCATTAGGCCCGGGAGTTCGCACCAGCCAGACTTCGCAGCTCCGGCGCGTTTCCAGTCAGATGCCACCCACCACCAGTCGCGCCGTTGCATGGTTCCCACTCCGCAACAATGCTTCGCCTGCTTACGGTTGGGAAATCCGCCTGGCGAGCTGGGCAATATCATAAATCGTCGATGCTTCCTCATCACGGACGTAGAATAGCAGCAGGGTCAGAGTGGTTCGCAGAATGGTTAAGTGGCCTTGCTGGGGTGGTGGGTGAAATTTGTACACATCCTGACAGAGTTGCTTGCAGAGTGAATTTCTCTTCCAACCAAGCGCATCATTGCATTTTATTTTCATTCTGGGAATGGTCCCATGAAGGGGCTGAGATCAAAAAATTATTGTTCGAGCACTCCTTCCCCATCCCAACAGAGCGTGAGGTCCACCAATCACAGCAGAAGCAGATGATAAATACACCGGTTGTCGTTTATTGAAGTCAAGGGTGTGGATTTCTATATCTTTCAGGGTGTCCAGGCAATGTTCGATTTGAAATGTTCGTATTATGCATTTTAAAGACAATTGGTGTTACGCAGTCCAACAGGTTTGTGGGCAGGCCAAAAACACCTTACATATTTCTCTTAACATGGCAGTTATTGTTGTTGTTTCAACCTTTGAATATGGTAGGTGCTGTGATTGCTTCAGATTCAGGCATCCAAAATCATTTTTAAAACTCACACCTCTGATTGCGAGAATAAAAACGGCCACAAGAACATCACAGTGTTGCCATGATGAGTAATAACTTGCGTCATTTCCATTGGAGCAGTGCTGGAATGTCCGACTTTTTCTGCGGGGTGTGGCTAACTCAGTGGAGGTTTGAAAGCGTGGTACGTCGAAAATTGACCTGACGTTCCAATAATTCGTTTTAAATCAGTCAGTCGAAGTGCGACCAAAGCTGTTGTCCAAGGTTAGCTACAGCAGACCCCTTAAAATCAGTACAGTGCTTACCTACATACTGGAAATGAGTAAGCTTATCAGTATTCATGAAGCCCCGGCAGACAATGTCTTCAGGACGAGTTGAAAAATAAAACTGTTTGGTATTGCTTGATTGCTTGATTGATTGAGTATATTCTTTAGAGTTGCGGTATTTTCATGTGGCCCAGAGCTTCAAGCGAACAGTAGGTGCTGATTAAAATATAATGAAGATCTATCCTATTTCTTTCAAAGCACCAGCGGTAAGAACTACTTTTTGCACCGCGATTGATTTTAGAACCGGTAATTTTTGTGCAGATGCCGAATGTGTGTTTTTTCTGTTTGGCCTACAGTATTGACGTTTTGTTAGAAAGATCTACATTCCACAGTATCACACGGACTAGAAAACCTGAATCAGTACAGAAGCGTGTAGAATCATCATCCATCCGATTAAAAACTTTTATGTCATGATATTAAAGTCTGCGCTTGCCAATGTGGCAGACAAATCGAAACAACATTATCGTACCTAGCCTAATTTTAGGGCCAACCAAACTCGATTTGATTGCTCTGCCAGGGCTCTGAGCACACTTTTACGCGGCCATAATGGACCATTATCTGGCTATTACACCTGTGAACGCCTTCCCAACGCTATAGTGTATTACTGGGGCAGACGCGTAGCTGCGGAACCATAACTCGAAGAGATAAGACTGTTTTCAGTCTTTTTTATGCGTATCCGACTGTTTGGCATAGGTTCTCCGCAGAGCAATTATTTACAAGTCATTAAATGAGTAAAAACAGCCATACAAATTATGTATCGCCTTTAAAAGTGATATATTCTCCAAAGGAGCAAATAAATAGGTTCCCATTACAATAGACTGTTAAGTGGTGTAGCGATTAGTAATTAGACTACCGATATACTTTTGGTGTCCTTCTTATAAAGCAGCAGAGCTCGCGTGAGGACTTGTATGCTAGTTGTCTGAGCAGGACGTAGCATGTGAGCTAAAATGCCGTCAGTATTACTGATCAGCAAATATATCTGCAGGCAACCCACGGTACAGGTAATGCTCAATATTTTAAGAGAGTCAAAAAATTCATTAAATGTCTGCAAATTTCACAGATTCCTGATTATTCTATAGTTAATTATTCGGGGAAAATCTGGAAAGGGCTAGGAAAGCCATAGTCCAATACAAATGTACGCGTTTTGCAAACGTTTACCTACACTCTCGAGCCCTTTACGTAGACAGCCAACTTTCCAAAAAGTATTCTGAGATAGTACAGCCGGCTGATGCATGTCAACAAGCAGCTCACAGCTGCGAGGTTAGATGAGCTTGGTAGCTGTGTAGCGAGCTAATGCTGTCCTTGCACGCCAAGGACAGTGGCTGCCAAAAATAGAACCTACTCACAGAAAGACTGGTACGTCAAAGTTCTGTCAGATAAGCATTAGACATGCAGATCTTTTGGTCTTACAAAAATATTTGACTGCATGATAATTGAGGCTAACAAGTAAGTCATATATTCATTGTTCAGTTTCGGCATCACGTACTGTTTCTCATTCATCTTTAGGGCCGGTTACGTTGTTTTTCTTGGACCTTTGCTCCTTTCCTCGGATAATGCAGGTGGGCGCCACATAGTCTCATCAGGCTGGTGTGGCCCGAAGCCCAAATAACTACCTAGCCGTAGAGTTTGAGCCGAGTTATCAGCAGCGCTACTCTATCAATTCCACCGTTGTGAGAGCGCCACGTCATCAGGCCGAATGAGCGTTGGAACAGACGTGATCTAACGCTGGCAGCCGCCGACTACCCAGCGGCAGTCACGTGGTAGCAATCAGGTCACGCGCCACATCGATCGGCAGGCCTTTCCAAGTTGCACGGAGACTGCATGTAAGCATAGAAAGATACCGAACCCGAGCAGGAGACTGCATTGAAGTACAGGCCCGGTCACCATGCACTGGGACAGCGGTGATGCTGACCGGCCAGGTAGCCGGCCAACATACACAGTGCCGGGACTGGGTTTCTTGGGGTAAGCTGTAAGATTGGGCTGCAGCACGACAAGCTGCTGCATTATTCGGGACTCGAGTCTCATCATTTTAGAGCACCAAATCGACGAGTGTTGTTTTCATGCTTCACCCGCTTGACAGTGATGAAGACGAAGCAAGCGCGCGTTCAGCACCGCAATCGGTGGGGTTTGAAGACAACACTTGATTTGATGTGTTAAAATAAGAAAGCAGCAGCTATCGTGCTGGAGTCCAATCTTCCAGTCCGCCCCCGTCAGCCATGCGTGTCAGCCGGTCGCGTGGGCGGCCTTTACCGCCAATTCTCTCGTAGGCCGGCAGCCTTCGCAGACTTTAGTGCTGGCTACGCCTCCAGCGACAGAATACCCTCGGCGTTGCCGTGCCGTAGAACAATGAAGATCGACACAGCGTGGCTTGTTTGGTCCAACAAAGAGGCAATCAACACCAACGCAAGTCTGTATCTGTGTAGTTAACCCATATTGCACTACACTGGATGGTTTTATATTGACCGCATGCCAGGAAGCACACTTTTATTAATATGATATCGGTTTCTCCAGGATCAGGTGCATAAGTATGGTGGACGGCCGTTTGTGCACAGTTTTGGATTTTCATTCTTTCTTTTTAGTGTTGTACTCCCACCATTTCTTTTAAACAGGTACTTTGCAACAAATGGGCTCTTGAAATGAATAATACTCTTGAATTATCAAAATGAAATTAGACCAGCCCTGCGTCAAACGCTGAGTTCGTATTGAGCCCATCAACCCCTGCAGAAAAAGCTTCAGTGTGTGAAGGAGTATTGACAGTTCTTGGATAAATGTGAGGAAAAAACCAAAGTAAAGGGTTTTGTTGGCACATTAAAAAATCCGCTCAAATGAATTGTCAATTTACAGATTATTTCAAACCAAATCCTATAAATGATCACTTCAACCATTCGCATCTGTCAAGCTAGTAAGTAGTACCTACGACTCTGGGTGATATATGTCATTTCTACGCCGCATACTGCTGACCCGAGCTTAAATCTGGGCGGTGTCTTCAAAAATGTTTACCCAATCCTCTACAAACTGTCTATTTTGAGTACGCTTAGCAACGCTGAGTTCTTCAATACTTGCTCTCGCTATCAACAAAGAAGGATAGTAAGGACATCTGGTAGGCTTGCAGCGTCACAAATCGTTTCTGCGTGTCACTATCTAGTTTCACACTACTGGCTAACCCGTCACGATTCACAAGTCGGGTACTTCACCTCTGCTTTTCCCGGCGTTGCGGTCATGCAATGTCACGAGCGCTCTTCTCAGTGCATGCGCCATACGCGTGATGGGATGGTTCATGTCACACGAAAACTGCGCTGACAGTGACGCTGCAATGGTAGGAGTGCTCTCCTGTCGATGATTCGGGGCTTACGGTGATATCAGTTATGTAATGCTCGGATGTGCAGGTGGGGAACGATGGTTCAACTTTCACATACAAAAGACGAATACCGGCTTCGCTGTCATTCAGAAAGAGATGCGCTAACGTCCGTCCTAAAAAATGCCGAAATAATACCGTGTCATTAAAAGTCGCGAGGAAGATTGTCCATCTCCTAAGATTCGATCGATGTCTTTTAACCACTGTCAATATCTACTTTAATTAAAGACAAACTAGTATCGATGAGCCTTTCCACTAAAACTGGAATGTTATTATATATATTTTTGCAAGATTGAAACGCATACTAAAGAAATAGTCAATTGCATTTGTTGGGTCGTAGACCTCGATATTGGGTGCTTTTGCTTGCCACCGGTAGCGCCACCTGCAACTCCGGCAGTGCCGGGGCGCCCTCACCTGGGAAGGAAGGAGATCCGATTGTCACTACAAATGCTTTCCAATATTGATAAAAGCAAAAGTTTGGTATCTGAGCATATACTGAGCTGAATGGGTTCTCTAGTCGTACACCCTTAGTAGTAAAGTAATTAGGAATGCTAATTAACTGAGAATGGGTTTACGCCATGCTGCCAGTAGGTTATTTATTATTTGGGTTCAATGTAATATTCCGTTAAGCAAATATACCTTTGTTGTTTATATTCGATATCCAAGATTAGGTACTAATCCTTGCATAAAATTTAGATAAACTTCAGAAAAATTCTCTGTTTTTCAGGTAACGTGGCCATTCCCTATCTATGACCGTCATGCAGCCATGTAATCAGATAGATGGCGCCCTGAAAATAGGTGGCGGGCTGCACGGCCCGGGTATAAATCGGCTGTCCGCCTGCAGTGCGCCGCGTGGTGGCGCTTCGCACAAGCACTGATTCAGGCGCCTGCTTAAGACGGCGCTGGACGTTTACAGCACCTCACAATTGAGTTTGCTCATACTGGCTCGGCAGTTTTCGGCTAATTATTGGCCAACTATTGCTCGCTCGGTCATGATTAGAAACACAGAGTAGCTGATTTGCCATTAGCTGAAATTGCTGACCCAAGACTGATTTCCGGCCTCAGATGTTAAAGTCGTTTGCAGAAAATATTTTTTTAGATCTCCTGTGGCAATTAAGTTTGTTTTTACTAATAATGTCTGCAATATGATGCTACTGAATACTTGTGGGTGCACAATCGATAGCTGGGAGGAAACCACGCAAGACTTAGTGAGTAGTAGCTCGCTGACAACACAACAGAAAATGCTGAGCCTAGTGTGTACATATTCAGCTTCGGGGAGCTGCACTTCAGTTATTTTCAAGAATTTGACCACAAGGCAGTCAGGGGGTTGATATATTGGGCCAATATAAGCTACTTAATCATAACCAGTCTTCGAAATTATAATGGTTCACGTGACTTTAAAATAATAATAAATTATCCTCGCCTATCTGCATTTTTCTGTTTGACATATTCCCTTTCGCATTTTGAAATGAAACGTCACTGCCAAAAAATGTGTTTTGCTATTCTTTACGCAAATCTACGCTTTCATTATCTAGCCACGAATGAATACAACTGTTTGAGATATTCTAACCCGCTGAGATCAGTGGACTATAGGGCGTATGTTGCAAATTACCTGTATTCACCCAACCACTGCCATTTTTTTGTTCCACTGACTGGTTCAGATGAGTACAGTAACTATAACCGACTGTTCAGAACTGTACTGCAATTGGTCATGTAACGGTAGTAATTTGAAATGGCTGTTGCAGCAACCACAGTTCCGACCGATGTAGTTATCCAGGGTCGATAGGTACATTGTCTTTTCGGCCTCGGGAGGGCCCAATTCTATGGTTGAAGCCTCGACTTAAGGCAACAGGCTATTGTTTGTTCTCACCATCTCATGATCTAACATTCATCCCCGCTGCAGCAGTGCACATTCTGTCGACCGGTATCATTTTCACTGCAGCTAACCATCCGGATATTCTGACAGGCGGTAATTAGTCCACCATCCCCCCTCCCCCTTCCACTGGTATGTGGAGAGAACTCTGTAAGGCCTGGGGAGGAGAACTCTGACCTTCTCTAGATCCTGACCATGGTCTGTCACAAGTACTAATGCCGTCATGGTAAAAAATCGCACCTAAAAGGAGAAGAGTTATTGCGGAAGCTTGAGATCCTCGTTCAGTGATACGGAGACCCAGTTTTGGCAGTTTCAAACAGTTCACTGCTGCACTTGCTCCTCATCATTCAGTCCTAACAATACCCATGGCCATGCATCATCGGGCAGAGAAATTCTAGACTTCCTGGCAGCCACCTGATAGAAGACGGAAGAAAGTGAAGCGCGCTGAATTTCAGGTCATGTGTCATTCATTTGTCTACCGAGAAGGAGGTCGTTTGCAGCGCCAAGTGCATGAACAATCACCCTTATTGCTACTGCATGACCCTAACTTTCTTCATGCGCCAGAGACAGAGTCAACGGCCAGATGAACTGAAGAGCCTGTTTTCAGGCAGGCCTGCGTATTTGATTGTCATTAGTGAATATAACAACTGATTCTGAATAAAATATAAATGTTAGAAAATATTTTTCTATGAATCATATTTCCTTCAATTTGCAGGTCTTAATAACATAATTGGGAGACTCCCTCCCACATCCAGCACGGGGATAAGAAGCACATGCTTTTATCAAATCGAAAATTAACGGACAATGCAGCACCTGCTCCTGGCAGCCTCTCCTCTTCAGTCTCTTGCAGTAGCATGCTCATTGCTAGCCCAGAATCAGTCAGACATGTATAACTGTGCGAAACTGGTGGCTCACATTCCGTGCTAGCCACGGAGCGGCCGCACCCCACGCGGTCTCCCCTGCTTGATAAGTGGAACGGGTATGCCTTTCCCACACACCAACCGCATCTCAGCGCCTGAACACGGTCCCAGGCGAGGCCGGCAGGCATCAGTGAGGCTAGGGCGGCTCTCCCAGCCCTCACCAGCGTCTGACCCACTATCACGGCCCGACAGCGGAACTGCACCTTATTGCACGGGATTTGATCTGATAGACGCCCGTTGTTTAAGACGTGCCGTTGTTTAAGCCAATAGTAAACGGAAGGATTTTATGTGGATTTTCCGTGGATTGTTAGTGTCGATTTATTAAGATTTTAATATGAGCCTCCCTACTCAAAGAGTGCATTGAGTTCTGACGCTCAAGAAAATTTCAAATGCTATTTTCCGCCTGTTCTTGAAAGTTTGCGATTAATTTTCATTGACAGCATTCAGCTTAGTCGCTCAAGATTCAAAAAAAGTATTTTCTCTTTCTTTTTTTGGTAAGGAAAGATTCCAACAGGTTCACTCTTTTCTCGGGCAATGGGGCCCTGCCACTACCCCTGGATACACATTGTCGATTGGGTGCGGGCGAAAGCGAAAGTTGGCTCCAACATGACAGGGCAACTTTTACAATGCCACAGTTCAACCACAGGCCCGAGAGGTCACAATACTCAGCAAAGCTTGTCCATTGCTGCACCGTGTCAGCTATTCAAGAGCAGTGCCTGAATAACGACGTCAAAGCTCACGCCGCGTTTAGCCTGTGTTCCACTCACTTACAATCCAGCTATGTTGGTAACTGCACAGTACAAGTGCCGTCGCTGGCCTTCCTAACAAGTGTCTATTTCTTTGAAAATTCATTCCGCAAGTCCCTAGATCATTTGCATACAGCTTTCCGCTAAATCCAGCAACGATCTACTTTGCACAAAGCTTGTGAAGCCACAATTTTAAGGCAGTGCAGAAGAAAAGAGAGTTCGGCAATTCAAACTGGATGTTAGATACGTTTGCTATGAGTACCAAAGGTGATACGACTATGTTCACTTCTCTTTGAGGCCGACCCGAGTTGAAATTCCCCGCCAGCATTCTGTATCAGTCTTCCTAATCCCTATAATATCCCTCCAACAGGGTGAGAGTTAACGACGCCATATGACCTCAGCAGTCGGTGTGTCGTAAACCACCAATGCTACTTAAATATGAACATTGATCTAAAGAGAGGGGTATCCATGTGGCAACACTGTCAAAGCAATTGCCAGATGAAGAGAACACCAGCGCTATCAAAGAAAGATTCAGATTCGCTACGCTGCGCACCGAAACATTTTTCAAGGAGCCATAGTCTCCCCTACCATATATGAAAATGTGTTGCCTCTCAGAACATACACGTGTCTATGTGTCATTGTACCCAATTTAGGAATGTTGCACTGACGAAAATTGTTGACTGTTGCAGGACTTCCGCTGCACCATCTACACGATGAACACCATGGCCAAGATTCTGCTGACGGCATGCGTCCTCGTTGTTATAATCCACACATCCTCAGGTAATAACTGGACACTGACTTCAGGCTATTAGGGATGCTGGTAACGATGCCTGAATGCGGCCGCCAACGGATTAGATATTGGAGCGAAAGTGCTGCACTACAAAAATAAAAAGAAGTTCGGGTAACATCACTCAGATATCAGCTCTGAAGAGAGATGAACAGATTTGAATTTAATCGGTTTCGGGTCAGTTTACATTATAATTGAGAAGGAACTGGAATGAAATTCTGTGAAAACACGTTTTAAATATCAAGCAAGTGAACAATAGTTTCACAAAATTTTAAATCCTTTGACTAAAATACGGAAACTGCTCAATCTAGCTTAACCATATTTTTCCAAAACATTTCCGAAAAAAATTCAAGCCAGTACAATTATTCTTCTTCTTCTTCCGGTTCAAGGTAAAACTAATAGCCAATTTGGCCGATAGCTTCTGATTGCAGCCGTAGACACACGTGCTGGGCTCACGGAACCGGGCCTGGGTGCAGAGTTTACGTTGCCGACGATATGAAAGTGTAGCCCCGTTCGCAGCCTCCAACTCTCTAGTCGTTACTTCGCAGGGGCGCGACCAGAGGTGACAAAAACCTAAAAATCCAACCGGTCTTACAATGCGGCTCAACTGACTCTTAACTAGACACATTTCCTTTTCTTGCAGGCTATCCAAATTGTGAAACGTAGGGTACTCGTGGAAGAGACGAGCGTAAAGCATGTTTCACCTTTGCGGGTAATTCCTTCATTCTCATTACGGAGGGAGATCTGCGCTGACGGCGCCTGGGGTGAAGAAAATGAAAGTAGGTCCATCCACACGCTGGCTCGTGCATGCGTTGCAACCATGGGATGTTCCGCAACGTCTGTGGTGTTAATGACAGCTTTCTTTTGCGCCGAGCCTGAAGGAGATGGTGCTTCGGCCGCCTCTGCGGCGTCATATGGTTGCCGGCTGTGGTGACTGGCTAAATAGAGGCTGGACAAGACGAACTTTCTATTCGAATGTTTTCAGGCACGCAAGATTGATTTGCTGAGGCTTCACTTCCTCTTTGAGATAAAGAAAGGCCTCATAGTGAAAATATTTGTCAGTGCAGATCATTAATTGGAAATTGCAAAGTTGGTGACTGATGGTGCTTTACAGGGGACATATGCAAATGCTTTATTTCCGTTCTGGAATCAGTGTCATTTCACTCAGTCTCTTTAGATGGGAGATATAAAGAGGGACTATAATCAAGCGAGAGCATCATACAATCGTGAAGGATTCCGGTTTTTGCACTTTTCTACACGTGCAAATATGTAAATCATGGTGAAAGCCAACAATTTCTTCAAAGAAATCGGATTGTTCTTATCAATCCGATTTTTACAGTAGTTCAACTAGTATTACAGTTGTTCAACGGTAGGTCTGAACAATTTGTTCACCTAAAAGCCTTACTAAGAAACGTGTTTCTTGTTCTTTTAAATAGACAAAACACTGCAGTCCCTCCGCATCACGGTGTATAGTGAAGACACAACGGCCCTTTCACAACACACCTCATCATACATTGTACGTAAACACGGGCATTGCCAGGACCCGGATCGGATCTCTCAGCTAAGCCTCGAGCTTGGCTCATCGCATATGTACAACAGTACGAACATAAAGGACAGGACTGTGTGTTTATGGGATAGTTATGGGGTTAGTCAGTACGTGGCAGGAAGTGGGCAGTCAAATGTAAAAACAATAAGGAAGGTATGGAAAACAGGTATAAATCTAGTAATAATATACAAGCTTGCAACATGGATATTTTTACATTCACTAGATCAATGTCCCACATTCATTCTATTGTGAAAACAAATGGACCAGTCCTGTTTCAATAAACAGGACATGAATGCCTTCATCAACATCTGACATGGCGTTTACCAGCCAGTTTTGAGTTTACTTAGCCGATGAAAATCAGTGTTCTCCGCTAAAAGCTAGCCAAGAAATGTCTCTGGAACGTTCAAGCCAATAATTCAGGTGGTTAACTTATCATGGTACATTTCGTTTTTTATCTACTCAAATCCCCGAAAACCAACTCGGTGCTCACAACAGTGAAGTGGGCTGAGCCCAGTTGCATTTTATGGGCGGGCTCTGCGCTTGGTTCATTAGTTGGCATGCTGCTCCTCCCTCTGTACCGTGTGTTGAGTGCCGAGGCCTCGGGACAAAGTGGCCGTCCCTGAGGCAAGTACTCGTCAACTCTGGGTCGGCAGCGACTGCGCGTAAGGGGTCACCGGATATGCGAAAGGGGTCACTAGAGACGATACAGTCAATCACCACTGTTCATCAGCTTTACTCTGCGACGAAAAACGGTTTCAAGAATCTCTTCAGAGGGTTCTTGCATTGCATCCAGGGGCAGCAGTAGGCATCTTGGTTTCGTGTCCTGGCCTCGGGAAAGGCCGGCATAGCTTTCTCCTGGGCAGGACGGTGAGACAGACACCTGGTTGAGATTTAGGACACCCGGAGTCCCCTGCAGCGATGAGCGTCCGTGCTGTAATAAGTCTTGAAACAATCACAGTGAGAGAAAGCAACGCTGGAGCGAGCGGACTGATCGATTTCGGCGGGCGCACGGGACGAGCTGATATGCTTAACGTTCAATTTCGCCCATGAATCTTTAGTTTCAGTGTTATCAACGTAACATCAGTCAGTGTGCTAGCATGCGACGAATTCAACGTCAGTGCCCCAAATTCAGACAGATCCTTAAAGGAGTGAATGCAACAGCTGATATCAATGTAGTTCCATGGTTTCAGTATAAGTATATACCTTCTTAGGCGTGATTTTGTTCAGCTATTTCCTATTGCAGATCTCTCTTTGCAGCACACACCGATGAGCTTAGGCATTAATTATGACACACTTACGGCGCAGAGCGTTAACTACGGTGAGCCGGTAAAATGCGTGCCCTCCTTTCCAGCCAGCCATCTGCTGCGCAGAACCCAAGTCAACACGTGGTTCATTGCAGTGCGGTTCGGGAGGCCCGGTTGCGGAGCTCTGTCCCATTTCACTGACATATGCCTACCAGCGCCCGCCGCGCGCCGTACCTCCTCCCTGACATATATGCCTTGCTTGCAATAGCTAATCACCCATCAGCTCGTTAGCACCCAGAAACCAAAACATCAATATCTGAAAATGGCACAGTCTCAGTTATGATAGAGCTCAGATCTTGGCATTACCATCTCAAACATTCACTAACAACAGCGTGCGCTTGCGATGCTGTCTTTTTCACCTCCGCCATTTGGCGCCGGTCACTGGGGTAGAGGGGCGCTGCCGGCTGCGATGCGGAAACGATTTTGGGTGAGTGTGCAATCGCCGAGTCGGCACTCTCATCGCCTGGGGCTGTCTAGTCAGTGCAAGCGCCTCTGTGGCCGACAACGGCGACGGAAGGCCGGTCCGTTGCGGCCGGCTCGGTGGGAGATCACTGCCGGCCTCACGCCATTTTTCTGTCAGTGAACGGACTCTGATGTACTGCATTCACATCGTCCAGTCGAAAGTAACGAGCATCTGTGACTGAGGCTGCCTCAAACGGCATCTTCAACATGGTGTTGTGGGTCTGAACTAGCGCTTACCCCAGCCTGTGGTGGTGAATGGAAAATAATTTGTCTATAGTGTGAAGTTGACACGACATGTGAAATTCCTGTGTAGAAGGGGTATGTCTACTGGATGGGGTCAGTTCATTTCTTTAAGGCTGCAGCTCCGAATATTTCAGTTGAATATGTAAGGGAAAGTCACATTCAAAAAGCTCCTGGACATCTTGTCGCAATTCCTCGTATTCAGCACGTGTTCCCAAGATGTTTGACTGAGATTAGGTGCAAGTCAATATTCTGATCACGCTTGCTCCGGGTAAACATACTGATTGACTATGCTTAGCGCCGTCATTTAGCAATCGATATACCCTGTCGCTGCAGCCAAACTGCATGTCTCAAACTGATAATGAAAACGATTCTAACCAAAATAAGACCATCACACACAGTAAATCAGTGCCCAGTGGAAGGCATATGATCTGCTTGACTTGGGCCAAACAGAGCTCTTAGTATGTAAATGTATTCATTTCATCGACAAAATGTGGTAAATCCTGGCATATTGGAAGCTGATGTGACTTCATCAGAGGAGGATTCCTGCATAAACCTGGTATCCATTCCGCAGGAGTTGACCGCACTAAGAGACAAGCTGGCCATTACCAGGGAAATGATGAAGAATACTACAACAACTACTACAACTACAACAGCGCACCACCCGCCCAGAAAAAGTCTGGAGGACCATTCTCGTGGATCACCAAGTAAGAAACTCACGCAATGAACTTGAGGCCCAGTGCAAGTATAGAAAACTGTTTCCATATTTTTCTAATTTCTCTTAATCTTCATATCGACAGTGATTGGTTTAGTGAGTAATAACCCTAAACATGCCACAGAGGGGTTAGTTCTATTTACTAGCACTGCTTATCAGTCGAAAAACCCGGCAAGTGGTGTAAAAGGGATCTACTAAGCCTTTAGCTATGGGTAGTTACGATCTGTTGGTCCACTGTTGTATAAACATTAATTACATTGAACTCTGCAGTCTGTTCGACAATCGCCGCTCCGGAAGCTCGGGGTACTCAGGAAGCTCCAGCTCAGGTTACAGCTATCACCCCCACAAGCGCCCCAACAAGAAGGGCGGCTTCAACATTGCCGATAGTAAGTTAACTTCCCACTAGATCTAAGAAGTCAATGTGTGCTCCCATGCCAAGTAGATTTGGCTAAGACCGAGAAATTGTTTGGCAGGAAGATGGAGCCCATTTTTCTACTTTAGTGGTCCACAGGAAAATTGGTATCTGTTTTGCAGGTGATTTGAGATGCATTAAAAAATGACAATATTTTAAACTCGATAAATATTGTTGATGGGTAAGAATAAAATCTTAAATCATGTGCAGATATGTATATATCATGGAAAGCTCACTGTGCGTGCCGTTTATTAGCGAAATTTTCCAAAGTAATGACATAAAACACACATTATAGCGTCCAGCAATAAAAACTGCACATTTCTACGTTTGTTTATGGAAAATATTGTTCAAACCTATCGGTTCAACATCTTCATTTTCAGATATATACTGAAAGACAGCCAAAACTTGTTTATCCTATTCAGATCTCAGGGTAGAAAATATTTCTGGTTCCAAGCCAGTTCAAAGCACTTGTTCTAAAAAAAACCATTGCAACGCAGCCAGGTAGTAAGCGTTGCATGCCATCTTTCTTGATCTCATTTGCGTGGAGGGCGCTGATTATCCATTCACCTAGACCACAGTGCAAATAAACAAGAGACATTGGCACGCGATAGACGAAAGGCTGGCCCACTGTCCTTCATTGATTACACATCACTTGCTGTCAAGGCACATGTTAACCGACCGGCTTAGGTTAGGGGCGTTAATCTTTTACGAGCTATAAATTTCGATCACCGGGATGCAGTCGTACCTTTCCGTACCTTTCAATTTGCATGAGAAGACATATGCATAAGATTAACCCGACTGCGCTAGTTACCGTTAGCACTGCGGTGCTGCCGCCTAGCGGAAAGCTCACCCACTTAGCCTTGCTCACCACCTTCAGCGGAGGGGAAGCAACAAATATGTGCAAAGCTGTTGATCGTAACTAGACGCTATGCGCTTCGAAAGCGGGGCGCAGGTGGGCGCGTTACCACAGAACCCAAAACCAAGGGCAACGTCTCCCAAAACCTGTCTCACTCAACCGAGGTATCTTGCCTTTTCTTGTACAGATCAGCCTGGACTTGCATAATCTCACCCAAAACAATGCAGATTAACTACCCTGATAGCGGTTTTCCAGGCGACTACTAAGCATTGCTCCATCTCTTACATCACCCGGTCATCCACAGGATGGAGTCGCATCCCCCAGCAAAAACATTTGGCCACGCCCCTGCTGAGCACGTTCCCTGGAACTCCTGCAGGGATGCAGGCACTCTCTCTAGCATGGAGCACCGCCCATGTAGCCCAGCGCACGGACAACTGTGTCGCCAAACACCATTGTTGTCAGGAGCGCACCCGGAGATAGCCCCTACAGCGAGTCAACCTCGATTGTGTGTCCCCTATACTAGCAGAGTGAGAGTTAGCTGTGTCATCTGCTTTAGAAGCTGAAGAGTCGTGAGTTGCAGGCCTGACACGTCTGTAGAAACTCAATAGACCTGCATATTCATTAGAGGTTGGGTGGTCCTGTGGAGACGTCAAAAATAGGATCTAAAGTCTGTGGGCTTAAATCTCACACTGGCCTACCGTGAACTCCCTTCCAACAGGATGAGAGTTGGCGACGCCATATGACTGCAGCAGTTACGATTATAGCAAATGACTTCACAAATTAATCAGGTTTGATGACGAAAACTTCCCTCAAGCATTACTACGCTTGACATATCTGCACAAACGGCCTATCAGGTATACCAAGCGGCCGGCGAAAGCCATCGCATTCTCAGATATCTGACGTCACCTCTTCTTTCAGTCGCTCTGCCTGCCATTCTTCTGGGAAGCGGAATTCTGTTGGGAACTCTGGCGTTCGCGGCCCTGAACGCTGCGCTCTCTTCCTCCGGCCGAGGCCTCGACTCCGACGAGTGGGAGATCAACCACTCTGTCTGGATGGACCAGCTGGAGAGGGACTTCGAGGACTCGTGGTCTGTAGAAGAATAGAGAATTGCATCATTTCTGAATACGGGACTACCGCTGTTGATTTAGGGCGTTGGATTGCATGGAATGGTGCAATGCAATACGATGCAAACTACGCTCGAAATCACTACAATACTCATGTTAGAAGGCCTAGATAGGAGGCGTCAGCCTACCTTTCAAGATTCGGATGATGATTCTGATTTACATGTGTAGCTAGGATAGAACGGGTACCGCAGTTTGATGTTTTGTACATAATTGAACTATAGTTTGCGACTTATTTGTTACAGTTTCACTCCAGTCAACTTGTTGGTGCCAGTTGTTATTGCTGTTGTTGATTTTGTGTTGTTGTTGACGTGAGCCGCGTGATTGCTGTTTGTGAAATCAAAAGCCGATGAAATTAAAGTGGAGACTACTATAAGCGTGAAGCGGGTACCCCCGAGATAACACTATACAAGGGAGCAGAGCATGAGTCCGAAAATATAAACTTAAAGTGATTGTTTCGAACAATCACATGCCTTCAGAAAAAGCGCAAAGCATAAAAATCCTAGAAAATAGACTTTTGATTTGTATGTACATAGACCTTTCAGTCAAGGCAAAAAAGTTGTCCTCCCTTTGATCATATTGAATGCAAACCTACTATTATATTCACGGTTCCTGGTATCTCTCACGAGTTGAAATATGTAAATAATGTATGCAAAGGTGATTTTGAAGGTCTCCTACTTTTTCCAAATATTGTAAAGATAATTTATAAATATTAGTACTTAATTTCTCTGCTCAGTAGGCGAATAGATCAAACCAAAGCACAACTTTTCTTCCGAACAGCCTAAATGAATAATTTTCATTAAATAGTTACATAATCGTACCTAAAACCAAGGTCTACCACAAATCCTGGTGACATTTTCACGCCATACTGTGTGTCCATTTGGGCTATCATTTACATCTCTCTGGCACAGCTCTACTCTAAGGATTCTGCAGCTTGAGCCCAATATTACTCGATATGGTGGAAAGGGTGTTTAAATTCTTAAGATTGTGTAGATGGTTCCTGCTTTACCTACACCCTCTATGTTTGAACCGTCTGCTGTGCTTGAAACTCTTCTGGTGATATTTGCTGCAAATTTGTACGACTGTTGTGTTTTGCGATACGTTGTAAATATGAGCAGTGCTAATAAACGGTATGTGCATCTGAAGGGAACTTATTCATATAACTCGCATATTGTTGTAAGAGCTAAATAGAAAACGTTCATCTGATGAGCAAAAAGCAACATGACAACAGCATAGCGATGGTAATAGGAAAAGCGTCACCACGACCAGAAGTTGAGAGGATTGCCACTTCAATATCAATGTATATTAGGGTGTCCCAAAATACCACTTTTTCGTCTGTGCAGGCTTGCCGGTTGACGCCGCATTCTCCTTTGAGTTAATAATGAGCATGCAAAATTTTGAAATCGATGCTTTGAGGTTTGGTCTCCCCGCCCCCCTTAAACTGATGAAAATGGAAAACCGTTGTATTGGCTTGAAAATGGGTTAATTTGAAAGCTTATGACAGAAAAAACCCTATTACCCTCATACAAATTGATGTAAAACCACTTCTTGATGCTTTACCACGCGCATTGACGGGGGCGGGTACCCGCCCCCTCGGGTTTTTCAGAGATAGAAGAAAAACGGCGGCGCTACGCGCCGCCGTACTTGGTATACCTTTTCCCTCATCATTTTTACAACTTCTGTAAAAATTTTAAGGTTAGGTCATCTCAGGTCAGGTCACCAGTACAGGTCAAGTGACCCAACCTCAAAAAAAGTTTAAGATAGCATAAGTCGGAGCAGGGTGAACTTATCCGACTGAAACTCATATCACATAATGGCCCCTCCGAGTTCTCTAAAATTTGTTCCGGCATTTTTCATATCGATGACCTAAGGTCAGGTACGAGGCATGACCTCTCCATTGGAAATACATGGGAAAAATGTTTTTACGGAATAACTCAGTAACGGATGGTGATAGAGCATTTATTTCAGCTGCATTAGACTCGCCTGGGCTTTGCAGTTCTAATGATATGCATTTTATATAATTTGACCCTGACCTGACCTCAGGTCAGGTCAAATCCTTGATTTGACCTAGCAAGGTCAAATTATATATCATTCGATTCGACTTGCTAAGAGGATTCATATAGTTCAAGTCGTTTTGCTCTATCTTTACTTGTTCAGATGTAATGCCCGAAAAACTGAATTTACATGTTATCCCTATGACGGGCATGTTTTGACCTCTCATGACCTTAAATATGACCTGACAAAAAAATGGTTCAAATGTTTTCGATGGAGAAGTAGATGGGCAGCCCAACGCCGTTTACCGTTTTTCGCTACCTACCGTGGTTCTCGAGATCTTAGGGGGGCGGGTACCCACCACCCCCCGTCAATGCGAAGGTGGCTCAGACCCCCGTCAATGCGCGTGTTAAAGAGCTAAGAAGTTTCGAATTGCGGGATTACTGGCCAGAGGCGGATCTAATAAACATTTTTGGGGGTAGCCCGGGAAATATGGGAAAAGTTATTGTCTTTTTCAAGAAAACTACCAGAATCAGCCAGTCAGTACAATTTAACCGCTTTCAAGGGCATAGCTAGACTGGTTTTCCATGGGACTGTCAATGGCATGGAAAGTGGGCGTTCATTGCACAAATATTGTTTAATTTTTTTCGCAACCGATTGGTGCAGTCAAAACGACACACAATATCATCAAGCCAATGGCTTTAATGTGTTTATTCGGAAGCCCATGAATGGGGAAGGAAACTGGTTCTCAGAGAAAATGTTGCTAGACTACTCCTTCTAGTTCTATATTCATATTTTTACACGTGCACGTCATCCCGCTCTTTTTCGAGATTCAGCGCTTGGAGACGGTGTGCGCAGGCTTCTGTCAGTTCCGAGCCCTCAGGTCACCTTCACGGGCAACGTCAGTGTAGTCCATGATGTATTTCACCGATCGTTCCGCGCTGTCGTTTGTGACTGCTAGATTTTCCATGAAAGCGTTCATACTGATGAAGTCTGCATCACTCACCGATTCCTGGGTGATAAGCACTGGTTGCTGACGTTCATCCACCTGAATGCCAGCCAGGAGTGCGGTCGAACGAAGTCACAGAGCCTCAGCTTATCTGCTCCTGACAACATCGGCTTTCCCGGTGCCAATGTTCCTGGCTGTGTGACTGTCAGGGAGTGCAGCTGCTACCTCTGCATTTTCATCTGTTGACATACTCTCACCAAACAACCAGAGGACGACGTTTTCCCCCGTGAGATGCCACGGTTGGCGCACGATAGAGCACTGTGTGGCTTTTGCAGCGGTTGGTAGCTGCCCCGAATAGGTCTTCATGTCCTGGAACGGCCTGAGATCAAGTCGTGCAGTTCCCGCGGTCAGTAGGGCCTGCAAGAAGTATGGACCATGAAAGAGTAGCTCTGCAATCTGCTTGACTTGAAGGTGCTCGGCGGGGGCCATGGAGAGCTTGTCGAAGAGCATCGCCAGAAAAACAACCAAAAAGAATAGCGTGAGCAGAAAATATTTTATCTAATTCTAGGATAAGTTCCCTGGCGTTGATTCATGAAGAAACTGAAGTCCTCTTGCGAAGAAGGATTGTTGTTAGCCCTCATGATCATATGCAGGTTCCTTAAGAACTTGTCACTGTTACCACGAAAAGAATAACCGACTGCCATGAGCTGGCGATGAAATGAATAGCGCTGGCGCTGAAATGAAAGTGTTTCTCGATTCAGATTTTAGTATTGCTTGAACCACACGCCTAGCGTATGTATGACACATTTTGACAGCTGCTGTAAACAGTATTGCAGGGCACTCGAACGGTGACTTATATCGCCTTGACCTCTAAAGCGATCTATCCAGCTAGTTAGTGCTTCGTTGCGCTAGGCTCTTGTATGCGGAGGGCTCGGTACCTATTTAGGATTTTGCGCTTGGTCGGTAGCTGATTGGCAGGCAGCTGGAGGGATTTACCAACAAAGTCATCTCATAGTTTCAATTGATCCCTGGAGTACTTCAGAGGTCGGCCCGCATGTTCTTTCCGTAGCTCACTTGTCTCTTCTTCATCATTGGATCTCTTCTTCGAGTATGCTGAAGGCATCGTACAATTTGCTTCAGGAAGACCGCTTCAACATTAAATGCAAATTACTCATGACACGACAACTCTGTAAATGAACGAACACATGGAATATTCATTCTAACGGTCACAATAGTACCATGCACTTATATCCGTAATGATGCCGCAAATGGCTTTGTTTCCCGAAATCAGGCGAAGTACAATATATAATTTGTCATGCTCATACCAGTGGCGCATGCAAGGAAAACAATCCAGCCATTCCCTTAAAAGTGATAAAACTCTACTCGCTTTGCCCAATTTTGGTCTACTTTCTTAAAAAAGACACTGATTTCCCATTTTGCTCATGTTACCCCCCCAAAAAAGATTATTAGATCCGCCTCTGGCCAGTGATACCACAATTCGGAACTTCTTAGCTCTCTTAAACGATGAAGAAGTGGTTTTACATCAATTTGTATGAGGGAAATATATTTTCCTCTGTCATAAGTTTTCGAATGAACCCATTTTCGAGCCAATTCAACGATTTTCGATTTTCACCAGTTCTGGGGGGGCAGGGGGACCAAACCTCAAAGGATCGAATCCAAATTTTGCATGTTCATTATTAACTCAAAGGAGAATGCGGTGTCAACTGGCAAGCTTGCACAGACGAAAAGGTGGTATTTTGGGACACCCTAATGTACATTCACTGTAAGCCACTCCCTCTACAAACGCAAACTCATCAGATTTTAGATGTTTGCTTTTTTCCAGCATGCTCTTGTAAAAATCGTAAAGTTTATAGAAATTTGGCTAAAATTGATCATTGTTCTCGTACAAAATTGCTGGGAGTCTAAAGAGTTGAGATCAGTTGATTTGCGAACCCACTGGACCTATCACTGTGCAACTGATACAATGGTTGGGTAGGAGGCGCGGCGGTGTAGTGGTTAGCAGACCCGCTTTCCACGTGCCCAACCCGGGCAGATACAATGGTTGGGTAGGGGGCGCGGTGGTGTAGTGATTAGCAGACCCGCTTTCCACGTGGCCTACCTGGGCGGATACAATGGTTGGGTAGGGGGCGCGGCGGTGTAGTGAGTAGCAGACCCGCTTTCCAGGTGGCCCGGGTACATGGCCCGGCGGATTCCAGCTCCTCTCCCCCGACACTCCCCCATAAGGTTGGGTGGGTGCTCCATTTTAATGAGCCAGTGACGGTGGGCAGCATCGCACCATCCAGTCACACCTGTTCTGGACAGAGACCGGCGCCAGGCCTTGTTCCAACTTCTCACATAATGATTCCAGTGCAGCTGAGATGTATTTATCGTGATCGCTGGATTTGACTTACTCGTGCATGCATATATTCTAAAGGAGGCGACAGTTTTGCGATTCTCTCAACTTATCGCGACCCGGCCGATCAATTTTTAGGAGTTGATTCAGTATCTGGTGTTAGCGGTGCGCCAGCCCCTGCGCAATTTTCCCAGTTTATATCAAACTCAAAACCGACTGGTGATACAGTGGCGAAATATCGACTCCGGTGCAATCAAGACTATTGCCAAAATTTTTCATACAGGGTGCCTCATAACAAAATAATCCACAGGTTTCCCAAACACAAACCAAGTGTCACAAATACCAAGTGACACACAGGCATGACCACTGTATATTTTACACAATCATGATATGAAACACAATCATTACAATATGATACACAATCATTACGGAAACAAAGATCGTCAATTTGCTGAAAATTGGGTCGTACGAATTTTCATCTCTTTCTCTGGAGTTATAGTGCCCACGGGGGCCTACCTTGTGGTGTGGGTCACTACCCCTGGAAAATTCGTTTACACAATAATGAAATTGCAAGGCTGAACAGTTGGACTGGCCTTCATGAGCTGGCCTACACTTATTGTACGGACCCTTACAATGCGTTCAGCTCCACAGGGCTGCTTCATCAAGGGGTGACGAAACCTCTGATTGCCGATAATGGTTCATCAAACATCCAGGAAGAAACCTGATGCATTCCTGAAATACAACTATCTGCAGCAGTTTTGTCATCCCAAATTTCCCGCGCACACACTTAATTCCAAGTATTTCCCCGCCACGAGGTCCAAAGAAGTGAGATGACGTAAACTCGGGGCCCACGGAACAACTGACTTTGTTAAGTTGTTTATGTGTCGTTAATGAGCAACAGGTAAAATCTCAATCACAGCTTAACTAATGTTGTAAGTTAACTAGAAATTTATGGTTTACGCTCTGAAAAGCCGCAGAGAACCCGGTGAATATGTCTATTTGGTGGCCAGAAGAAATTAACTCTCGCGTTAGACAACCATGCTGTTTGCCGGTCAAGCCAGGTTGAACATGAAAAATAATACAAACACACGTTGTGTTGATGCGACACTCCTGGGGATAATTACTTCCCACATGGGGGTAACTGCATAATCCCAGCAAACAATTTGGGTGGGCTCAGAGTAGGCCGCGGATGGGCTGGGTGGCCAATCCCGCGCCTGTCGTCTAAAGCCCTACAAGGCTTTAACACGCGCATTGACGGGGCGGGTACCCGCCCCTCGGGTTTTTCGGAGATAACAGAAAAACGGTGGCGCTACGCGCCACCGTACTTAGCATGCATTTTCCCTCATCATTTTTACAACTTTTTTCAAAATCGTAAGGTTAGGTATCTCAGGTCAGGTCACCAGTACAGGTCAAGTAACCTGACCTAAAAAAAAGTTTAAGATAGCATAAGTCGGAACAAAGGTAAAATTATCCGATTGAAACTCATACCACATAATAGCCCCACCGAGTTCCCTAAAATATGTTCCGGTATTTTGGATATCGATGACCTAAGGTCAGCTACGAGCTATGACCTCTCCGTTGGAAATACATGGGAAAATGGTTTTAACTGAATAACTCAGTAATGAATATAGCTAAAGCGTTTATTCTAACTGCATTATATTTGCCTCGTCATTGCAGTTTTAATGATATGCATTTTGCCCAATTTGACCTTGACCTGATCTCAGGCCAGGTCAAATCCTTGATTTGGCCTAGCAAGGCCATATTATATATCATTCGATTCGGCTTGCTGCGAGGATTCATATGACGTTCTGGTAGCACGAGTTGCCTTAGTTGGGCAGATCGATAAACAGCGGAGCCGGGCTGTGCTTGTGCTGGTACCAGCTCCAGGTCGGTGCATGCGCCTGAGCGCCGTTCAGCATCAGGGCATTCTCCGCCCCGCCCGTCTTCCGCGGCGACGTGCTGAGGCCCGGGCCGACGGCGTCTGGCGATGTTCCTGTGTACAACGGGGGCTGGCCGTAGCAGGACTGCTGTGGAGTTGCCTTGTTCAACAGCGATGGAAACTTGTTGTCGCAGCCAGGCCGTCTCCCGGCGATCGCCGCTGACAGCCGTGATGAGCCGGCCCAGCTCTCTCAACAGGGCTGAAGCGGCGGGTCCCAGTGCACCAGTTGTTTCGACGGCCAGCGGCTCGAAACGATACCTGGAGGTCAAGCCGGCGTAGCGATGCCGTTCCTCTTCTCTGCCGCACGCGCAGCCGTTCCCTGTTCTAGGGCAGACTGAACAACTGTGCTATCAGCAAAAGTGTCTACGCAGGTTGCGTCCCACGTAAACACTTCCCACTGGTGACCAGGAACAGCGTTAACCCATCCAGACGTTTTCCGTCCCCGCGGTCTAGACCTACCGGTTCCAGGACAGATGGGATACCTTAACTTGAGAGGGCACGTTTCACAACATCGTGAGATTAGCGTGACGAGGAAAACGGCCGGCGCTCCGCAGGCAAGAGAGTCCGTGGTGCCCAAGTTTGTCGACGGGCAGGTTGCAGGACCGGCAGCGGTGTGGCTCGGAAACAACGACTCCCAGCCGAAGGGCGACTGCGACGCGAACGGCTTCCCTGTCGAGATGCAGGCCAAGGTTTGGGACAGGTAAGAAAATTGGTTAGGCACCGGTATAAGGTTGGCTCGTGAGCAGCAGATGCGCTCGGTGGCTTGGTTGGCGGAATCCATTAGCTGACTACGCGTGTGTGCGGCTACTAATTTGTCCCACTAATTTGTCGACCGTCGAGACCTTCGTCCGTCTTTTTTCCGCAGCGCACAAAGGCAAGCTCCAGATAAGGCTTGACGAGCGCCGTCACGAACGTCACCAGATATGATGGTGTTGGTGAGGGAAGCCTGAGATGTGAGCAGCCGACAGCCGGCTCCGGCAGCCTCTTTGGAAATCAGATACCGGAGGTGAAGGAGGCGGATCCGGTCCACATTAGCTGAGGAGCCAGTTGGCATGGTGTCAATGCCCTGTCGTACCTGTTTTTCCGTGACTTGAGTGCATGAGGGTCGGTGCCGCAGGGTGGAGGCGGAAGAGACTCGTCTTCCGGGGCTGGTGGGTGTTTCTAGTTCAACGCTGCGATGACCTTTTCAGTCAGTCTACGAAAGCATCGTTAGATGCAAGAACTCAAAGGGCCGCACGGATGTCGCCGTCCACGTGTTTTGAGTGCATACGCCGCGTAATAGCATCGGTATCGGTGGTGTCAGGCATATTTAGTCGTTCTGTAAGTTCTTGTAATGCCAAAATCTCCATGTCATCGAGCCGCTTCTTGATCACAGTAGCCGTGGACAACCGCGGGCCTTGTCTGATTCTACAGTGTTGTGGAGAGCTACGAAAGCAAATGTAAATAGTTGCCATCATGACTGGGTGTTTTTTACTCGAAATCAGCGCGTTAACACGCGCACTGGAGGGGGGCCTCGGAAGCCCCCACCTGTTTTCCAAGGTGGCCGGAAAACCGCCCGTAGCCGGAAAAAGATACGTGGCCACATTTAATAGAATTTAATAGCGCGTCGATTGGTGAATACTTTTTGAAAATCGGTCGAACTTTGTTTGACTTATAGGCTTTCAAAGCCAGACCTGCATTTTGAGATCGCCGTAATCGCGCGGTCGGACCAGTTAGCTTGCATTGGAGACCGAGTGGTGACGTCATAATGTCATATAAGGGGAATTCCACGACAAGTCGACAAATCGATGGGTTGAAATAACAGCCTCATATCTCAGATTTTCATGAAAATTTGGGACTAGGGTTCTCAGTGGCGCTGAAAACGACTGTGGTATTTTTAATCTCGTCCGGATAGTCGTTTCAGAGTTATAACCTTGGGCAAGCCAGCATCGGACGTGTGCATCGGGCTTTTCGCTTGAGTTTTAGCCATTTAAATTAAATGTGTTCCTTCAAGAGCCTACATTAAAATAATAGCCAAAGTCTGAATAATACAAATATTTAAGTTCAATTATATTAATTGGCACGGAAATGTATAAAATATAATTCCAAAATTTTGCAAAGATAAGCATAAATATCTCCTATGTTTTTATTGACTTAAAAACAACTTCATATGAAACAGCATTCCTTAAACTACATATAACGCCAATAAAAAGAATGGAGACTACAGAGCAAAATCAGTAACGAGCACCGCAGACCAAGCCCAACACCGTCGCCGGCCACTCAGCCAGCAGTCGGCACGCCGCATAGACGCGTCCGGTTGGAAGTGGGGAAACGGGGAGGGGAGAACTGAGCAAGACTGCGCACATTGCTAATGAACTAGATGTGGTGTGGACGCTACTATTGCTAACATAAAAATTTGAGCCGTTCCGAAAAAAATGAACGTATTACCGGAACATTCAGAACAATGCCGACCCTCCAGTGCATTTGGTGGAAAATGTAGTGGGAGGATTATGCGTCAGAAGCCAATTATTAATGTTGTCTTAGGTTTGTTTTAGATTGTTTTCTTTTTCTACCCATACCCTAAAGAGTTGCATGTTTCCCAGTTCAATTTATATTAGAAAGCACACATCACAAACAAAAGTCACATAGCGTCCACGCCGACAACTGCTTTTCGAACATATAAGATTAAGACATGATGCTTTATTTAAGATCTGACCCACGGATCGAAAGAATGATTCCATCACATGGTGCCATCGAACTTCACAGATTCAATTTGAAACTAGAAACTTCTGTCCCTCATCATTCGAGAGCTCATGGACAATAACGGTCTTCGAATTAACCGGTACGAACTTGTGAATCTTCAATGTTCCTTTTCTTTTATATAAAATGCATATTATTAGAACTGCAAAGCCAAGGCGAGTCTAATGAAGCTAAAATAAACGCTCTATCACCATCTGTTACTGAGTTATTCAGTAAAAACCATATTTGCCATGTATTACCAATGGAGAGGTCATGCTTCGTACCTGACCTTAGGTCATCGATATCAAAAATACCGGAACACATTTTAGAGAACTCGGTGAGCCCATTATGTGATATGAGTTTCAATTGGATAAGTTCACCCTGCTCCGACTTATGCTATCTTAAACTTTTTTTGAGGTCGGGTCACTTGACCTGTACTTGTGACCTGACCTGAGATAACCTATCCTTAAAATTTTCACAGAAGTTCCAAAAATGATGAGGAAAATGGTATACCAAGTACGGCGGCGCTGCGCGCCGCCGTTTTTCTGGTGTCTCCGAAAAACCTGAGGGGGTGGGTACCCGCCCCCCGTCAATGCGCGTGTTAAAAGTACACGGTGAGGAAAACATCCACGACACCTACCACTTACCAGGACATCCACCCCACTTACCAGGAGCTAGAGGGGGGCCATTTATGCTCCCCCGTGGGGCGAGTGTGGCACCGGACCCCCGGTGGGCGCGGGATAATTATTTTGAAAACTTCTCTACAAGTTTTTTCGAATGTTGATGCATAGGTGGATCCAAGGGAGGGGCAATTCGGTATTTGCCCCTCCATCGACCCTTGGATCCCTTGAAATGGTCACGGCGCCCCCCTAAAAGGTTGACGGGGCGCCCCCCGAAAGATCGCAGAAAAAACGTTTTATGAGCTTACATAAATGTTTCATTAACACGCGCATTGACGGGGGCGGGTACCCGCCCCCCGTACCCGCTCGCTCCGTTTGACCTGCATGCAGAGGGTGTGATTCAGACCTCTGACATCGGCATTACCCCAGCTGTGTAGCACGGTGCCGCTGGCCCAGTACAGCGGACAGCGGCGACGTGACACTCATTGGCGGAGCCAGGAGCAACTTTTTGAGGGAGCCAAACCAACGTTTAGGGGGAGGCAAAATCGAGAAAATATCACAAAAACATAGTATTTTGAAAGAAAACGACCAGAATTTTCCCCTTTGGTAGGGCAAAATTTACTATTGTAGGCTTTGGTGGGGGCCACAGCCCCGTTGCTCCCTTCCTTGCATCCGCCAGTGGTGAAACTTGGCCAGCCTTTGGGATATCCCCTCCTGACAGTTCCCCCAGGCTCATGTCTATGCAGAAGCCGGCAGAAGGAAGCGACAGACTGGATATTGGAATCTATATCCCACATGTTTCTCAATGGGACCAGATTGGATCCAATTTGCCAAATAATATGGGTAGTCACGGATCTCGATTACGTTTTTTGTCAGTTCAGCTGTATTTTTCCGGCATGGACAGAGTTCAGTGCGCCAGCGGACTGCCCTGGGTTTGCCAGAAAAACTCTGGATACGAGCCAAATGAGATCTGAATTTGCTTAGCCATGACGTAGTTGGCTGTTGCTTAGCCATGAACACAGCACTGCAGCGGGGAGAGATAAAGTCCCGATGCTGAAGCTGCCAGGGAGACAGCACATCCTGTCCTCCACCCACTGCCGGTGGCGGATTAGGACCACGGCTTTGAAAGGATCTACCAGATTTGTAATAGCATACGTTCAATTTCTCGAGAGCACAGCTTAACCAAATACTTAACCAATAACTTAGCGACCTCTCAGACCGTGACTGGACTCCCGTTTTTACCGCCGCTTCTGTGACCAATAAGTGGAACGTTTTCTCGCGCATTATGAGCGACATTTTAGGCGTGCATGCACCGCAAAGGAAAATCAAGATCAGAAATCCCAATGTACCACGCGTGTCTAGCTCCACTCGTGACCTGATGGCAGCTAGGGCTGCAGCGCTTACACGACCACGTAATGCTGGAATGCTGGAATAATGCCCTCATTGCATCCCTCTGCTCAGCACGTGCAAGTTTACACGGCCACAGGTCCACTGAGTACACTGATCTTAACACGCGCAATCCCTTTGACGGGGGAGGCGGCGGCGGGTACCCGCCCCAAGGGTTTTTCGGAGAAAGCATAAAATATACCTTTTGGCATACCTTTTCCCTCATTATTTTTACAACTCTTGTCAAAATTTTAAGGTTAGGTCATTTCAGGCCAGGTCAACAGTACGGGTCAAGTGACCTGACCTAAAAAATTTAAGATAGCATAAGTCGGAACAGGATAAACTTATCCGATTAAAACTCATATCAAATAATGGCCCCACCGAGATCTCTAAAACATGTTCCGGTATTTTTTATATCGATTACCTAAGGTTAGGTATGAGCCATGACCTCTCCATTGGAAAGACATGAGAAAAATGGTTTTAGCTGAATAACTTGGTAATGAATAGAGATAGAGCGTTTATTTTTACTGCATTAGATTTGCCTTGTCATTGCAGTTCTAATGATATGCATTTTGCCCAATTTAACCTTGACCTGACATCAGGTCAGGTCAAATCCTTGATTTGACCTAGCAAGGTCATATTCTATATCATTCGATACGGCTTGCTGCGAGGATTCATATAGTTCAAATTGTTTTGCTCTATCATTACTTGTTCAGATACAATGACCGAAAAACTTAATTTACATGTTATCCCTTTTACGGAATGCTTTGACCTCTAGTGACCTTAAATATGACCTGACAAAAAAATGGTCCAAATAATTTTGATGGAGAAGTGGATGGGCTATCCAACGCCGTTTACCGTTTTTGTTACCTAGCACGTTTCCGAAGATCTTAGGAGGGGGCGGGTACCCGCCCCCCCCGTCAAGGCGAAGGTGACTCAGACCCCCGTCAATGCGCGTGTTAATAGAGCTGTGCGGTCGGTCATTCGCTCTGATACCAAACTGGACATAGCAGAGCAGATCCAGCAGCAGGGCCCGCACACTGTTTTCCGCAATATCCGTAATATTATTGGCGGAAAACGTGATAGTTGTGCTGTTACGCCGATCCACCGATCCTGACACTATGAACGACTTTTTCGTTAATGTTGGACCCAGAGTGACCGCCGAGCTAGCCGCCCTTGGTGCCGCCCGTTATCTGCCGGTGCGCCTGCCCCGTGTTGGGGCGTGCGGTTTTACGGTCAGACCAGTCTCACTGCAGTGCCTCCACCGCACTATCTTCAGCATGTGTAACTCAGCTGCTTGTGGTGATGATGGCTTGTGTATTAGGATCTTTAAAATGTCATTTCCCTGCGTTGGACACGTTCTGCTTCATATCGTAAACGAATGCCTCATTACCTGCGACATACCGTCATCATGGAAGCATGCTCTGGTCCAACCGATTTTTAAGTCTGGTGATCCAGCCGACCCGTCAAGCTTTCGGCCCATCTCAATTCTTCCCGTGATCTCAAAACTAGTCGAAAAAAATTGTCCAAAGACAGCTCCACCACTACCTCGCATCAAATCATCTCCTGGCTTCCACCCAACATGATTTTCGCCCTCAACACTCTACCGAAACGGCGCTGCTGACTATGTCTGACAAAATTCTCTCGGCCATGGACCAATCTGAAATCCCCCTGCTTTGTCTGATAGATCCCAGTAAATGCTTTGACGTCATCAATCATTCTAAATTGCTCACAAAACTGCAGCTCCATGGCATTGACATCAAATGGTTCCAAAACTATGTGTCCAGTCACACCCAAAGTGTTCGTCTTCCCAGTAGCTCAGCAGTGAGTCAAAATTCAATTTCACGAATTTCTGCCGCGCGACCAATCAACCAAGGAATTTTACAAGGCAGCAGTATAGGCCCCTTGCTCTACACTATATTCTGTAACGATCTCGGTCTGTACGGAAACGGCTCTTTCATTGTCCAATACGCCGACGACACCCAAGTTCTACTTTCAGGCAAAAAATCAGTTCTTTCGGACCTGGTGTCAGAGCTAAAAACCACGCTTTCTTTGCTTGATGCTTACTTTCACTTCAACGGTCTAAAAGTCAACGAGTCAAAATTCGAAATTCTTGCCATTGGATCTCAACAAAATCTGCGCAGACTTCCAAAATTTTCCGTTAAGTTCTGCCAAACCACTATCACACCTTGCACTGAAGCTAGGAATCTCGGTGTAACTTTTGACCGCCACCTGACATGGGATACTCACGTGAACGCAGTGGCGCGCAAGTGCACCGGGACTCTCGTCAGCTTGTCCCATTTGCGGCACTACTTCCTACCCTCCCTTGTTTCGGCCCTAGTATTTTCACATGTCAGATACTGTCTCACAGTTTATGGGAATGGATCTAACAAAAATCTGGGCATTCTACAGAAAATTCTAAATTTTGCTGCAAGAGTAATTTTTGGAAAAATAAAATTTGACCACATTTCGGAAGAACGCAGTGACTGGGTTGGCTGGATACACCAGATTTGCTTACCTACCAGACTGCATTGCTATTTCATAGGATACGTTGCAGTAGTGTTCCCGAGTCGTTGTCCTGTCAGGTTTACCGCAATCGCGAGCGCCCGGGCCCAGGGGCAACTTATGTTTTCGATTGGGGGCACCCGGCCGAAAGGGGGCCCGTACATGATGGGGGCCCGTATTTTTAATGAAAATGTGACCGAAAAAACGTATTTTCGACCGTTTGTTGTCGAAAACACGCAAAGGTTAAATAACAATTTTTAGCGCCTATTCGTCACTGTTCCTGATTTGCACTATTTAGCCCAAAAAGTAGTCAGAAGACCCAATCTTGAACGAGCTGCCAAACTATGTAAGGATATTGACAAGTAGGTGTCTACTTTCGTCTTTGTCGTCCACGTGGATGCCTCCTCCGGAGGTACAACGGGACCAGCCCCGGACGACGCAGGAGGGATGGATGCGGAGGGTCTTTAGCAAACGGGATCCGGCGATGGCCCAGCCGAGAAGGCAATGATCAGGAAAAGAAGGATTGGAATTACAGCCTTACTTTACCGTTTTGCTGGAAACTATACACATTGCACTTTTCCGAGTTAGTTTTAAATTGGGGTTTTAATTTTTGCGGTCGATGAATGAACGTAGCTTGCGAAGTACCAAAAATAGTAGTGATATGAACTACTTTAAGTGGACGCGTATGTTGCAGGAGATTAAATGCAAATGTGATCGGGGTCATTTTATAACAGTTCGCAAAATTAGCAAGACGATTCTAGATCATAGTTTACCTGAAAAATGTACAAAATTTGGGTAGTTTTGCCAGAGCAGCCCCTCGGTATTGAATGTTCTTTGTTTTACGCTTTTGTGCACCCGACTTATGTTTATACTGTCCAACCATTTTAACATTCACACCTGGAACGAAATTGCATTATCGCGAATAATTTGATACAAATGGAAGGTAGAGATCGAAGTGCGAAATTCCTTTATCAGCGGGGAAATCGAACCTACTGATATTTATGTTACATGATCAAGACACCTTTTTCTGATCCATTCACCTTGCCAGTTCATGGCATTGACAACACTGGGTACCGGTCAAGGGGTACTATGAATAGGTGGCACTGCCTATTTCCCTTTATAATCCTCATAAGGATCAGTACAAAAGGAATGGGGCCTAACATTTTCACGCCCCATCCATTTTCCCCGAATGTTGCATGGGACCGGCCGCACGTTGCCCTGGGAAACCACAGGGCCCGCAAGCATGGCAGGGGCCGGTTTCGGCAACAGGGAGCACGGATACACCACCGGGGCACGAAACTGCTCACAAAAAGGAACTGCAAATAGCGACTAACACAACAGCTTCAGTCTCGCACGATATTCTTAGACCACAAGGGGCCCAGACAGACCACATAGGGCCGAGCACACCAAAGGGCCGGGCAGACCACAGGAACCCAGAAAACCAAGGACGCCGGTAAACCCAAAAGGGGCCCGAGCAGACCACACAAGCCAGCAATTGCGGACTCGCCCGATATATGCGGGCTTACTGGGCAGAGCCCGCGTACATGGGCTCAGCCCAGGTCCGGCTCCGCCCGTCTGGGCAGAGCCCATGGTCAAGCAAGACCGGGCCTACCGCTCGGGCAAGTTGTCATCCCCGACCTAATGTCGGGCTCAGCCCGAGTCTATGTGACTCAGCTATGAGTCTTAGGGCTCGGGCAGAGCCCGACTAGCCCGCCTGGGCCCGGTCGAAATTGCTGGCTGGGCAGCGGGCCCGGCAGACCACACGGGGCCTGGACAGATGAAAGGACCCGGGCAGACCACAGGGACCCGGCTGAACACAGGGCCGGGCTAACCACAGAGGGCCCCAGTCTGGAAAGTATGGCAGCAGACCTGACGAGTCCGCACCAGCCTTGTAGATTTTTCGCACCACCAGCAGCCTAAAATTCACACCAAGCATTGGTGAGAAATTTCACTGACCCGGAAATTTCGATGTTTTTACCAGTTTCTCCCTTCTCAGATCTCTGTGGGTGTTTGATTTGAGCTCCCCACCATACAGCAAAAGTGGGCACTGTTTGCTCCAAAGTTCGAACCACCGAAGGGTGCCGCACCACGAGATCTCGCCAAAAGTGCCATACTCGCAGACTGGGAGGGCCCGGGCAAACCACAGAGGGCCCGCCAACAAAAGGGGCCCGAATGGACAAAAGGGGTCCCAGAGGCCAAAGAGGCCCGACAGGCTTAAAGGGTTCCGGAAAACCACAGGAGGCCCGGGCAGACCACAAGGCTCGATCAGAACAAAATGGGCACTAGCAGACAAGGGGTCCGGCAGACCAAATGGTACCCGGCCAGTCTGCAAAGTATGGTAGCAGGCCAGACGAGTCGCACCAGCCATCCAAAATTATCGCACCACCAGCCTAAAATCCACCAATGTGCCAGATACTAGGAAAAAACGCACACATTCCTACCCACACGATGCAATACTACCTCTATTAGTTCGTTAAGGACTTTTATAAAGCACCCTCCGTGTCTTCCTAACTATCAGTCATTATTTTTTAGTTTTCAGTGTCAACTTCCTCGCACCAGTCTTGTAAATTCGCACCAGGCTGATAAAATTCCACCACTCGCTCCGTCTCCAAGGGCACCACCGACGAGATCTCGTCGAAAATGCCATACTTCACACTGGGGCCCGGGGACCACGGGGACCGGACAGGCCACAGGGGCCCGATAGACCAATAGGGGCCCGGGATACCACAGGGGCCGCATGGCAAGCATGGCAGAGGCGGTGCAGTTACACGAACCGCATCCATGGCAGGCCCGTCTGCATCCACAGGGTATTAACTACTAGGAGTAGGGACCCGGCCACACAGGGGCGGGGGAATGGGGTGGCACCAGGGGGGGAATGGGGCAGCCACCCCTTAAACCCAAGAGCCTCGAGGACAAAATGCCGCCCCAAACCCCCCCCCCCAGGATGCGACGATTGGTCGCCCTTGGGTGAAAAGTGCGCTCTTCGGGTGGCTAAGTGCCGCCCTGTCCCCGAGGCTGTGCCCCCCCTCCCTACCCAAATTCTAGATACGTCACGGCGGCCATAGGGGCAAAAGATTCTCCAAGTCTTGGTATTTAGCCATCATGGAGCCGGACAGGGGATCATCACTCATTAGGGATTCAGCCCGACAGGAGCTAATAGCAAACAATCACTTCACTTCCATTCAACACTGCGCATCGGAGCACGATTTGGATTGACACGAAAAGCCCAAACGTAAAATCCAAATCAGAGCCTAACGAAACTTTTCCAGAGTAGACAAAAGCCGATTGAATTATAAGCATGCCAATTTTACTGTTCAAGGCAAACTTTGTGCAAATAATTCGCCTCGGCGAATGCGACAAGAGACCAGGAACATGCCTTAGCTTCCTTGCGCTGCGCGACAAGCCCGGAAATTAAGAGGCTACCATCGCCGGCGGACGCACATTATTTAACCCAGATTTGACGACAAGATTTGATATTTTTGACAGACAAATTTAAGAGACTTAAATTGTCTGTATTTAAAATCCACTAGAACAAACAAAAATGGAAAACTCATGCACATTTCGACAAAATGCGTGAAATATATCAATGAAGAAAAGTAGTGCCGGCGGAGAGATGCAAAAATAACAAACATGTCAATTTATTAAACCAGTACTTATCGGAACGGGCCCGGCGCGCACGGTGGGGGTGGTAAACTACAGGGGTGTAAGCAAGGCAAGGAGCCCGGCTATAGTCAGAGGAGGTCTGGGTAGCCCAGAGGGAGCCTGAAATTATAGCACGGGTTCCCGGATATAGAAGTGGGAGGAGTGGAATCAGGGGCGGATTCAGGCCGATTGTGGGGAGGGGCAACGGGGCCCCAAATCGTGAAAAAACACATGGTTTTGTTTGAAGAAATTCCGTAAAAATTGGTAAAATCGGGGGATTTGGGGAGGCATCAAATCCCCCAATTTTACCTTACCCCCCTGGATCCGCTAGTGCTGTGGTTCCTTGCAGACCACAGGGACACGGACAAACCATAGGAGCCCGGGCAAATGCAAGGGGCCGGGCAGACCGCAGGGGCTGGGTAGACCACAGGGGCCCGAGCAGACCACAGAGGGCCCGGGCAGACTAAAAGGACCCAGACCGCCCACAAGGGCGCGGGCAGACCACAGGGGCCCGGGCGGACCACAAGGACCCAGGCACACTACAAAAAGCCCTTACCACCTACAAAGGCCCCGGGCAGACTAAAAGGGCCAAGGCAGAATACAAGGAGCCCGGTTGCAGTCACAGAGGAACCAAAAATGTCCCAAACTGCCAGAAATAGGGCCCCGGATGCAGTCAAAATGGGCCTGAGAATATCGTTAGGGGCCCGTTTGCGGACACAGCGATTATGGGTGGCCCTAAAGGGGACCGCACCCAAGCAAGCATGCCAGGGAGCCCGACCGCAGCCACAGCAAGCCCAGATAGACCACGGGGCCCCGCACTCATGGCAAGGGCCCGTCCGTGGCATTAGAGGACCCGCGCCTCCTGGACCACAGGGAGCCCGGTTGCAGTCACAGGTCCCGGTTGCAGTCACAGGGGGCCCGGGTGGATCACAGGCGCCCGGTTGCGGTGACAGGGGCTCGGGCGGATCACAGAGGGCTCAGTTGCAGTCACAGGAGCCCGGGTGGATAACAGGGGGCCGGGTGGATTCCAGAGGCCCGATTGCAGTCAAGGTGGCCCGGTTGGACCACAGGGAATCCGTTTGCAGTCACAGGGGCCTGGGTGGATCTCAGGGCCCGGTTGCAGTCAAAGAGGGCCCATGTGGATCACATGGGGCCCAGGATGGATCACAGGGGGCCCCAGGTGGATTACAGGGGGCCCGATTGCAGTCAAGGGGGCCCCGTGTGGATCATAGTGGGCCCGGGTGGATCACAAAGGGCCCGGTTGCAGTCATAGGGGCCCGGTTGCAGTCACATAGTGCATGGTTGCAGTCACAGGGGCCCCGAGTGGATCACAGATGGCCCGGTTGCAGTCCCAGGGGCTCGGGTGTATCACAGAGGGACCGGTTGCAGTCACAGGGGGCCGGGTGGATTACAGGGGGCCCGGTTGCAGTCACAGGGGCCGGATGGCTCACAGAGGGCCCGTTTGCAGTCACAGGGGACCCAGGTGGATCACAGATGGCCCGGGTGGATCTTAACTGGCCTGGTTGTAATCCCAGGGGGTCCGGTTGCAGTCACAGAGGGCCCGGGTGGATCACAGGGGGCCCGGTCGCAGTCACAGGGGGCCTCAGTGAATCATAGGGGCCCGGTTGCAGTCACAGGGGCCCCGGGTGGATCACAGATGGCCCAGTTGCAGTCACAGGGGCCCGGGTGGATGACAGGGGCCCGGTTTGACCACAGGGAATCCGTTTGCAGTCACAGGGGCCCGGGTGGATCTCAGGGGCCCGGTTGCACTCAAAGAGGGCCCGTGTGGATCACAGGGGCCCAGAATGGATCACATGGGGCCCCGGGTGGATCACAGGGGGCCCCAGGTGGATTACAGGGGCCCGGTGGATCAAAGTGGGCCCGGTTGCAGTCACAGGGGCCCCGGGTGGATCACAGATGGCCTGGTTGCAGTCACAGGGGGCCCGGGCGTATCACAGGGGGCCCGGTTGCTGTCACAGGGGGTCCGTTTGGATCATAGGGGCCCGGTCGTAATTACAGGGGCCCGGGTGGATCACATGGGGCCCGGTTTCAGTCACAGGGGGACTGGGTGGATCATAGGGGCCCCGGTTGCAGTCACAGGGGCCCCGGGTGGATCACAGATAGCCCAATTGCAGTCACAGGAGTGCGGGTGGATCACAGAGGGGCCCGGTTGCAGTCACAGTGGGCCGAATAGATCACAGGGACCCGGTTGCAGTCACAGGGGGCCCGGATGGAGTCACAGGGGCCCGGGTGAATCATAGGGGCCCGATTGTAATTACAGGGGCCCGGGTTGATCACAGATGGCCCGATCCCAGTCACAGGGGGCCCGGGTGGATGATAGGGGCCCGGCTGTAATCACAGGAAACCGGGTGGATTACATGGGGCTCGGTTGCAGTCACAGATGGGCCAGGTGGATCACAGAGGGCCCGGTTGCAGTCACAGGGGCCCAGGTTGGATCACAGATGGCCCGGTTGCAGTCACAGGGGGTCCGGTTGGAGTCACAGGGGCCCCAGGTGGATTACAGGGGGACCGGTTGCAGTCACAGAGTGCCTGGTTGCACTCACAGGGGCCCCGGGTGGATCACAGATGGCCCGGTTGCAGTCACAGGGGGCCCGGGTGTATCACAGGGGGCCCGGGTGGATCATAGGGGCCCGGTTGTAATTACAAGGGGCCCGGGTGGATCAAATGGGGCCCGGTTGTAGTCACAGGGGGCCCGAGTGGATTACAGGGGGCCCGGTTTAAGTCACAGGGTGCCCGGGTGGATCATAGATGGCACGCTTGCAGTCACAGGGGGCCCGGTTGGAGTCACATGGGCCCGGGTGGATCATATGGGGCCCGGTTATAATTACGGGGGCCCGGGTGGATCACAGAGGGTCCGGTTGCAGTCGCAGGGGCCCGGGTGGATCATAGATGGCACGCTTGCAGTCGCAGAGGGCCCGGTTGCAGTCACAGGGGCCCCGGTGGATCACATTGGCTCTGTCCTAGTCACAGGGGGCCTGGGTGTATCACAGGGGCCCGGGTGGATGATAGGGGCCCGGTTGTAATCACAGGGGGCCTGGGTGTATCACAGGGGTCGGGGTGGATGATAGGAGGCCCGGTTGTAATCACAGGGAGCCCGGGTTGATTACAGGGGGCCCGGTTGCAGTCACAGGTGGGCCGGGTGGATCACAGATGGCCCGGTTGTAGTCACAGGGAGCTCGGGTGGATGACAGGGGGCCCGGTTGCAGTCACAGGGGCCCGGGTGGATCACAGGGGCCCGGCTGGATCACAGGGGCCCGGTTGCAGTCACAGGGGTGCGGATGGATCAAAGAGGGGCCCGGTTGCAGTCACAGGGGCCGGATAGATTACAGGGGCCCGGCTGCAGTCACAGGGGGCCCGGGTGGATTACAGGGGGCCCGGTTGCATTCCACAGTGGCCCGGGTGGATCACAGAGGGCCCGGTTGGATGACAGGAGGCCCGAGACTGCCGGAATTAGGTACCCGGCTGCAGTCAAATTGGGCCTGAAAAAATATCGTTAGGGACCCGGTTGCGGACACCGAGGTTAAAGGTGGCCCACAGGGCACCCGCAAGCATGCCAGGGAGCCTGGCCTCAGCCAAAGCTAGCCCAAGTAGACCACTGGGGCCCGGAATCGTGGCAGGGGCCCGGCTCTGTCCGAAGGGGCCCGCAACTTGGGATTGGGGGCTCGTCGGGTCATTGGGGGCTTCTCCGAGCATTGGGGGCTCGAGCCCCCCAAATATATGGAAACTTGCGCCCCTGCCCGGGCCGCTCCCACAGTACCAGACAGGACGAACTCCTGAGTTTGCCGGCTGGCCGTGGCACAGCTGCTGGCAAGCGTCGATTCTTGTACCGAGGTCTGACCATCTACAATGCTCTGCCGCCTGAGTTTCTTGAACTGACTGTGTCCCGTTTTAAGCTTGCCGTGAAGCAACACCTGATGCGTGCTGGGCATTATTAGGCTTGTTGGTCATATTATACTAGTCATGTTTTATGAATGCTGGTGCGAGTGCGAATGTTTGATAGTTTTTACCTGCCTCACTCTCTGCTTTCAAATGACCCGGGTCCAAGAATGGCCACGTGAACCCCGGTTTTCTATCGTGGATGGACCTCTGTACAATACAGTACAATACAATACAAATGAGGCGCTAACGCTAACATCTCAGGAGTGTTATGCTGCAGCCGCGTACTCAGACGCCGTGTCCGCGGAGACGCGCAGACACTCATGCGAGTCCTGTAGCGCTGCATACATCACAGTAGCACCGCAGGTTCACTCGTGACCCGCTGGGGTCCCTGTCATCACGCGCCTCGCTGGCGGGGGGCCTATTTCGCCCACTCCGTATCTCACTTCCTGGGGAAACTAAATACAAATTATGATGTCAAGAGGGGGGCGTTTCAAAACTATGGACGCGATGAAGAAAAATTGCATGACTATGTTTAGGTCAGGTCAATGTTGAGGTAACCAGAGGTAAAAAATGTTTCATGAGTTTACAACTGGGCATTGTATATTTCCCTCTATAATTTTTACTGAGCGGAGCTAGAGTAAGTCTTTAGTCATCATTGAAATCCTCTCATTGTGACGAATGTAGTGATGCATGACATAACCATTTTAGGTCAAGTTGTGAAAATGACATTACCTGAAGCCAGGTAAGGGTCCCATTGAGACCGGGTATAGCCATCTTGCACGTCTATCGACCCCCGTGGCAACATAAGCAAAGATAAAAGAGTTGGAACTGGGTTTACTATTACCATAAAACCCCATATTCCGATTTAGGTCAAAATTTACAGCCCCATATGATACCAATCACCTCGACCTCATCACTGAATTTCCAGCATCAAGCCCCTTCACAGCAGCTTCAACATGTATTTCTTGACCGTTTTCTTCCCGCCACTCATGCGCCAGAAACGCAAAACTTTGTTGTTACCCAAGTGGCAACCTGGTGGTCCTAAATGGTCATTTCCGTTGCCGGTACGGCTACCGGGCCGCCTCTAATTCCGTGAAACGGGTCACAAGTACAACTTAAGCAGTGGAGCTGCTATCTTTCGCGGAGTAATTTCACCATATATTATAATATTTAGTTTAAAAACTTCCTCTTTTTGTTCAAAATCAATTGTCATTTCCGTACAATAGGATGAATATGACCATTATCACTCCATCGCAGTTTAGAGTATGTACCTTTTACATTGGCTTTGTATGGGTCACTTTCGCTGCCGATGTGGCTATCTACCTATCCCTAACTTAGCTGTGAGTGAGAAAGGTTATATTATTTGTCATCGGTTTTTATCATCTGTCACCATTAGTTACAAGGATACCTAAAATCATCAATGTAGCATTGCTAAGTTATGGCTCGTTCTTTTTACGTGGCGGGAAGATCGTGGAAATGCTCTTTTTGTGCTAGTAAGTGCCAATGTTGAGCTCCGTCAATTTTCCGAAATTGGCTACCTAAGTTCTGTTCTTGAAGCCTCGTTTGGCTACCCACGAGCGTAGGCAAGTTGGCGAGATTCTTGACCTCTGAAAATTTTACAACCCTTCTCGGCAGTGAAATGCGCGGTCGTGGTGGAGGGATCCGATTTTTTCTTATGTCTTTTTTACCAAAAGGTCCGCCACCCTATTTTAAAAGGCGGCCAGGCGTGCCCACACCGCGATCCCAACGACAACAGCACCCTTACGCATTGGCGTCGCCACGGATTTTTTAGTGGGGGGCCGGCCCGGGCAGCAAAGGGTCTACTGGGACTTAAATACCTGAGAAATTATCGTAGTTGGACCTTCAAATTAAGCCTTGTTTGTTCTTCTCCGCTTTTTTAGCACCTTATCGATGTTTTAAACATATTTCAGAGTAGTATGTTTTCATCGTGATTTGGTGTCCTAAATATTGTCTGAAGGAGAAAACTGGCAATGTGTTTTGCAGAACAAACCGCAGGGATATGGTTGAGCAGAAGCTCAAGAATCATTCGTCTGATCTGATAATTACAGATAATTCGCTTGAAATAATTTTTACAAGTAGCACTAAAAGCTTGCAATATATGTAACACCAAACATTGGCGGATCCAGGATTGCCGATCGGGGGGCACCTTCCCGGGGGCGCCATCCGGACCGGGGGGGGGGCGCCAGCCGGACCAGGGGGCACCACTTATGACCGGCAAAAGCTATCAGGTGGGCGCCAAATCCTATCGGTGGGCGCCGACTTTCGCATCCTGAGGGGGGGTGGGAAGCGACATTTCAGGGGGGCGTCATCGACCTTTCAGGGGGCGCCGAGGGTCCATCGGGGGGGCACGTGCCCCTCCCCTTGCCCCCCGGATCCGCCTATGGCACCAAAAGCTCGCGACTCAGCATATCGCTAGATCCTAACGGGCTTAAAAACCTATGCTTCAAATTATTTCCTAAACATCGACATAAAAAGTTGAACACTAATGTCTCCGAAATATATTGACATTTGGAACGGGGCTGCACAAATTACTCGAAGGTCGATATTTCCACACACTCCGAGAACTGGCTACGCTCATCGTGATTACTTGAGCTGTGGAAGAGGCGGAAATGACCATGGTTTCAGCTGTACTGCTGTTGTAATTGGGGAGATTTCCTGCCTAGCCAAGCATCCTGATTCTCAAGTCAACTATAACTTTCTTGAGGTTTTCTAGACCGGGCCGAACATCCGCTGCCTGTTGGTGTTCAGTTGGACAGAATGACGTAATGATACGGTCGGCATCCACCTGAGCGACACGCTCTCTGTGCACAGCACATATTGCTGGAGCCTTCAACATCTGCTCATAGTGGAGCGCAACCAGGTCTTCAGACACCTCAGTGCAGTGAAGCTTCGCTTAGCTGTTGCAGAGCTGGCTGGTAGCGTCAACAGCAGTCGGAGAAGCTTGACTGCTTCGGGCACCATAATTTGTGCTGATCTCTTCATCGCAGTCACAAGCTTGATAGCAGCGGCCAGGCTATCCGGTTTCGTTGTCCTGAACAGGACTTGCAGCTGTGGTGACAGGTGCGCCGCTGAGAGATTGTCACTCCAGGGGCTTCCCTGGAGAAGCTCTCGAACCTTCCCAGCATCGGGAGCTGACAAGAGAAGCTCTTCCATTTTTGCATGCTCCTGAACACCCTTCTGGCAGAAACAGGTCTCTAGCTGAACAGAAGCCGCGTCCAGCATCACAAAGTACCTACTCGGCCCTCAGGAAGTCTTCTATCGACGCTCGATGTTGAGCTGGTGCATCACCATTCGAGCGCTCTGGGTGGCACCGTTCTCGCTGGATCTCCTCACAGCCTGCCTCTTGAGCCTGCTTAAAAAAACTCGGATCGTTTCGTCGGCCGACTGGCGCTGCACCCGCAGCTGCTCCACCGTGGCATGGATGCACTGCAACATGACCGATACAGTGCACGTTGCAATCTGCACAGCGTGACTTAGCCGGTCCATGGGAGCAAGGACGGCCCGTGCCATCTAGATGGCCACCATCGTTTGCCCCTTGAGCATCTGGGCGTGGAGGTCAGCAGCTCGGGTAGAGAGCTGAACGCTTCCCTCAGCCAGGCTTTCCAACGTAGTGAGCGTCTCTGGGTAGCGGCTGAGAGCGGCGTCAGCAGCGGCAAGACGGGCCGTCCAGCGAGTCGGACAGAGAGGTCTTAGACAGCAGCTTGGTACTTCAGCCCCGTTGCACACATCTTTGAATTTCACACGCAGCTTCCCCGATTCGTTGAACACTGCACCCAGCTCATTTACGCAGCCCAGCGCTTTCCTCACGGGCTCGGCTGTGTCGCAGCTCTCAGCGACGAGGCTCCGACAAACGGCCATTCCATGCAGTCCAGCGAGTGGCAGATTTAGCCTGCAAAGTGCGTCCTCGACCATTCGTGACAGGTTAGCGCCAGTTGTCGAAGCACACTCGTAAAATGCGAGGAACTCTTCCTAAGCTTGGAAATCTTCATCAACATATATGATGAAAACCGACTCCTGTTCAACACCACTGATGCCTTGCGTCCCATCGACAATGACTGAAAAGAAGCAACTCGGGTCTTCAGCATGTAGGCGACTGAAGCTGAGCGCTGAGCTAATAACGGAGCGCAATACCTCATGGCTGATAAGCCTCACAAGTTCGTTTTGGATGTCGTGGTGCGTGAAGTTTTCTTTCCTCTGAAGCCACTTGTGCAACTCGGGTGAGACCTGGGCGCGTAGATGCAGGAGTTCCTTGAAGTTTCCTCCCTCACCATCGTGGCCGCGAAAGGCCAAACCTTGCCGAGCGAGAAACTGCACCGAGAGGATGAGCTTCAGACTGACTCGTGCACGGCCCTGGGCTGACTTCTCTGCCGCCTTTACTACCTCATGGATCGAACGGCAGCTGATCCATAAGGAAAACTATTATTCTCCGTCCCCCATTTATTCCTGCTAAGACGCCCTCAAAATGTTTAAGAGTTCTGGGGGCGAGAGTCAATTTTTCTCTCAGTGCAAGTGATTGTGTGAAAAAGTGGGTGGCCGGCCCCCATTTTTCAGGTGGGGGCACGGCCCCCTGCCCCTCCCCCGATGGCGAAACCCCTGCCCTTACGTTAACACCAGAAACATAAAATTAAACGAGTCGCGGCACGCCCTGCTAGGAAATGAAGGAAAACATAAGATAGCAAAAACAACTGTGCTACTATTTAAGTAATTATTATAAAAAAGGTTGATTAAAGAAGGCTTGTGTAAAATGTTACAGAAGCCTCGACCATTAACCTACTGTTAATAAAAGAGAGAGACTGGTCACACATAATCGTCTAGTGTTAGTGCTCATTTTCATGCAGACTTCCCCATGCGGATTTAAGCTATTAATTCCCTGGAATCTAGCAGACAAGTAGACGAACTAGTAACATCTACTAGAAAACAAGGGCTGACTGAGGGGGATTTGCGGGGAAAAGTGATAGTTGTAAGGCAAATGACAAGGAAGCGGGGGATTTACTAAGAAAGATCACCACGAAACAAAAACAAAAGACGAAATTCGAAGATTAGTGATGACACCTAGCCTGAGTCGAGAAATTTGAAAGGCATTTTTCGAAAAATGCCAGCCCCAGGTTTGGTGCCTCTTGGGATGTACAGTCCCCCGCAATTGAAATTGCCATAACTAGGCTCGACCGGTTTAGGATGGATATCTCGCAGCCTATGGTGCCTCTAGCTTTACAAATGGGTCCATCATGTGTATTTTTTCAAGAGCTTTCCAGTGGTCACCATTATTTCTTAATCTGACCGCTGGGTTAGAAAATATTACACAATTACTGATTTTGCTACATTCTGGCGGGGTAGTCTTCGGCTGACTTGCCACCGCCGCTGATAACCCCTGACCCTCTCGCCCATACCTGGACCACGTGACCTCACGGATGAATGGGCAGTTAGCATTGCGCCAACTCATTCAACCCTCCCACAAATCTCGTCGTGTCTGAGGGGCACTCGTATTGCAATTGCTCCTACTGTGTTGGTGTGTGCTGGACATCTGGCGTCACTGGCCTGGGGCAGTGCAGTGGCAGAACCACGAGTGACTTTTTGAGGCGGGGTCAAAATCCAATAAGATGGTCACAGGCAGGAAAAACATCAACATCTCTTTTGTTGCGGGGGGTAAACAAATTTTCCCTCTAGGTCCGCTTTTCCTCTTGCAATAGCTTTTCCGTCCTGGATCCGTCCTTGTGCTTGGGTTGCGAAACACGTTAGCTGTCACTGGGTGCAGGGGCTCTCATCACCTGTCGGTTTATTTAGAGAGGAAGCTGGTAAAACGGCTGAACCAGTAATATAACTTTATTTGCAGATTTCAGTAAAGACATTTTTTTATATAAGCGTCAGAAGAGGGGGCAGTGGGAGCCATAGGCAGATCCAGGGGAAAGAAATGCAGTTCTCCCATCGACCCTCGGCGACCCTAAAATGATCACAGCACTCCTCTGAAGGGACAATGGCGCCCCCTGAACTGTCACTTCCCACCCCCTTCCCCCAGGATGCAAAAATCGGCGCCCCGACATAGGACTTGGCACCACGTGAAATGTTTTGCCGGCCAAGAGTGGAACCGCTTGATCCCACCCATCCCCAGCAAGGTGACCCCATCAGCGATCCTGGATCGGCCTATGGTGGTTTCAGGCCCCCAATTCTCACTAAACATCCCGATTTAAGAAACATTGAGAAAAATCAAACATTGTGAGGGCAGTATTTTGCAAATGTCACAGGGAGCCTGAACCTGACGAGGTTTTGTTTTTAGAAGGGACATCATCTTGTCTATAGGAGGTTTGAAGATTCATTGGCTCCAGCACGGCTTCGTCGGTGGCGACGATTATATTTTATCGGTTTTTTAAAGATAAATTGGCTTAATCCCGTTTACACAAATTTGCAACATTTCCAGCCCGATCAACTTTGTAGAATCTATTTCTTAGGTACAGCAAAAACCTGCCCTTGCTTGACCCAAATCACACAGCCGTCTCCTCTCAACCAACGACAGTCATTGCTTTAACCCTCGCCCCACCGGGGGCCATCGATGGCCCCCTAAGGTTTTTCGGGATAGCAGAAAAACGACGAGGCGCAGCACCCCGGTTGAGAGCTCTACCTCTCACTGTATCATTTTTCCATCATCCCTGAAATTTTTTACCCCGGGTCACCCAAGGTCAGGTCACCAGACGAGGTCAACCAAGGTCACCTCACTTCAACTTTAGAGCTCTGTAAGAGCTACAATTCAAAGTCGATCGATTTAAAACTTCCTACACTTCATCACCCCTCCAGAGTCTACAAGGTGTATATCCGGGATTTTTCGATTTCGTGCCCTGAGGTCAGGTCACGAGGCGACCTCTCCCATTGGAAAAGCATGGGGAAAACCTGTTTCATGATATAAAAGCCACAAAAATGATTGCAAATACTCAGACTGCTCAGAACAGCGTTTTTGGACACCCTTTCACGGATCCCAGGGGTCATATTTACCCTTTGACTTTTCCAAGGTCATCCAAGGTCACCAGAGGTCAAAAACAGTATTTTGACAATAACTTTTGACCTAATTAAGCTAGAGCAGTGAAACAAACACCATCGTGTTTGTCTTGTCACTGGCTTTCATTTTATATACGGCAAGGTCACTTTGTGACCTTTCGTGACCTCAGGTCATATTAGGTCACGAGGTGACCTCTGGAGGTCAAACCACTGGCGGGAGGTCTTTACGTTCCACATAGCGGGAAAAGTACTGGCAAATTTCTATCAAATGAACTTTACCAGGCCTAAATGGCTCTAATGACATAAGAGTTATGATCAGTTTGCTTAATCATTGCACATTTGAGTGAAAATAGCCGATCTTGACCTAATTTGACCTATGGAGGTCAAACCATTGACCTGAGCACTAAAACATGCGAAGTAATTTCTTGCTGAATTCACGCGAGCTTTCTATTGCACTTTGCAGATTTGCGCTAACGCCCATATTTTCGGAGCTAGAGGGGGGCCATCGATGGCCCCCGGTGGGGCGAAGGTGGCGCCGGACCCCCGGTGGGTCGCGGGTTAACCCGCGCCCCGGTGAGCCTCCAAGCCACCTTCGCCCTGATGGGGGGTGTTTGAACACCCCTTGAACTCGACCCCTATGAGGGCAGGATAGCGAGAAACGCGGAAGCTTGTGGATGGATCACAAAAAACGTCGTGAGGAAACTATATCACTCACTTTTTGGCTCAGGTCAATATTGCGGCCATGAAAGGTCAAAGAAAGTGACATTTTGAGTAATGTTTTTGGGCTCTAGCGTCTGACAGAGTTGAGCTAGAATCATTTTTAGTCACCATTCGCTTCATCTCGTCAAGGCGAATCTAACTATGTATAACATGACCATACTAGGTCAAAACACAAAAATGACCTGACCTCAGGTAAGGTCAAGATCTTTCTTCAACCTAGCATTGTCTGTATGCATATCAATCGATTCGCAATAACAATCCGAATGCAATTATATCAGAATAAAAGCTGTATCATTATTTCATCCAAAGTTATTGACCTAAGCCTGAAAACTGCTTAACTAGCCCCAGATGACCTCCCAGAGGTTACAGGTGAAAAAATTGCGACATGAACCTGGAAAGGGGCCCAGGGTACTACGATTTGGAGAATATGAAGGTATTATCAGATAAACTACACAAACACAGCCCAATTTCTAGTTTCGTCCATGTATTTCCAATGGAGAGGTCATGGTCCGTACTTGACCTTAGGTCATCGATATGAAAAATCCCGGAATAAATGTTGCAGCACTCGGTGGGCCCATTATGTGGTACAAGCTTCAATCCGATATATTTCCCCATTTCTTACTTATGCTACCTTAAACATTTTTGTGACCTGACCTGAGATGACCCAACCTTAAAATGTTGTGGAAAGTTCCAAATCGATCAAGGATAAGATGTGCCAAGTATGGCGACGCTTCGCGCTGCCGTTTTTCCGTGCTGCCGGAAAACCAGAGGGGGCTGTTCAAACAACCCTTCCCACCGAGCGAGGTTTAACGGGGGGGGGGGGAATTTCATTAAGCTGGCCTTCAGACTGGCATCCCTTGGTGCAAGCTTGGCAGAGCGGTTACGATAGTCTCTAATAATAATTGTTGGGGTTAGACGACGCTCCGACTGCCAAAGTTATATGGTGTCACCAACTCTCACCCTGTAAGTAGGGATTTGGTGCATCAGATCAGCATATCAAGGGGATCTGCCGGGACATGAACCCAAGGAGGTGAACACGGGGGAGCTGACCCAGGGGATTAGCAGTAGGTTTTTTTGCGCCCTTTTGGCAACACCCGAACTTATCGGAGCGACATTCATATTTTATGCTGCAAAATAGCACATATTTTTACAGCATTAGAAAGGTCTAGAAGCCTATGAAGCAGCTTTAGCGGCGGTAGTGATCGTTGTTGTGTGTATCACCAGCGGTAAAATTTGGCAGTGATGAATCTAGCCGGTAGGTTTGGTGGGACAAACAAAAATCGAAAAACAAAAAAAGCTCACGCATGGAAAGCTTTCGCCACAATCAAACTAGCCGATAAGTTGGGGGAGGGGAGTGGGGAGTAAACATACGTCGAAAAGCAGAGCAAACAGACTTCACTGGGTGAAATATATTTCTTATATATTATCACATGCATTTATTACATATATGTGGCCACAAGATGCTCGCTTTTGATATCCAGGGATAATTCACCCAAATACGACATTAAATATCAAGAGAACCAGGCTCCAATATTCACACTGAAGTTGGCTGGCTCTTTTGAAGTTGATTGGTTCAATTGAAGCACCAACACCCTGCTTATGAACTTGAAAGGAAACGGGGAGATCGACAGCTTGGGGGAGGGGGACAACATCATGGTTTTGTTCCGAGCTTTTTCGTTCGGGGAGCAAATACGTATTGTCCCCCCCCCCACCAACTTGGGTCCGCCACTGAAACTGGATGCGGTTTGAGGGATCTCGCTGCTACGTGCCATCACAGGGGGTAGGGGGCAGCGAAAAATGAATGTTCCCTGGATAAAATCCTCCAACTAGAGAGCTACTACTCCTTGAATTTTTGTGCGACATTGGTTCCAGTTAATGTAGCTGGTAAACTTTTTCGAGGTGTCGCTGAAATGAAAATATTTTTCGATAAACGCATTTTGAATATTCTGGTTGGGCGAAACCAGAATATTACCCGCGGGACCTTGTAACCAAAGCCTACGCTGGTCCCTTGACCTGAGAGGGTATATTACCTACAGAAACATAATATATATATATATATATATATATATATATATATATATATATACACCAGCAAAGTATTAAACAACAACTTATTATATTACCAAACAGAAAGCATTACTAAAATTGGACCGGAACTTGAATATTTGTGAACCGTCAGTTACAGCTGTTAGAGGAATGAACTTACTTTTCCAACCCTTCGTAGTAGCTTAAAACGCATAGATAGCACCAAAGAATTATCAAAAAGTTGTGTTCTTGTGAACTGAAAAATATTTGTATAATGCATACTCGTTGGGACGGAATTGAGATGTTTAAAACTGCGACACCTCCTTTGATTGGTTTAGGACCTTCCGCAAAAAATCGGTAATAAAAACTGAACAATGACAGGTAGTGTGAAAGCTCCGATTCTGCAAATTTCGAGAAATGTTTGCAGGGAAGAGATAGTGTTTGCTTATGCTAAAAATTTCACAAAGGACCCAAGAGGAAAATGAGTGTTAAGTTGGACCGGTTTGGGCTCCACCCGAGATATTACCTGTATATTGTTTTGGGACTTCATTTAGTTTAAATCTTTAGCCTCGATAAGCTTTTTGAGAACTCCAGCAGCCTAATATTGAACCGCTTAGACTAAAGGGTGTTTTAAGCTCAAATTCTGCGGAGGTATCATGGATGCAATCCTTCGAAAGCTTACCTGGCTCAGAGAGGCCCCTAGTTATCGTTTAACCTCAGCTGTCACCTCAACTTAACGTAACTGTATTGGTTTTTGTCACCCGGAGAAGTGAGAAGTAAACATTTATCACTATCTTTGTAGGATATTGTACGTTGTATATATATATATATATATATATATATATATATATATATATATATATATATATAAACTCGATGTATATATAAACCGAACTCGAGTACGGCTTTAGCAGTCACACTTGGTTTCGGCGAGACCGTGACACGCTGGGAGGTGGTGTGGCCTGCGCCGTTCGCAGCTCTCTGCTGCCGCGTCGCCTGCCGGACCCGGCCGACTCAGAAATACTCCTAATCCGGCTGCAGCGCCTGGCGGTCACCGTCGCTGTTTGTTACCGACCTCCCGGTGACGAACAGGCACTGGAAAGGATATCGTTCGCCCTCTCTGAAGTGTCACCAGTGGACTGCAGGCCTGTCGTCGCTCATGACTTCAACATACCAGAGATCTCATGGTAGAGTGCTGGCGACGGCGCTGCCCCAGTTCTGCAAGGGAGGTGCGCCCGGGCCTCACGCTTTTTAGACTCGTGTGATCTGCTGGGCATGAAACAATGGGTAGCAGAGCACACCACAGGAGAAAACACACTAGATCTGGTGCTGACGAGACGCGCGCCTGCCAGGGCGGAAGTCCGGGATATTCTCTTTGACACAGACCACAGAGAGATTATATCCCGGCTCTCACTGCCGGCCCGTCGCATACCAGTGGTCATGAGACAGACTGTATTCGACTACAAGCGGGCAGATTTCGCTGGTCTGCGCCGTAGTCTTAGTCTGATCCCATGAGGAATCCTGGACGGAATCGACGTCAACGAGGCCGTGGACACTTATTACATGGTGCTGAGCTCTGCGATAGCTGATCACATTCCGATGGTTGTGCTGCGTCGACGGGTGCCACCATGGTTCGACGGAGAGGTACGCGCAGCCCTACGTCTGAAGGAGGCAGCCTTTCGTCGGATGAAACGAGACCCGGGACCTGCCAACGCTGCGGACTTCATTGAGAAAAGGAGGGATTTTAAGTCAATTTCGTCGTTTAAATACTCCCAGTACTTACAAAAGCTGACAAACAATTTTAGAACCAAACCTAAGCGGTACTGGTCATTCTTGAAATGTGTAACCAAAAAGTGTTCCATTTCACTTGTTTTGTGCGACACGTAGAACAATCATGTGACTGATGATCGGGAACGCGCATCCCTACTGAATGAAACCTTTGCGTCGAAATTCACAAACCCCGGTGTGGCCGAACTACCTCATACCCCTGCGGACAACTTGGATGCTATGTCTCGATTGTGTGTGTCTGAGGCCACCGTGAGGAGCGCCCTAAGCTCCATAGCACCTAATAAAGCATGCGGACCCGACAATTTTAGCGCACGATCATTTCTGAATGTGTCGAAGAGTTGGTTGTTCCGATGACAAAAATATGTAGATCCTCGATGTCATCTGGTGTTTTTCCGGAGAGATGGAAGCAGGCAAACATCATACCTATCTTTAAAAAAAAGCAGACAAAAAATTACCTCAAAATTAACGATCAGTTTCCTTGCTTTGTCTCTTCGGGAAGGTGCTGAAGCGTCTGGTTTATTACCATATTTTTAGGCACATATCGACGGTCTTGTGTCCGGAGCAACACGGTTTTATACCCAGACGGTCCTGCGTGACAAATCTGGCCGTTTATCTCAAATCAGCGTGGGAAACCATATCGGAGGGGTACCAGACGGACGCCATTTACACTGACTATTCAGCCGCTTTTCAGAGCATTAATCATGAACTCGTAACTTACAAACTAAAAAAATCATATCATCTCCAGGACACAGCCCTAAAATGGTTCGTTTCGTACCTCTCCGATAGGCGTCAGAGGGTCATCGTCAACGGAAAATTTTCTGATTGGAGACCTGTAACTTCTGGTGTGGCTGAACGCGCTCTTCTGGCCCCTTTGCTCTTTTCTCTGTACATTAATGACCTTCCGGACCTCATTCAGAGCGGCTGCCTCATGTACGCCAACGACGTCAAATTTTTTCGAAAAATTAAGTCACCATCTGATGGACGGCTGTAGTGGTCGAGAAAAGCTGGTACTCTGGTACGAGCGTCGGAGACAGAAATCAACCCGACAAAGTTCCAAGGGAGACACTCACGACGTTTCCCCCAATTTGTGTCCGAACCCGTCCCGCCGCCTCATTGTTGTCTCCTTTCGAGAAGAAACAGTGGATTAAACACTCAATGAACGTTTTGCAATTACCTGTATAAAACTATTCATTAAATGTAATTACCTTCAGAGATACTAGAGGTTTTATGCCCGATTCCCTCGGCCTTCCTCCATAATGTCTCTAGCTGTCTGTAGATAGAGCCGGAGACCGCCGAATGCTGGTGCACGAGTCGAGTTTGAGACACTGATGAGACAGCTTAATATTTCTTGAGTCAGAAAATGTTTTCTGTCAAAAATTAATTTGAGTCATGAAGTTGGCAAATTATAATTATTTGTCCTTTCACTTTTACAGAGGACTTTTGTTGTGGGAATTGTCTTAAGCCCATATATTCTCTAAGTACAATGTGTTTGCTTTGCAGGTTTCCAAGGCGGGTTCAGTGGCTGGCGCGAGTGCCACTACCAGCGTAGACGCCTCGTCTGCACCTGCTGTAGACTCTCTCGTTACAACTTTGTCAACTGGAGTAGCGACTGCAACATCGGAGAATCATTCTGCTAGTGCTTCCAACGCGGAGATCGCGTCTGCAGTGTCATGTGGCATAAATGATGGAAATACGGTCGGTAAACATCTGGAAGATGGGCCTGCAACTATCCCAAAATCAGCAACACCGGCCTCCAGTCTTACAGAAAGATCGGTTGACGATAAGGGAATGTCGGTCACCAGCCTTCTGCAGGAAATCATAGCTCGGCTGCAAACTGTGGAGAAGAAACAGGACATACTGGTTCAACAGTCCACAGTAAGCAGGCGCAAAAACAAAACAAATGAGAGTGTAAGTACTCGCGACATTCTGCTGCGCTCCTGTCGTAGTATTGACAGCTTGCAGTGCCACAGAAGAACAGCTCGTTGCTGTATCGGAACGCAACGTGCTATACTGTGAGATATGCGTTCCTGGCTTCAAACCCTCTGAACACATCCATGAAGGAGTGAAAGTCTTGGGCGTTTTTAAGTATGACTTCAGCTGTGGCAGTAGCTTCCTCTTCAAGGATCGCCTTCCCCAAGAGTTCCGGAAACTGAAACAATCAGTTGGATGCCATTTCAGAGGACTTCACCACGAGAAGAACGCGAAGAGAGCTGCGACTGTGGCAGCACAAGAAAAGGCACGCGCAGAGAAAGATAGCAACTCTGCTCTGCATGTGGTTCGGACGGGCTACTTTTGCCTAAAGAAGTCGCTGCCCCACCAGACATTTGAAGAGCTGATCACCCTGCAACACATGAATGGGGCAAGAATGGGCACTATCAACCATTCAAGCGGCTGGATGCCGCGACTGAGGGTTCAGTTCTGCGATGCCATGCGAATCATGCTGGCACAACACATCGCCCAGCAAGCATGTGTGTCAGTTTGTGCTGACAAGGTGACGGTGGCAGGGCGCACCGTAAATGTGATTGCTGTTGTGTGTGCAGTTCCTCAAGCTCATCCGCAAGATGCTCTTCAGGCATATGTGCTCGGGGCACCAGTGGTCAAATCGCACGACGGCAAAGCTCTGGCGCAGGAGATCGTTGACTCTCTCTCCCAGATTGGAATAACTCATCCGGACCAACTGGCGGCGGTTTGCATGGACGGCCAGTTCCATAAAAACCACGTTCCAGAACACATGATGAGGCTCATGTCATCTGCGAACCCACATAGGAGTAGGCAGCCCACTATCGTGTGGCTGTGGGACGGAGCTTACCTCCTTAATCTAGCTGACCAGGACGCGCGACGATCGCCCGGATGTGAGTGGGTGGGAGCTACCATCGACGACGTGACCAGGATCACCAAGCGCTTCTACCACGGGAAATGACTTGAGGGGCTGCTGGATGCTGGTGAAGCGATCGGGACACCTGCTCTACGGCCGAAACTGTGGTCAGATACGCGGTTCGCTCCGTTTGCAGCTAGAACATTCACGGTGTTCCAGCGGAACGCCGGCGCCATGATCCACGCTCTGTCCGAGGAAGTGACCGCTGGAGAGGCTGATGCATCGACGAGAGAAGATCTGAAGCTTCTCAAAGGTGGGAATTTTTAGCTTGTAAATTTCATCTCTTGATGTGAATGAAAATGTTTATTAAACACATGTCGTATGACGCAGGACATGAACGTACAAAATTAAAATTTGATCGCTCATATTTGATTTCTATTCAAGATTGGGAAATTGCTGCTTCACTTGCGTTTCACAACTACGTTTCATTTTTACCATTTGAAATACCAGTATATTTGTTTGTGTTTTCCAGCATATTCACTTTCCTTTTAGGCGCAATCAAGTTAGTTCATCATGTGATTAAATCTGATATAGGTGGCTCGTCTGAGAAACGCCAGTTTTCTATGTACTTAATGTAGGTATCGACTTAAACTGCAACGTCTTGAATTCATCCATTGATCCTCACCAGACAGTCAGCCCATGCCTGGTTTTTATGGCTTTATCATACTGCTCAAACTGTCCAAACACACTACTCGTTTTTAAAGCACGTGTTTTCGTTTTTCGTTTCTGAACTGCCCAATTGCTTTTGTGCACTGCAGTGTAGCACACCACACCCAACGCATTTTAATTGAGTAAACTTGACCTGTCAGGAAAAACGTAGTTAAAAAGAAAAAAGGAAATCATCTTTTAAAATGGATTTGTGTGTTGTCCTTAAAAAGGGCCCAATATGCTGAAGTGAAGATCCTTAGCATTGTGTAGGTAAATTTCCGTGCTTAGTTTTCATAGATGTGAAGGAACTGACTACTTATTTGAACAAACGGTTTCTCGCCAGGCCGAGTCTTCCCAGCACGAGTTGCAGCCCTCAATGACGTGTACACCGTCGTGGCTGAGGGCAGCAAAGCTTTGCAAGATTTGAGCTTGCTGCCCTGGGAGCGCGAGGGCAAACTAGACGGCATGAGGTCGCGGCTCTGCAACATGGCGGAGGACCTGGCTATCAACGAGGTCACACTGGAACTCTGGCCTCAGCTGGCCAAAGCTGAAGGTGCTCCACACGTGGTAAGTGTTCCCTGGCCCTGCTATTATTCAAGCAGATGTAATGTTGAAGCGTGTATTTTAACAATATTTTCATTAGTGCTGGGGAAATGTTTGAAGAAAAAATAGTTTTAGAAAGGATGAGATGGTCTCATAGAATAACAAGAGCTTTAGTTTAATGTTTGATAAAACATTTCATTCGGAAGGGCGATTTGAGTGTAGTTACGTTGTCAAACGTTTGCTCAAATTAAAATAGTTAGTTCCAAACAAACTTACAACCCAACTTGTACCTGTTTTCCATTCATAATAAATGGATTATCCGAAATGTTGACAGAGCAAAATATAACTGAGTGTACAAACCAAAACTGAAGGAAGATAATGTGATATCAGAATAAAAACTGGCAGTTGTTGAAACATAATATAATACCTTACACTGCAAACGTTCTATAGAAATGTTTGGGTAAAAAAGTGTAGTCATGCAGTGTTCATGATTTGTTCTATGACGTGATCCACTTAACATTCGATTGTTCTAAATTATATGAACGCTGTTCAATCTGCTTGACAGGCGGATGACGTGGAGAAGTTCGTGCGCACGATGGACACCCGCTGCGGTGCACGGCATGGGGGAGTGGATGTGCGTGGACGCGCCCATGGTGCAATGAACACTGAGCTAAGTCGTCACATGCAAAACCTGAAGCAGGTAGGATATCTCAAGGGCATCCAGAATGTGATGCATATTGACTGCCTACGCTGCGCACAGCGCAGTACAGATGCTCTCATCTGTGCGAAACTTGTGCCTCCATCTTGTGCTATCACGATGAGTGAAATCGAGGCAGCGTGGCAGGTACTCAGAAAGGAGCGTCAGGGTTCGGGTAATCAAGAACTTATGAAAGTCCTCTCCAGTGCAGCTCAGTTGAGTGCGCCCATACATAGGTTCTGTAGGCTGGTGACCCGAATGTGGTTGATGAGCCCGCCGGAGTCTGTAGTTGAGTCCATGGCGATCATTGTGGACGATGTGTTCGGCACACATCGCCAGCTCGACCATTCAAACGCAGCTCTCGAGCTGCAAGTCAGATGGAATGGCCCGACAGTGTTCAAAGCGAATCGCATTATTGAGTCAGTGCTGGCAAGAAACCCACATCGCTTTGTCAGAACAAGCGTGGACGTGACTAGCTTTCTCGAGGGCACTGTGATTCGGAAACATCTAGAGGGTAGAGCTGATCGTGTGACATGTTTTTCGCAATGAGTGTTTTCGTTGGTAGCCTGCTTAGTTTTGTTTTGTTGCCAGGTTTTGTTGCCGCGCCTGGCCTACTGTAATCGTTGGAGACGTAACATCTGAATCGGGTATGTAAATGAGGGATCAAAAAGCATTTGCATGGCCATTCACACCAGCTAAAAATGGGGCGTCAACCAATCTTCCTGGATGCTGACTAAAAACTTTCCACAGTACGACAAATAATTCTTCTGATTTGAGCCCTCTTTGCTTCCGCACAGTATGGTTATACTGTGCTGGTTTCCTGCCAACTGGGCTCAGACAATATTTTTTACAGAAAGGGGAGGGGGCCTGGCTCCCTTTCCGACGCAGATGAGCATTGGGATGCGTGAAAGAATTATGTTCGAATCATTAAAAACGTTTTACGGTGGTTTCCTGAAGCTTTAGCAGAAGATCTCACATGTTGCGCCGGCTATTGCTTAACTGAATTTCGCTGTTAGAAGTCCAGGCCAAGCTTATATATGTTAAGTCAATTTGGTGTGATATAGTTTTAGGCGTTATTTTGAAGTATAATTTTCACTTTTTGGACCTGGGGAATTCGAAGGATTTTTCATGCATCCCTTCTGGGGTTACGGTTGTTGGTCTTATTACAAAATGGTTGAAATCAAGAGTGACTTATTGTTGGCTGAGTGTGCCAAAAATAAAACTGATGCCAGCTCGGGCGTGTTTATGTGGTTGCACATGCTTCGCCTGCAATAGATACGGACATTTTGCTGACTTGAGTGATGGAAAATCATTCTTCTCCCAATTTCAGAAAAAAACTTGTTTTACCATGTTCTTGCTGTTGAATTGGACGCCCATTTACCCTCCGATCGCATTTATGTAAAATCCCACTTTAAACCCTTGCAATGGGAAGCTATTTCATGTACAATGTTCTATTTCTTCAAAAGTTTAGAATTTTTTGGGTTACAACTTTTTGCCTTCCAACATCAGAATTAACCCATGGAAATTCCAACGGAAGTATTGCTACTGGAGGACTTTGTCAGCTCTCTTACATGACTTGCATGACTTACAATGATGAACTAAGGATGCGGGTGAACTGGAGCAATTGATAGGCAAAATGCACGAACAATTAGTAAAAAAATATGGCTAACAATCTGCCCACTTGGAAGTTATTGATTTTCATCACTAGGATTGCCTAAACTCATGGGATCATTGCTTAAACTTCAGTCTCACTTTTCAATAAGGGGGTACCGTTCCGCACGTTTCGTCCAGTTTTACTGTGGCAGAGTTTAATGAGTGTATTGGTGAATACAGTGGCAAGAAGTCTGCATTTTAACCGTATTTTTCTTGTCTGATATTCTGATCATGAACTGGAGCTGATAAATAAAATGTGCGAAGTGGGTGAAGGGAAAGGAGGAGTGTTGGGGAGGGAAGATCCATTAAAGGGAATGTGGCACCTTGGTCGAATCCTGGAATTTAGTGTAATTAGGCGTACTTTTAGTCAAAAATAATGAAACCACTCATGATTTCTCTGGAAAATGTACAATAAGCTCAATATTTGGTTTTTAAAAATACTCCTCTAGAAAAAGAAATAAATATCAGCCTGTGGATGATGTCACGATCTGGCAACCACTACCATACTTGAAACGCTTCAAGGGCTTCGATTGGCTGATGCTCATCGTGACGTCAGCATATGTCGTCACACCAGTAGCTCACAACAATGGCCGCCGGCGACGGGGGGCTGAGGGGGCTGGTGTCAGGTAGGTTTTAGCTTTTTTCTACGGAAATATCGAGTTCCAAGATATGGAGTACCGGGTTTTCCGACCTGCTTTACAACTTGGCTATCTCAGTTAAAATCCCGTTGTGAATGTGCCACATTCCCTTTAACCATTAGGCGGAACAAACTGAAAAAAATTAGAGCTTTTCATCAGCCAGATTATGTCTTTGAATGTTGCAAGTGGTGTTTGATCAGCACGTGCGTAGGCACTGGGGGGGGTCTCTAGGAAAGTCGGGATGTGGAAGCTCCTCACTTTTGACTGGTAATATCATTGAATATGCTGAAAATGAGTTTCATCATTGGGCGCGGTCACCCGCCTTGGCTCCGATCACTCATTCGAAATATGTGGCGACGCCTTTGGTTTTACGAATCTCTGTCCGTAAGAATGCATAAAATGACCTAAAATTTATGAGAAAAAATTTGGAAGCCACCCCGGTAGCTCAGTTGGTAGAGCGTTGGGCTCCGGCCCGCTGCTCAGAAGCATGCAGTGGCAGTGCATGTCCAGGCTTGGGATCGGTTCCCCTGAGACGCTCCGGCGCTCAATAGTTTACCCGACGTACAGGTCGGCTGGCAACTGACTGGTGAGAGGGTGACCTGAGCGGGGCGGCCGTCCATGTGCTGTGTGGTACGTTAAACTTTGGCTTCTAAATTGACCCTCCATTGAGGGAGTTGCTCGTTCGGGTGGTGGGGTCGGGGTCTCCGTGACAAGTCCCTTGATGACTTTAGTAAGACTCCGACTCCAGCAGCCTTACCAGGAACAACTTGAACAAAATTTATAAAAGAAGTGCAATACATGAGCAGTTCTTGCAACGGCTATGATGTAATTTATTATTGAATTGCTTGCTATTATGAAATGAATCGCCTGGCAAAATGCGGGATATGAAAGTACGATGGCTAGATTTTAGTAGAAAGCAATTTTGAGAAAATAGGATAATGACCCTCGCGGTATGAAATCAGACAGTCAGGTAAATATCGGCGCTGGAATCGTGAGACATTTTTGGCATAGTTATTCACTCAACCGACCTACTCTTCCTAAGGAGACACTTTCAAGAATTCTTTATCTGGAAGGAGACAGTCCAGAAATTTTTTAGAACTCTGGACGGCTGCTGCAGGGGGACCTTGACCGCCTCGCAGCGTGGTCTGTCAGGTGGGGACTAACACTAAATCCATCAAAATGCAAATCCTTGACGATGACCCTCAGGCGCGCACCCGTCCGGACCAATTACTTTATAGGCCCCTCGGTGCTGGAGCACGTTGAAACAATTCGTGATCTCGGTGTCATAATCGATTCTAAACTCACCTTTGCCAATCATGTAGATAATATAGTTAAGCGGGCCAATCGATCTCTCGGATTACTCATTCGATCTTTTCAGACCGGTCTCATGACGGCAAAATTCAACAGTAAAGCTCTGCTGGCTGCATACTACTGCAACGTGCGTTCTATTTTAGAATATTGCAGCGTTGTCTGGGCGGGGGCGGCTGACTCCCACAAGGTTTGGGTCGATCGGGTTCAACATAAGTTTCTTCTGTGGCTTATCCACCACATTCCATCTGGACAAGCACCCTCTCTTTCTTACGAGCATCTTCTAACACATTTCAAAATTTCTTCTCTCGCTGCACGGAGGGTACAGCACGATTTACTTTTTACTAGAAATAAAATCCATGCAAAGCTCGATGTATGTACCTGCTCTGCTCAGCTGCTTTCTCTTGCAGGTGCCTGCCCGATCGACCCGCAACCTGACGTTGTTTCACATTCCCCGAGCACGTGTAAATACTGTACAGAGCGGCATGTTTTGTCGCCTCCCTAGGCTCTCAAACATGTTTTTATTCAGCCGTGATGTTGAAGCCGATATTTTTGCAAATGACTTAGCCACTTACAGAAACCATGTTATAAGATATGTAGCAAGGTTGTGAGGCTTGTTGGCCGTGCTGGTTCATCTTTTTAGGCCTTTTACGTCTTATTTTACTTTTATGGTGCGCGATTTTACCGCGATCTTTTTTTAGGCCTATTGCTAAATTTTAGTTTTGAATTGTTTTCATTTTTTATTTTTACTTATTACTTGTTAGTATGTATACTGTCTGATGTGTTCCACTGTAAATACGCTTTTAGTGCTTGGAATTCGCCTGTAACTGGATTTATCTGTTGGCGATGCTGCTGAATAAATAAATAAAATAAATAATACATATGTGTATATATATATATATATATATATATATATATATATATATATATATATATATATATATAGTATCTATACATAATATCATATATAATTTTTGGGGTTTATTGACGCAGCAACTGCTAGTGTCATATGGCGTCGCCAACTTTTTTTTGTTGAAAAGATATCCTGGAAGCCAGCTTGCTCCTTGTTCAGGGAAACCGCTGGGCCTTGAATCTGGGTTGGCTGCGTGAAAGCCAGCTGCGCTGGCCATTCCACTGCCACGCCGCTACCATTTAATTGAAGTTTGAGACATCCCTTCATCTGAATACTGATTTATTTCAATCAGGGTATTTTTATGTAAGCTGATGACCATTGTTGGTTGGCAGCCCCTACCAATGGTTCCCAGCCTTTGGAATGTTTCCTTCACTGTCAAACAGTACCATTCTAGCTCGAAATACCTGAAGGCCTTTTCCCGTTTGGCAAGGGCTAATGCGACATTTTATGAAGGTTATTATGAACACATAACCTGGCAAGCAAGGCAAGGTATACCTTATCGTCGTGCCGCGAGTGTTCCAACAGCACTTCGTCTTTCGAATGTGGGATGCGACGGTGCCCACGCCGTGCTGGACGCTATTAAAACGGCGGAAACTGTCTGATTTAGATAAGCTCAAAGGACAGCAGAGTGTCAGCAGCTTAAGAAATTTGTTTCTCAGTACAATAATCTAGTCAACATTTGCAAAACCAGCGATCTCAAGCACCAGATGCTTATGTCGATGAACTCAAGATCAATAACATTTTTTGACGACCGAAACGAGTTTGTCAGTAGAAATTCGTGTTACTCTGATGCTGTTCCAGAAGGGTTCTGTTCTAATGATAATGCGTGTCTCAGTGGTTCCTGTTACAAGGCGGAGGATGTGGTAGTATATCGTTGGTCTCTCGACTTTTGATAAACTGACATGTGTAGAGCTTGTCACTTGCCAGTATGGTACTTGGAGTGACTTAATCACTAGGGAGTTGTTTGAATTGTGCCTTGGAAAGCTGTGATGCCGAGATTGTCTTTGTGAAGTATCTGAATTAGCGAGCAGCTCTTGGTGAAGATGATTGGATTAACAGCAATAAATATTTTCATCACATACACTGAGAAAACAGTTTGAGAATGTTTCCTTTCGTTTCTCACGTGCTCCCGATTTTTGGACTCAGTGCCAATGTCTGGTCTCAATCTATACTTAAAACTGCGCTAACAGCAAACTCAGATGAGCAGAACAGAAAGAGACTCACACGAGTCTTAAAACTGGACTCATCTCAAAGTTCAAGCCAGTGGTCTCCGCTGAGGCCAAAAAAGGACTACTTGATCGGCAAAAGCGCATGCGCGATCAGGCGAAGAAATTGAGTGCAACTCAAATATCGACGCCATTTTTGTGCTGTGGAGTTGTGTTGATACGTCCGGAACATCGAACGGTAAGTCTTTGGTGACAATGTGCTTAAGTGTGGTGCATGAGAAATATTTGTCATAGACTTTGCAGCAAATAATTGCATGACCATTTTCAAATTCACTGTGAAGCCATGTTTTTCAAAATTATTCAATGTTAAATCATGAACATGAGTATAGAAAACCCTTCAAAGGTGGGTGCAGTACGCAGAAGCGTTCTTAGGTACTCCAGAATTGGGTTGTAGATGGGATGTAATCCACATAGGCGCATTCAGGACATCGAGAATATGGGGTTTAATTTGGAAATGGCCAAAGGTGTCTTCAGCCACCTAAGACAAGGGATCCAAATGAGGATGCAGTGCACAGAGGCGCCGATGCAGTGCCCAGCAGTGCTCAGATGCAGTGCACAGATGCAGTGCCCAGCTGATCGATTCAGTTCGATCACCGCCAGGTGCTTCTATCTGTTGATCGCGTATATATCAGAAGTTTGCTTTTTGGCCACTGGCCACTTCGGCGCTAGCGTTTTAGGCTGCAAGTAATAAGATACAAAATTTGATTTTATCAATGTTTAACCAATATTACTGGGACGGAGGGTAATATTTTAATTTTTAATCGTTCAAAACCACAAATCAGTTTAATTTCCGGCACTGACCCAGTTCTGTGCGTACTAGAGGTGGGAGTTTCGGCCAATTTTACAGGCCCGGGCCCGGGCCCGGTCTGCTGCTGATTTTAGAAGCCCGTCACAAGCCCGGTTTGTGGAAGAAATGGATTATCAAGCCCGGGAAGGCCCGATATCATGGAAAAACCATAGACTATATACAACATTTATTTACCTTAAAGCTGTTTCAAATACATGTTTTAGGCCAATTTATCCTGTAAAAAGTTTTGGTTTCACCCAATATCATATTAAAAAGGTGCATGCAGCATCAGTAGCCCCAGCTATCTTAATAATTCAGCACAAAATGATGCTGAAAAACACACAGTGTGAAACATGGCTTGCTTATGATGTAAGCTTACTTCAGGTAATGACCAGCATCACCTTATAAAAACAATGGGCATTCTAGATAGAGGTATGCACATGGCAGCTATAAGAATCGGGTTGAAATAAGCCCACTCATATTAGACATTTCCTCCATCATTGCACTTTTATAAATCATTATATGCTGGCACGAGCCTCACAACTGAGTTCCAATAATGTTTATGAATAGAGGTGAGAGCAGTGACAAGTTTTCAGCTAAAATTTTTCAGAATATCATGGCAGAATGGCTGTGAATGAACCAAAAATCCTTCACATTGTCCCTAAATTGATAAATGTGAGCATTTTCTTTTAGTTTAGTCACTAAACAGCTTGGAAGATAGTCAAAAGATCGTTCTGCTTGGGTCAGCCCGGTCTGCAAAGTAGGTAAGCCATCAGGCCAACATGAACAGGGCCCATCAGCCATATACAATTATCAAACCACCAGCCATAAAGAACTATCTTGAAAAATACCACTAGTTTTCCACAGGTTCGCACCAAAAATGGAATAAAAATATTGCACCAATCTCCACCAAAAGTAAATCTGGCACAAAAAACAACTCAATCCCATCCATATCACCACCGTCATTCGGGTTTGAACACTATTTCTGTTTATTTTGTTGTATTTTATGGGCTTGCGCTTAGTAGGTATCTGAAGCGCCGTGCTTGTCTACATTAGAGCAATCATTTATGAAAACATTTTTTACAAAAATTTACCAGAATAGTACGTTTTTAAGATGTTCCCTGGCCTCTCCCCTCGAATCCGGAAATGTAAAAAACACTGAAGATTATATATTCAGGCACAGCCCTTCATCAGAATCGTGGAGTAAATATCAATAATTCTCAGTCCTAGTATAGCCAGACCTCGAATTCGAGGTCTGGCCATACTAGGACTGAGAATTATTGATATTTACTCCACGATTCTGATGAAGGGCTGTGCCCGAATATATAATCTTCAGTGTTTTTTACATTTCCGGATTCGAGGGGAGAGGCCAGGGAACATCGTAACAACTCATCATCATGCTCCTCGCCGCAGCACTTCAAAACTTATCAACGTTAGAATAGTAAGTTTATTTCAGCAAAACTATTTCAGGATTTTTCCAAAAATATTTGAAAAAAATTCACAGATTTAAAAAATAAGCACAAAGTGTGTGGTGCAGTCGTTTAGTTCCTGAGAGTAGGCCACTTTTTGCGCACTTGTTTCATATATGACGCTTTTCTGGCTTTGATTCCGTTTTTGTGTTCTGTATTTCTACGTTTCTGTACATTTTTAGTGTGGTGGGAGGAAAGTGTAAAGTAAAGGTATTTTGGGAGGGAAGTGCTGTTACGTTCAAAGCTTATAATAGAAGTTGTATTTCATAGAGGCCAGGGAAGTATCTCCAAAAGGAAAATGCAACTCATAATGTCAAGTATATTCATTTTTTTGGTGCAATTTCAAAGGTTCCTTCTAAGGCTGACTGCTCTCCCCAATATCTCCACACAAATAACTTATTTATGTTTTGAAGTACTTCGATCAAAAAACATGTTTTCTTTGTGCCTATTTCCTTGCTTATACTAGCCCTTTCTGAGTGGATTCTGCATCTGTTGGGCAATGAAGGAGCAAGATGAAGCTGTGGAAGGGTCAAACATATCAACATTTGTTCTTGCAGCTAGAGTTAGCAGGCCAATTTGACAATTATGGGCTCCCACTAGATAGTTTGCACCTGACATATTCACTTCACCATTTTTCGTAGAGGACATGAGAATGACTCCTTAGATAAAATTTTCTTTTTACCTGGAGCAGAAAGCTTCTGGAAAAATTTTCTAGCTAGAGCTAGGTGTTAATATGGCAGCAGAATGTTAATGTTAGCAGCAAATTGGTTAAATGACTTCCTTTGAAATGGTATACTGACAATATGGAAGTAACAAATAGGCTATCACAATTTATATTTTGTTCACCCATATATGACTTGAAGATTTTAAAGTCATCAGGATATTCATAAGATGACAGTACGGCATGGATGTGTGCAACTCTAGGCATTATTCAATATTTGATTTTAAATATTGATACAGGTTTAAGTGACTTGCTTTTGACCCTCGCATGAGTAACAGATAGAAAGCTAGAGCTTCACGCTTTTACATTCCTGATGTATGTCTGAAATTCCATGTCTCAAAATAAATTGTAAATGCATTTTCAAAAGCTGCTGGTGCATGAATAAGATTATGTTTCAGTGGAAAAAATTAGGTCTGTACTGAAAAAAGGCTTATTTAACTTATAGAAAATTGATTTTGAAGTCCCAGTTCAGTTGCAGCCCGGAATGAGCCTGGGTGAAGCCCGCTATCAGCCCGGCATTGGCCTAAATCAGGCCTCCAGGCCCGGTCCAAGCCCGCGAGCCTGGGCCGGGCTTTTGCCCCGGGCCCCCGGGCCTAGAAAGTCCCACCTCTAGTGCGTACCTTTAATCTTTCAAGGTTATTGAACTCCGTAACCAGAGGGACCGTCCGGTAATGTTATTGTTGCTGTCGGCACGTGACAGTTCGGAATTTTTAATTTGAGTGGGAAGTTGAAAGACCAGTGGCCAGCGAGGCAGACATGTAAGGAGCCCAGTGCAAGGTGAATTTTGTCTTTTAACCATGTAATTATCCGGATTTGGCTTTACTCCCTCTCTCTTTGGATCCCGCTCAGCAGAGCCGTAATTTCTGCGAAGTTTAAGAATGTGACTTATTAACACTTAAACCAACACAGCAGGCAGATGTCGTTTAAGTGTTAATATCTGTCAACCACTGTTATACAAATGTGACTTATTTCTGGGAGTGATTCAGTTAAAGGGGAGGGGAAAACCGGCGAGGCGTGATGAGAGTGAATATCTTTTATGAGGGATGTCAGACGTGCGGCCCCTGGAAGCCAGCGGTGGCCAAATATTGAAGTCAAGATGACATTTGGAGCTAAACCCAGCCTCCGGGAGGCAGCTTGGATCCTAGCCAGGAATCGTCAAGTTCAGGTACAGTGCCCGCTTCCTTCGGGAATGCGACTTTCAGTGATGAGATGCCATGACGTAGCAGTTGTGCTTTAAGGATAGGGAATTCTGGAAGGTTTGAGAGAGTGGGGGGTGGGTTAACCTGAGCAGCAACAGTTTTTCATTGTTGTGTCCGAAATTACCGACAGAGCCACATTGCCGTCCGATATTCCGGCCGTGAGTGGACGCCGCGGGCGTGACACTCACAAGTGTTTTTTTTTTAACAAATTAATAAGGGGTGTTGAAGGTGGCGAATTGTTCGAAATACTCGATCCATTATTTTTTAACACATGTTTACCATGTTCCAGTTCCATCAAGCCCTGCACTGTAGACCACGCAACGTTTTTCACCGCCAAGTGCTTAAGTGTCCGTAATTCGGTGTGTTCCCCTACTCAGGCTACTGAAGATGGGGGTTTTAGTGCACAGAGGCGTACGAAGGCTAGTGAGCTTTGGGGGTTTCAGTGCGCAGAGCCGTATGCAGACTTCAAGAATGCTGGTCATATTCGCAGAAGCGTGTATAGACATGGGTATCGGAAACCTTAGAATGGCTACACATCCAAATGATATATAAATGATAAACGATATATGACATGACCATTCAAGTAAAAAAACGGCGTTTCTGTTTTTGATCAATATGAGAAAATTGGATAGGTCTACCGATTCAAGTGGCCGTCCCCTGACCATGTGAGTGATTAGCGGGATTGTGCAAAATTTTAAGCATTTGTCTGTACTGTTTCCAGACGAGGACACTCTTCGGGCCCTTCTGGACGCCATGGAGGCGCCCTCAATCGTCACCGTGGTGCGTATCACCATGGTTGGCGGTGTCCTCCACTGCGAGGAAGAGGCGATGGCGGAGTATGACGGCACTCTCCGCGGGTTCCTGCTCTGGGCAGCAGCCCACACCGTCTTTGCCCAGAGGGTAGCGGGAAGCGCAAACGTGGTCCTGCAATTCATCCAGCGTACCTGCCTGAATGTCAAAGAGGTGCAAAGTGCCAGCTGTAAAGTACGGAGCCTTAAATGACCGCTTTTCTGGACCTACAGTGACGTGTTGTACTGGGCCGACGTGCTGTGGCATTAACCCGCGCCCCACCGGGGGTCCGGCGCCACCTTCGCCCCACCGGGGGCCATCGATGGCCCCCCTCTAACTCCGAAAATATGGGCGTTAGCGCAAATCTGCAAAGTGCAATAGAAAGCTCGCGTGAATTCAGTAAGAAATTACTTCACATGTTTTAGTGCTCAGGTCAATGGTTTGACCTCCAGAGGTCAAATTAGGTCAAGATCGGCTATTTTCACTCAAATATGCAATGATTAAGCAAACTGGGCATAACTCTTATGCCATTAGAGCTATTGAGACCTGGTAAAGTACATTTGATAGCAAATTGCCAGTACTTTTTCCGCTATGTGGAACGTAAAGACCTCCCGCCAGTGGTTTGACCGCCAGAGGTCACCTCGTGACCTAATGTGGCCTGAGGTCACGAAAGGTCAAAAAGTGACCTTGCCGTATATCAAATGAAAGCCAGTGACAAGACAAACACGATGGTGTTTGTTTCACCGCTCTGGCTTAATTAGGTCAAAAGTTATTGTCAAAATACTGTTTTTGACCTCTGGTGACCTTGGATGACCTTGGAAAAGTCAAAGGGAAAATATGACCCCTGGGATCCGTGAAAAGGTGTCCAAAAACGTTGTTCTGAGCAGTCTGAGTATTTGCAATCATTTTTGTGACTTTTATATTATGAAATAGCTTTTCCCCATGCTTTTCCAATGGGAGAGGTCGCCTCGTGACCTGACCTCAGGGCACGAAATAAAAAAATCCCGGATATACACCTTGTAGACCCTGGAGGGGTCATGAAGTTTAGGAAGTTTCAAATCGATCGACTTTGAAATGTAGCTCTTACAGAGCTCTAAAGCGAAGTGAGGTGACCTTGGTTGACCTCGTCTGGTGACCTGACCTTGGGTGACCCGGGGTAAAAAATTTCAGGGATGATGGGAAAATGATGCAGTGAGAGGTAGAGCTCTCAACCGCGGTGCTGCGCCTCGTCGTTTTTCTGCTATCCCGGAAAAACCTTAGGGGGGCCATCGATGCCCTCCCCGGTGGGGCGAGGGTTAAAGAGTGGAGACAGCTGTGAGTAATACTACAGCAATGAACAATTCATATATTGTTAAACACGAAGGAAATGTATGAGTGTTCGCTCCCATTCTCGCTGTTTTCCGCTGTTCTTCTGTTAGTCTAAATATTAGGCTAGCAAACATATTCATTTCGTGCATTATTAAGTTTGGTACACTCATCATCTTCAGGTTAGTACAAAAACAATGTTAAACAAACTAAATAAGTAGGTATAACATTATAACGCCTTTCGATGATGGTTGTTGGGCAATAAACAATAGAATTAGTTGTTTTGAGTTTGTGAATGTTGTGGCAGAGCTGACCCGGAGCTGAGCTGACTGGTGCCTGTGGAGTTTTTGTTTGTTGGTGCAATAAGCTCTTGGTGGCAGCCATGGTGATGCGATGACTGCATGTTTCTATTTTGGCAATACTTGGCCAAAATAACTGCAGGAAGTTCAAAGAGATGCCATGAGTCATGAAAGCATTAAAATTATTATACTACCAGAAAATGATTTCAGAAACGGGAGAAAATCTGCTCCATACGAATTACGGATCACGTGAGTCTTAAAAAAGGTTTCAACATGCGGGGTCAATGAGACCAAGGGATAGATTTATAGTCGAAAAAGGGACTCTCCAAATAAAGCAGGCTTCATATGAGTCTTGCACGAGACCAGGGGACATATTCATAGTCGCAAAAAGGGACTCGTCAAATAGAAAAGGGTTTCATCTGAGTCTACTTTCCAAGCTGCATAAGGTGGTTATTGGTCTCATTCGATACCAAAAAGGGACTCGAAAATATGGTTTCACCTGAGGCTTAGAATAAGACTCAAAACGTGTTGTTTGATTTGAATAGGGAAAATGAAACCTTTTTTGGTCTCATAAACCTAAAAGAGGACTCAGTTTTTCTCAGTGTAGCGCAATTATCACTGAAGGGTGTCACAGATACACTTACGTTTTAGCGGTATAGCTGGTTTAGAGACATACACGCATAATAGCAACATTCTTAAATGGCGAAATATTGTATATTTTTCCTGTGAGTCGGCATTTTATGAAAGTATCTATAGATCCGTTTTCTCGCACTTTCTTTCGTACACATAGGTAGCAATTCGGCTCAGATGAAAAATAAACAGCCCTTAGTCAAACCAACGCGAAGTTATGAGAATTTCAACTTTTTCCCGTTGGCGCATGGTTTTGACTATAGCGCCGGCTCCAGTCTCATTTGAGTATGCTGGAATATCTCCCATGAGTATCCAACGCTTTTAAGTCTCACATGAGAATGATACACAGTCTTACAGAGTCACGATACAGGTAAACATAGTTCTCGTGCGAGACCAAAATGTGTGAATCTGAGAACCTTGCATAAACCGGAAAACTTAGCTCGAACCACCAGTTCTCAACGAAAGTGTGGCTCTCTGTAGAGAAGGGGTGGACCGGTCCGTTATCTCGGAGAATCTATAGTGGTCTCAATTGTCTCTCAGTGTAGGACACCGAAGAGCCCAATAGAGAAAACAATAGTTCTTTTTCGCTTAATATAGTATTCGCCTTATGCCCATCTCCCCGCAAGATGAATATTGGCGACACCATACAGCCTCAACAGTCGGTGCGTTGTAAAATCCCAAAGCTGCTTTGAACCCATTTTCTTCCCTTTTCCGCTAAAAAATATTAAAACAGGCAAGACCTGAATGTGTGTATTTTACCCTTGATACATGAGCAGCGAGAAAACATTGGGATAAAATGCAAACAGCACATCTGATCCTAATTTCGCAACATTCCAAATAAATATGAGTATTCAGCACTCATGAAAATCAATAGTTTTAATCATTTTTAATGTAGTGGCAGGTTCTAACTCCAACCCTCATGCATTTACCTACAATGTTTTTTTGTGATTGAGACCCCATAAGTGAAACAACACTTTTGCATGCTCCCTTCTTGTTATTCATAAGGAGTCTTGGCGATGTGGCGTGCATGAATTGTAGCAAGATATGTTTATCATTTTCAATTTAATCGTTTTCTGGTCCATGAGTCCTGATTAACATATAATATAGAATTATTTATTTATTTGGCATCACAATTCTGACAATAATATCAGCATAACTCACAACAGGAGCAGACACCCATGAACAGACATATAAGTTAAACCTGATAAGTAATTTGCAGTCAAACTGACCCGACAACCTCAGGCCATTCCATTGATAAGCTAAGTAGAAAATGTAAAGGAAAATATATGCCCGTATACATACATTGAATCACCTTGGTGCTCTTCTCGGCCCCATCCTCGTTTTGTTGGCGAATGATAAGGAACCGATTTGAACCGATTTGAGGAAGCGATGTGATTTCCACGCCCATGGCAGGCAATTTTGTTATTCTTAACTAAGGACGACGAAGTCAGAGAAAAAACGCGACTGCTGTAGCAGCCCCAGTTCGAGTTTCGTCCTCATTGAAATATTCTTTAAAATAGAAATTGACCAGATATCGTCTAGTTATTTTGATATCGGTTCAATAATGACGCCACCAGGGATCACCAAAGTTCATATTTTCGATCTTGTTTGTGTCTATATATTTAGACCAGGACGGCAAGGAGCTTTCAGCGCCATTCCTATTTTTCATCACCCTGACTCCTGAGTTAACATGATGATAATGATGACGATCCTAAGTCAACAATGGGAGAGAGCTGGACTGACCCCCCACGTCGCAGTGGGTGCGAAAAAAGAAGCGAGGTGGCGTTTGGTTGACTTACTTGGCTTTTCCTATTACTATCCCTTGCACCTGACTGGAAACAGCCTGATCAAATTTAATTGGAACCATCTTCACCCTCGCCCCGATGGGCGTGTCTCAACACCCTGCCTCAGGTTTTTTCCGGCTATACATAAGAACTCCGGGACGAAGCGCCGCCGTACTTGACGCACCCTATCCGCAATTAATTTTTCGACATTTTCCAGAATTTTAAGGTTGCGACATCTCAGGTTAGGTCAACAGTGCAGGTCAAGTTACCTCGCCTCCAAAAATTTAAGATGGCATAAGTAAGAACGGGGTGAATCTGTCTAATTAAAACTCATATCACATAATGCCCCACCAAATAGTGCAAAATATATTCCGGGATTTTACGTATCGATGACCTAGGGTCAGGTACAGAACCTTTCCATTGGAAATGCATGGGAAGGAAATTAAAAGAAATGGTTTCATTTCTGTTGATGCAGCATAGAATACCTTCGCATTTTCCAAATCGTAGTAGCCTAGGCCCCTCTCCAGGCTCATGTTGCAAGTTTGGAACTGTGATTTATGAGAGGTCATCTTGGATTTCTTTAACAGCTAGACCTAAGTCAATAATTTCGCAGGGAATGATGATAAATATTTTTATTTTGATACCATTACGTTTGGATATTTATTGCAAGTTGATTGATATGCGGTTACTTGAAACAGGTCGTTCCAAAGGCAGCCCATGAACCAATCACAAAGGCCAAAACATACACCCAACCACCTTAGGCCAATATATCACAAAACAAAACAATTCAAACACACCAGTGTCGGCCCAGGCCAGTGGGAACCCCCCACACCAGGGAGGTGGCCCCCCGGGCGGGTATATAACACAAATCCGGCACGTGCCTTTTAAACCCCAACCCAAACTATTTCAAGAATGAGCCTGAGAGCCTTATGAGGCTGGAAACATTGTTTGAAGCCATTACTCAGACATATCCAGCCTCGGAACTCTCGTGCCCAGGCGCCTCGGTTACTGGCGGACCGCCTGGGGCGAGGCACCTGCGAGACGGTACTGATCCCTTCGATTCAAAACACTGTGCCCCCTGCGCACCACACACTGCTTACTACGTGTGACCTTGCACCTGTCGTTGTAAACACCTAGTAATCACGTGACCCAGGTATGCGTGCCAGTCGAGCGAAGGGTCGGGGATTATCAGAGGCGGTTGCAAGTCAGCCGAAGACTACCCCGCCAGAATGGAGCAAAATCAGTAATTGTGTAATATTGTCTTACTCAGCTGTCAGATTAAGAAATAATGGTGACCACCGGAAAGCTCTTGAAAAAATACACATGATGAATCCGTTTGTAAAGCTAAAGGCGCCATAGGTTGCGAGATATCGATCCTAAACCGGTCGAGCCTAGTCATGGCAATTTCAATTGCGAGGGACTGTACTTTAAGGATAGTCATCCCAAAAATAATATTTTTTAGGTTTAGCTTTGCAAAAATGGACCCTAAAATATGCATATTTTCACATTTTTCACATCTTTTGTCTATGGATAAGGCTATTTATCTTGGATAAAAATGTGAATAGAACTACTTATATAGCGCTCCTGAATGTTTAATTGCTTCTAGATCAAAGTTGAGTGCATTTTCAGTGTTATTTTTTATCGCACTATCACTTAAATTGCCCTTCTTACCTATACATCCATGCAATTTGTCCCATTCCTTATGCCGCACTTAAAACATTGATTCTACGTTTGGATAATGAGGTCTCAGAGCAGATTGGCTAACTATGTAGGAAGTGGCAAGGACCTTCTTCCAAGCGAACTGCCTACCCTGAGGAATATCATCAGATAAGGCATTAAGTTCCAGGATGATAAGTTGGTGACAGAGAAGACAGCGAAGGTGGACACCTGGATAGTTCACAGATCTCCGGGTAGCCAGATAAGGAGGAACATGTCAGGCAGACATAGAAAAAGGCCGAAAAGGACGCTGGTGAGAGGAGAATGGACTAGCAAAGAGGCGACGAGACAGCTATGGCAGGAGGAATCATTAAGCAAATGGATTTTTCCGATGGTAACGTGAACAACAACGATACTGAGATGGTAAATCTGGAGGCTGCAGCCACGTGCGGTAGAGCAGTGGCTGGTCTAGAAAGGAGAAATGCCGTGGATATATCTGGACTGGCTCTAACATCTCTACGCTACCAAGTCTCAAACAGGGAAGCAGCAGCTGTGGCTACTGCCTACGTGGGTGATCTGATAAAGAGTGGACACCTTCCCGTTGACGCTTCGTTTCTGGCTGTGGACCCGCCCAAAGTGCAACGAGCCACGGATAGGCTTCTAAAGGATGCCAGTTCCAGAGGCGAGAGAAGATCACATGATGAAGACATAATCAGCATCATTTTTAATATCGAACAGGATCCCACCAAGGTCAGATACTTTGACGAAAAGAGGCAAAAGTTCTTCCAAGGGTACAAATCGAAGAGCACTACACAGTGACCGACAGCGAGGGACGATACCTTACTCATCTCACCAAACCAGGAAAGCGGGACGTCACAGATGGTGAAAATGAACCGTCCGGATACATTGACAGACCTGAGGAGCGCGTGACTGCAAAGGAGCTAAAGAAGAAGCCAGCTGAAGCCGTCGCAGACCTGCTAGTTGAGTGGATGAAGTCCCACGGCATTGACGAGACGCTGCAAATGATTTCCGGTGACTCAACGAACACCAACACAGGATATAAGGGAGGAATCATCGCCAGGGGTGAAAAAACTTGGTAGAAAACTTCACTGGATCATCTGCCAGATCCACTCAAACAAGCTCGGCTTCCGGAGTCTTGTGGAAAAGTTGGAAGGTCCAACCACCAGCAAGGACGGTTTCTCGGGTCCTCTCGGTCAGCTTCTGAAAAATACACCTGGTATGAGGACAAATCCAAGCTTCCCAGCCTTCTCAGTGGGGCCTGTCCTAATCCCCCTCTCACCCGACATCGTGAACTCCCTGTCAGGTGATGCCAACGTGGCGTTTCGAAGATGTCAAGCAGTGAGGACGGATGAGCTGACAAGAGACTTGGAGCTCCGCAAGACCGGTAAGTGCGCCCACAGTCGATGGCTCAACACCGGAAGCGCCTTCCTGGAGCTCTGTTCAGAAGAGCATGGGCTACAGGGAGAACTCTACAAGAACCCGGAGAGCATCGTAACCTACCTGGTGTCCTTGTACTTTCCCATGTTCTTCTTGGTCAAGGTGAAACACAGCTTCCTAGAGAGACCCAGGCACGTGCTGAAAGAACTGAAGCTGTTTAGACTTCAGTCATCGCAAGCGCAGAAGATGCTGCTTCCCAGTCTGCGCCGCTCTTCGTGGAACGCGCATAGCGAGGCAGTCCTACTCACCATGCTGAGCAGCGAAGATGGAGCAGAGAGGAGGTTCACAGTGAGGCAGATTTTAAAGCTGCGAGGAAAGAGGGATGAGGGTGACATGCGACCAAGAGCTTGAAAACACCTCGAACGGCATGTTCAGACAGATGAGCTGGACAATATGATCTGCTGGAGCGGAGCACATGAGTCGATCATGACATGCAGGATGAGCCGAGAGGAGCTGCTGCAGCTGGAGGAGGCGCCCCGGGCCCCACCGAACGCTTGCGTCCACACTCAGGGTGTGGAGCGTGCAGTGAAGGAGGTGACGAAGGCTGCGAGCTCTGTGTGCGGGTTCAGCAGAAGGGACGGCTTTGTGAGGGCCAGAGCTGAGAACAGGGAGAAAATTCCCATTCTGTCTTCAAATAGAGATCTGGCTAACCTTGTGGGATATGAGTAGGATCTGGACATGATGCTCCGTCTTCCCAGATGTTCTGATGCCCGGGATCTTTGTGGAATTACTGGCTGACTGACCAATGTACGGTATCAACGTAACGATGCTTGGGAGTAAACGTTTGAGCTATAGATGGTTTTACTGTAAAAATCAATCTACATTGCTTGAAAATTTTTCGCGGTGTGCGTTTGACATGCCTCATAAGGCAGTCTCTGATTCTTAAAAAAATCATGTTTTCAGGCTAGTGTTCGCAAAGTTAAAAACTAAGTATTCTCAATACCAGAAATTCTCGGGAATAAACATCGAAATTATATGAATGTCTTACTAATTGATTTTGTCTAACCATAGGACTTACCTACGTATCAAGCGAAATCTACTCACAGTATAGTATAGTAGGTAAAACTTTGCAAGAATGTATCCAATGCAAAGTAACGATAATTCCAGCCCCAATGGAGTCGAGAACGCATTTTAGGTACATTCCACTTTTATCTTGAGTAACCAAAAATACTCAAATGTTCTAATCAAGCATATTGAATCGCATTTTTATCCGGGATAAATATACCTATACGTGGTCAAAGTATGTGAAAAATGCAAAAATATGCCATCGTGTAGGTCCATTTTTTGCAAAGCTAAACTTAAAAATCATATCTTTATAGATATATCCTGAAAGTACATCCCAAGATGCACCAAACCTAGGGCTGGCATTTTCCGACAAATGTCTTTCAAATTCCTCGACTCAGGCTAATGCACACACATACAAAAAAAGTTTTCACACGCACGAACAGAGACTCACTTCAATTAAGTGTGAGTCTCCGAGCCAGCCAATAGTCAACGATCAGTGGCGGACCCAGCACTTCATTTGGGGGAAGGGTGCTCGAGCCTACCCCGTCTTCGCTTCGGAGTAGCTTTCGCCTATGCAATAAGTATAGGCACTCGGACATTTTGGGGCTTGAGCCCTCTAGCCAACCCCTGTATCCGCTTCCGCACACCCACACCATGCACCAACGTGGCACCAGAAAAAACTTAGAACAGGCTTAAATTGCCCCAGAAGATATGTCTAGTGAGTAAAATTTACCTTAAAAAAGTAAGCAGAAAAAATTAAATTACGAGATTTAGAGCCTAATAATTACATATATATATTTTAGTACCAAACAGCGAAACGTTAAGTATATGTGCAGGATACAAGTGAGCAATACAAGCAGTGTCCATTAGCTGCCATATAATCAGTCAAAAATGTTATCAAATACCTAATACAAAAGGCATAAAAATAATATGTGTGCAGAGTCAGTACACTACGCAACGCTTCTATGATCAATAATTGCTAGATTATCATTGAAAGAAGCAGACAACCACCATTACTGAGCAGTCACCACGTTGAGACTAAGCTACTAAGGAACATTTAATTCACATTTTGTAAAAAATACAAATGATTCCATATATCCAATGCCTGCAACCAAATATAGGTACTCAGCCAGAGGACAAGTACCTCCTAATACCACAACCATCATCCAGCAAATCCTAGAAAGATCGAAGCAGATCAAGAGCATCACCACATCACCTGCCAATGAAACTGAACATCCCAATTTTGTTAAGCTTGATTTGATAAAATGACCTAGGTAGGCACCAAAGAAACCTACCGCAGTTTACCTGACTTCATGGGCACCAAACAGCATATAATTTCTAGGTGCAAAGCCAGAACTGCAACTCTCATGTTGATCTCCACAGGTCTACAGTTTGGATATCTCGCATGCACTTGATTAAGACGTGTGCCCAATTGACACCCCAAATGACACTACTCTCCTGGGCTTTGAGATCGGCAGACTCTTTTTGTCCTACGTTCTCTGGCTGCGGAATAATAACAGGATTTGGTAGTGGGTTTACTACTGACAACAAAACCTCCTATTTTGATTTAGCTCAACCACAGCTTCTTAGTAAGAACCCACACACAGCTTCAACACGTATTCGACTGTTTCTTCTCGCTATTCCGGCGCCAGAAACGCAAAACTTGTGGTACCCAAGTGGCTACCGGGTCCCTAATCGTAATTTTCGTTGCCAGTCTGGCTACCAGACCATCTCTAATTCCGTAAAACGAGTCTTCAAGACAACGTAAGCAGGAGTACTATCTTATGCGGAGTAATTCTTTATGAATCCTGATACAGACTTAAATTCTTCTCTCTTTTCCAAAATAAATGGTCAATTTCATATAAGAGAAAATATAACCGTCTCATGTCATCACAAATTAGAGTACCTTATCTCATGGCTTTATATGGGTCAATTTCGTTGCCGATATGGTTACCTACCCATCTCAACTAGCGCGAAAAACGCGAGTGAGTAAGATAAATTATTTGTCACTAATTGATCGTCTGTCACTAAAGTTATAATGGTACCAAAACAGTCAAGGTAGCATGCATGTTATGGATCGTTCTTTCACGTGGCGGTAAGATCGAAATACTAGTTTGGGCGGTAAATGCAATTCTTGATGTCGTCCATTCTCCGTGATTGGCTACCTAAGTTCTGGTCCTGAACCTCATTGGCTACCCACGAGCGTGGGCGAGTTGATGAGATTCTGACCTCTGTCCGCTTCTGTCAAGGACTATAGGAACTTAAGTGAGGTAGTATCACCATTCACCATGGCTTTCTCCGGTCCCTAAATACTAGTGCCTGGCCAGAGCTCGGACGAGGCGGCACACCGAACGCCCTGAAAACAGCTCGGCATTGTCCGGGCGGCCCAGGCAGCCGTTACTACCTGGTTCCACGCTAGCTACATGCCTGCAATGAAAGCGTTAGCGTCAGAGAGCGGCTCGCTCGCATGCAAATTTGCACCTAAATAAGCCCAGGGGCTTTGAGTACCCATTTGCATGGTGTTCCGAATTCAGCATTCAGTACTAGCCCTAGCAATCTGTTTAAAGTTTCCTATGGTGCAGTATATGCCCTCTGCCAAGTTTCCAAGTCTTGTGTTCCGTTGAGGCATAGGCGGATCCAGGGGGTAAGGGGGGGCACGTGCCCCCCCGATCGACCCTCGGCGCCCCCCTGAAAGGTCGATGGCGCCTCCCTAAAATGGCGCTTCCCACCCCCCCCAAGATCCCAAAGTCGGCGCCCACCGAGAGGATTTGGCGCCCACCTGATAGGTTTTGCCGGTTATAAGTGGCGCCCCCCTGGTCCGGATGGCGCCCCCCCCCGGGAAGGTGCCCCCTCCGATCGGCAATCCTGGATCCGCCTATGCGTTGAGGAGCCACTAGTAGAGCTGTGGTGCAGGGACGGGTAAACCTGCTTTGCATTTTAGGTTTGTAAACATCTACGCGGACACGAGAACCGTGGTATTTTCCACTTGGTATCCAGTCAGGGGCACCCCTTCACCCTTCCTCAGCTTCTGAAAGTTGAGGACTTTCCCCGGCGCCCAGGTTTCTTTTCTTGTATCAGAAAAATCAGCATTGCCACTTGTACTCGGCTGCGACCGCCCAGCGCTGTAAGCAGCGGCTACAGCAGAGCTGCCCCTGCATTTTACCCAGCCGGCTGTGCCGCATCACACCTGGTCACGGCAGCACGACGCGGCAGCACGGTTCAAGCTGGGCTTATACTGCGCCGCACCACACCACAGATCAGTCTGCAAAAATGTAGACATTCACTGCCGAGTGACGCTGCGATTTTGTCGGAAGAGCAGGGGCAAATAACGGGAGGGCAAGTAGGTCAGGCCAGTCAGATCCACGACAATTTTTGGGGAGGGGACAGGGAGCTCGAGCTTCCCTGCCATTGACTCGAACAGCCTCGGCACATAACTATAGGCACTTGACATTTCGGAGAGCGAGCCCCCAGCCCCCGCATCCACCACCAGTCAATGGTCATTACCAACCCAATACTCTATCCAGAGGGACAGGTCGGGAGCGCCCCTACCCAATATGTATCCACTATTATTATAATCAAGGCAGGATAAGCAAAAGTACGAAGCATCCCTTTCATAATATGCAGAATCCAGTCACAGGAAGACATTTCTTGTGTTCAAAAACAGCCACAATTTTATGAAATAAGAATATTTCAGAACGGGCCACAGAAAACTCAAACATATATGCCAAGCTCGTTAGCTCTTCAAGGTAGTAGGGATACTTAAACCACAGTTTTCCATCCCGAGTCTTCTGGGGTGGAAACAACATACACCTAACAATATGTGGAGATTCCCATCATCCAGCTAGTCCGTGCCGCGAGTGGTTCGATTTTGTTCGATTCATTCGAGGAAAAACACGCAAAAACAAAGCTTTGCCCCGAGCTTTCCGTTTGGGAGATGCCTTCCCCGGATCCGCCACTAGGAGCGAAGAGTCGGGACCGAAGAATTACAATAGGAAAAAGGCAAACAAACGAGGAGGACAAGAAGTCGGACGGGACGAGTTGCACTGCAGAAAGCAAGAGGCGAGACCTAGAACAAAATAAAAAAAACAAGATATTTTTATTAATGAGAAAAAATGCCGGAGGAGGAAATCACAATACCAGGCCCCCACGACGTCAGTGGAGACACTAGCAACAATGCCCATAGCCAGCCGGTTTCCACCTGTTCCCAGAGAAATTAATGTAACTACAACCCTCCCTTCTCCCTTTTACCTCCTCAGAGCAAGCGGATCTAGCTTAAAAATATATCTCGAAATTTAGGCTAACGCTGTTTAAAATGGGCAGTGGATATCAAAGTAACTATATATAAAAACATATATAATTGTTTGCAAGGTATGCGTATTTTGCCTCGCTCCCATTTGGTACGAATAATCTGGATTTTATTTTTTGCATGATTGGAGACGCCACATGCTGTGCTATGATTATGCCACGTTTCTTGACCTAACTTGATCTTGACCTAACTTGACCTCTGGAGGTCAAACCATTGACCTGAGCGCTTAAACATGCGCAGTAATTTCTTACTGAATTCACGCGAGCTTTCTAATGCACTTTGCGATGTGCACTAACCCTCATATTTTCGGAGGTAGAGAGGGGGCCATCGATGGCCCCCGGTGGGGCGAAGGTGGCGCCGGACCCCCTGTGGGGCGCGGGTAAGGCCATCCACGCAGCCATCCACGCGGAGGCCAGATCCACCACTCATATGGTGGCCCGGAACTGACCCGCCTCAAGAAAGCAAACCGATCTAACATCGCCGGGACGGCCTCTGCTTTCATGGTAAACATTTGTTTGCTGTGTGGGCTCCTTGAAAGGGAGATCCCATTACATTATGCATGTCTTTCATGTGATGCTGAACAATGCTTCATTGCATCCCTCTGCTCAGCACGTGCAAGCTTCTCCTCTGGAGAGATATTGCCCTGCCTTCTGGCTCTCCAACGTATAATCCTGGTGTACATTCGAATGTCTTCGAAAACAACAGGTCTGATTCCTGACAAACAGGTCAACATTTAGGTTTCATGCTGTTTCTTATACTAAAGACCAGTTTTAGCATCAGGAACTGTAGCATTCATGCAGTATTTTTTCTGGTAGCGGCCTTTCTGATCCGGCGATTAGACGCGCCTAGTAAGCCCCGGCAGTTTTCAGCAATCATTAGTTGTTTTTGCCTCTCCGGTATATAAACAAGCTATCTCAAAGTCGTGATTGTACTCTTTGAGATGTAAATGTCCTCATGACAGTTTTTTACTGAAACAGCGAATTTACGCGACATTGTGATTGCCACTAAGCAGCATGGAAACGCCGCAGTATTTAGAAATGTTTATTGCGACGCTGCCGTTGCTAGGTGGGTAAGACGCCCATGCGTAATGCGGGGTGATACGCCCAGGGCGTGTTGCCCCAATGTTTGGTTGGTGTCTTACCCCAATGGATAAGTGTGTCCTCATGACAGATTGGACAAGGAGGTAAGGCTCCTATCGCTACTTCCCCATCACGATCATCCCTGTTCGCGATGGTGGAGTACGTTGGGTTAGACAAAAAATCGCCAGAACAGAAGACGTTGAGTTTTAAATTTTAGTACCTATAAATGCTAATATTCAAAACTGTGTGCTATATATAGTGCTGCTATCTATAACCTGTGTGCTATAACCTGTGTAAGTAGCATACAGGAAATATGTCGCCTTTGTTCTAATTTAGTCATCTTGAGGGGTGATCTTAAATACCTAACTTTGCCATGGAATTTCTCGTAGCAATGTTTGCATATAGTGATCCCGAACCCTCGCCGTCGTTATCTATATTTTCCATTTTATACATATCCATTTTCATCCTAACTTGACATCCTGTTTCAGAATATGGAAAAACATATAGAAGAAAACCACTTGCGGGTATTATGAACCGGAGGCGCTTAAAAGTGCTTCTATGCCCTAAAAGATGGCGGAGCTCTATCAATGAATGTTTTTGCGTTTTCTGATAATAGGGTTGCACCCGCACTGGAGAGGGGTCTGGCGCTCACGCGCACTGGAGGGGCCTAGAAGGCCCCTCCCAAGAACTAAACAAACCAAGCGGCGTACAAAAACGCCGGATAGAGGATGGCTAGAGACTGTACTGATCTACATAATAGCCAATCTTCTTGACTTAGGTCAATATATTCAGGGTCAAACGAGGTCATAAAGGTAAAACATTGGTCATGCTGGGGACCTATTGGGAAATACCATTATTTTGCGGGAAAAAGACGCAAATGAGCTAAGTCCAAACAGAGTCAAACAACACAATGAATCTTTGGTAAAATTTTGGGGTCAAGGTCATTCAAGACCACTGACTTATGAGGTCAAAATATAGTACCCTAATTTTAATGTACACTATAACTAGCACTATAGAAACTGTTTGGCGGGAAATGAGGATAGACCTTTACCCATGACCTTTGACTGTGACCTCTGACCTTGACTTCTGACCTTCTCCTTCACTCTGAGTTACCTTAACTATGACGTCGTATCATAATATACGTCAGACCGTGTAACGCCATTTGACCGGAAGCACCAGGGTCAATGACTTTGACAGTGCTGATTTGACCTTGACCTGTGAACTTTGACCCTCACATTGACCTTCTTGTGAGGTAACCTTTCCATATCATCCCGGTTATACGGCGTTTTGAGGTCACCACTAGGCCTCAAATGCAAACCATCTGGTACGACCGCGCGATTGTGGCGATCCAAAATACAGGTCTGACTTTGAAAGCCTATAAGTAAAAAAATTACCAACCGATGCTCAAAACAATTTCACCAATCGATGCCCCGGTAAATGCTATTAAATGGGTCCCAATATCGTATTTCGACTACGAGTGGTTCTCCGGCCATCTCAGAAAATCGACGGGGGTGCCTCCGAGGCCCCTGCAATGCGCATGTTAAAAGCCTCCCTGTCTATGCTTTCGCTGTGTCGCGCTTTAATGCCTTGCATCCAGACCTGCCAATTTTGTCCCAACATTACCGTATAGTATATTACGATAATTTTCGTACTTTGTTTATGTGAAGCGGTGCAATATGCGCTGGGCGTTGTATAGCGGCTTTCTACCCCGGTGCTATGGCGTTTTAACCCGCTATCGGGGTTTACACCGTCTCCTTAAAATATCTCAATAAAAATCCACACACTCCTCATACCGTCAGAGTCCCAACTTTATATCCAAGTGTAGCCCAACGATGAAAGACCTTAACGAAGTTAAAATCCACTAATTCCGTCCACGCACGATCGCTACAGACAAATTATCCATTAACGTATGCGTCTTACCCCACTCTACCTTATGTGAAATACATATGGAACATGTTTTTGTCTCCAAATTCAGTTTTCTCAATAGCTGGAACAAAACTGTATGCAAAAGCGAATTCTTTATGTTTCAAGCATTTGAAGGAACCCTAGTTTGTCCCATCTTGTACATTTTCTTGGCTTAAGATAAAGCAACGAATATAAGTATCGCTTTTGGCCTTTATCGTGTTGCGCGGCGAGGGATTCAAAGACAGAGTTGGCTGCCTTATCACGCCGATTTTAAATGGCTCACTTTGTTCTCACACTCGGATAATTTTACTTCTAGTTGCAAGCATCAAAGTCAGTTTCAAAAATAGTCGAAAATTCGAAAAATGTTCCCATTTTGACCTCCTTTAGAACATCGTGCATTCCCACACCGAAGCTTATTTTACATTTTTGCATGCAAGACATTTCTGGTTTCACTCAGTGGCTACCCTGACGTTCATTGCAATGGAAACAAAGGATTCAGGTATCCAACAAAAATAAATTACACTTTAGGATAAGTGAGAGTACCGATAGGACGGCTGAAGAGAAAGGGACGAGGATTAGCCCCCGAGATATTGCGAATAGAGAATAGAGAATAGAGATCTTGAATTGAAATATTGCATAGAATATTTCATATTGCATAGAATATTAGAACATATTGATTTGAAATATTTGTATGTAGATATTGCGGTCTGAAATGTATGGTATGCTTTTACAATTTATTTGTTGATCTGTTATTGAATTTTGTAGCTTTGGGTCCTTGGTAATCAATGCTGTTTATCGCCGCTCACTGACTTCTATAAAAACACATTTCAGCTCCCCTTTGCTCTTGTCGGGATGTTTGTATCGCTAGCGTATGATAAGCTTTGTGAGTGTATTTGATTTAGATGGCTTTAGATCTGGATTATACGGCAGCGTCATTCACATACTGTGCCAGTGGGCCCAGCTAGACTTACAGTTATTTGTGCCATTAACGTGATAGTTCGAATTCATGGTTCGTTTTCTATTTGGATTAGGTATGGTTTTCTATTATCGTTTTCTTTTAGATTATTTTTCTATTATGGACTATATAACCTTTGAAATCCCCCACCTACTCGGGTATATTGTTTATATGACAAGTTTCCCTGATTCGGGTGAATGTAACCCGACCCAACCACTTCCGTGAGAAAATCTTCTTCCGGGGCGTGTTTAGAGAGATATGGATCATCAAATAAACATGCGTGGGATTGTCCACTTATTGCAGGTGCTGTTCGGTCTTGACAGACCGTGGCGCAGGTTTTATTTCAGGGGAGGAGGACCTGGTAAGTAGATGGTTTTTTTCGCACGTACGCTGCCGTTTTGGTGCCCTTATATGCTCTACCTCGTTGACTGATTTTAATGGCGCCTATGAGGTTAATCACCAGTTACAATCATCGAAGGAAACTGTTCTAAAGCAACTGTTCATCTTTGTTGGTTTAGAAAATATGCGGAGAACATGTGGAACAATTGAATCCAGTTTCTGAGAATTCTGAAGCCGACATTCAGCTTCCAAGCTTCAGTAATTGCCAGGTTCCATTAACAATTCTGTGAGGGGCATCCTAACATTTCATAATCTAAGAGGCCACCGGAGTGAGAGCGTTATCCCCACAGAACCCTCTTACTTTCGTTGTAGCCAGCGGTAAATGTCCTGATTGCACCTCCTGCAAAGCTGGCAGCCAATCAGCCTCCTCCGGGATCTGCAACCCTGCAGGCGGCAGGTCAGCCGCATAAAACCTCTAGAGGTCGTGCAATTGGCATCATTCACAGCCAGGCTGGGTGCCGAGTGTGTCCTGGCTATCTCGCGAGTGTACCAGCCGACGCGCATTTAGGTCTGTGCGGATTTGGCGCAGCATTCTCCGTTCCGTGGTATCAACCGACGTATCGGATACTTGGATAACTAAAAACAGGTGAGTTTGCTGAGTGTGGGCAACTTCTAGAAATATTCTACAGAGGGATTCAATACAGATTCAACAATTCGTTATTTTGGGTTAAGGCGAGCTGTGGCATGATCAACTTGCCCGGTGAAAGGCCCATCAACAAATATTACATCATCTGATTACTGTGTCATTTTTTGCCGTTTTCGCGGCTCAAGGGAAGTTAACGCTGCTAGGAAAAACACACCGTCATTCCTTAGGCCAGAGACTGTTTAAAATGCACGACAGTAAAGACATACACATGATTTTTCGAGGACCCGCCTCAGAAAAGAGGGCCAGACATTTCCGAAATCGGGAACCCACCCATGATATAACGAATCATAGGTTCTAGGATGTTAGGCTCAGCCTGCAAGTACCCTATTGATCGGAATTTTAAGAGTTTCGTCTGAAGTACCTACCGGACACCTTGTGGTCTTTGGGGGCTGCACGTTTTTAACGCTACTGCACCCTTGTATTCTATGCCACTCAAGCACAAATAATCATGAACACCTACGTCAGTGAGTTTTCGACCCACCTTCAACCCGGCTGAGGGTGTGGGGGGAAGGGTTCGAATCCCTCTCGATCTAGGCTCCTATAGGGGATAGCGAAATAACGCAAACAGTAGGAGGTAGCCCATTGTAAATGATGAAGAAACTATATAATTAACTTTTTGACTCGGGTCAATATCGAGGTGATGACAAGTCAAAGAATGAGACAGTGTGCAATTTTATTCTTAGGTGTGACGGGGTTGAGTTAGCCGATTTTTAGGTGTTATTTGACTCCACCGTCACGATGAATTATATTTGCCGACCATGGCAATACTAAATAAAAATTAAAGAAATGACCTGGATGTCAGTTCAAGGTAATTAAAGGTATCTGACCAAACAAACCCAATATTCATATCAATCGACTAGCAATGATAATCTCAACGTAATAGTATCAAATAGTATATAAAATTTCCTACGAAGTTCATGAAAAAGTATGATAGCTGTTTAAGTAGTCCCGGATGATCTCTCGGACGTCACAGGCTGAAACTTGGGCATTGAGTCAAGAGAGTGGCATAAGATATTAGGATTTTGAGAATAAAAATTTATGTTTTGCTATCTCTAAAGAAATATAACCACTTTGGACCAATTTTATCTTTCTTCGTGCACTTTCAATCGAAGGGTCATAATCCGTACCGGACCCTAGGTCATAAAGATGATAGATCCAGTTCTCAGAACTTGTGGTACTCGTGAGTTTATTATGTGGTATGACTGTTGGGATTTATCAGGTACAGGTACGGTGACGCTCTGCGACACCATTTTCTGGGACTATCAGAAAATCCCCAGAGAGGTTTTCAAACACCCCCCCTTGGGGCGAGATTTAATCGTCGGAAATCCACGTCCGCAAACTGGGTAGACTCCATTGAATTTTGACCCGAATTGTGTCATTTCTACCAATCTAACTGCAAAATCGTTGTGAAGGAGCCAAATAGCGGTTACATGGAAGAATACCACTCCTGGCCGGTTTTCCGCGCAATATATTTAAACTCCAACAACTTTCGGGCTGGTATTTTTCAAACTTGTTCTCTCCTGTCATTAGTTGGGTGGAGCAAGTGAGCAGTCCCACGCGATCGCCCGACTCTAGCGAAATCATATGCCGCCCCTGAGGGCCAACCCTATAGTACCGGGCTGCTTTGCAGAGCTATTGAGGACACTCTTTGACTCCAAAAAAAAAAAACAGCAGGACCCGGTAGTCCGCTACATAAGTCCGCTAATCCATTGCTCGTGAACTCAACTGGCAGCCGAGTAGGTACAGCAGCTTCTATCACCAAAAAGGAACGGAGTAGTGGGTAGCAAACTGAAAAATCAAAACGGCAACCGCTTTCAAAAGCCTGTAAAGAGAACCACCACCGAAAGAAATTGGCATACGGAAATTGAGAGGAACGCTCTCTTTCATCAGAAGAACAAAAGCGAATTGAAAGATTGCTTTTGCTTTATAATGTTGCTTGCATATACTGCAACAAATCTACCGATTTCTTTAAGTGTTTAACATATAAGCAGTGGTTTGCCTTGCAATTTATTTAAAAGAAGAATAACAACTTATTTTTCAGAAGCTCTTCAGTAACGCTTTATTATAAAGAAGAAGCGGTACCGAAGTATCGGAGAAACGGAACCATTTAGCAATTTTGAAGAAGACAAAAAAACGGTAAAAAAAGAACACACCGCCACGGTGGTGGTTTCAGTCAAGGTAGCGGAAGCAGCGGTAGCGGCTTTAGAAATTTGGTATCGGCGCCCACTTCTGAAATGCAGGGTGATTCCTACGGACGTCCTTCATGTCTGTATACATCCCTCACATATCTGAAACCGTGTCGTGAGATGGAATGCAATCGTGAGACTGGTGCTTAACCTACAGGGCACGCGCCTGCATACAAAACGTTATGTAAAACTGTGTGTGAGGAGTGGAAGTTGTGATATTATCAACATAGTTCGTTGGGTGTGCAAACCGGAACGACCGCTGAACGGAGATATGAGGTCTCGTGAGTCCACGTGCGCTTGTCAACAAGAAGCGCGGTCACAGCATATCTGTCCCACAAAGCGGTCTTTGTGGGACAGATATGGAACGACAGATTGGCTTTCCTTCCATATGAATGACTGAATGCGACGGACGCAGCGCAAAAGACCTCACTGTTCACCACAGAACAAGGGACATGAACCAATTGGGGATTGCTTGCTTGGATCCGAGCTTTCCTAAGCTTGAGAGGTGTGTTTTTTTATAATTAATTTCCAGAGGCAATGCGGTGTGGACTGTGCTGCAACACAGTGACGATGTAATGTTTGCAGTGTCATTGGCGTGATATTTGTCACGTGATACGCATGTGATTTCTACTAAAATGTTTAATGAAGGCAAAATAGACAGTATTTTCTACTCATTTTTAAGACTACTTTGAACTAGGAAAATTATAAAAACAGCTATGAATATACGAATAATCGTAAATGTCCTAAAATTCGCTTTTGATTGATATGTAAATCATACCACAACAAGCTATTTATAGCTGCATTATGCCCAATTCAAAAATATCATTCTTTATGAAACACCCTGTATATGCTCCCCTCCTGTACTCGACTAGATGCGGTGTAGGAAGGGATGACATACATAGGTAAGTGGGCTAAAAGACCCCTTGGGAAAACCGCCAGAAAAAAACAGCCGATAGACGTATGTGAACTACGTTTTGGCCATCTTAGCTTTTTTTGTGTTGGCTTACAAGTCAGTTCTCTGCGTTTGTGTTGGGCCACCTAATAAGGCAGATTTAGTTTAAATGAATATTCTCACCAATATTAGATGGACTATTTTCAAATGGGCTTACATGACCAATCACGATACACCAATTGAAGCATTCATATATTTGAGACTGTTTTTTTAAGCTAAGATAACTGTTCGACTGGCTGGGGTCAGCTTTTGCCCTGCTGGAAACGTCGCGCCATTTGAGGCGCTGGGACCTTATCGGGATGATTTCATGCGCTGGGGCGGGTACCTGGCTCAAGAATTAATTTTAAGCAGAAGAAGCCATGTAAAATTAGTATAAATAAAGTAGCGTGAGTCGATAAAAACACCCTGTGGCTGTCATTTGTGTATCGTCGGTCAAAATGGATTTATCATATGAGTAATTTAGTTAACACGCGCCCCGCTGGGGTCCCTTGCATGACGCACCCCGCTGGGGGGAGCGTTTTCCGCCCCCCTCCTTATCTCGTTCTCCAAGAAAGCTAAAGGAAAATTACGGACGGCGTTTGAAAGCTCTTGACAAGACAAAGAGATTTTATAGAGATGATTTTTATGTCAGGTCAATGTTGAGGTCAGCATAGGTCAAAGAAGGCTAAATAGGCTTACCACAGAGGAGTGTACGTTTCCCTCTCTAGATCTGCGCTCAGGGGTGCTAGAGCAATAATTTGCGCATCGTTAGATTCCTCTCATCGCACGCAAATCGAATGATGTATAATATGACCTCGCTAAATCAAATAGTCAAAATGACCTGACCTCGACCTAGGTCAGGGTCACAGATGGACCTGGTATGGTCATGTTGCATATCAATCGACTCCCCGTGATAACATAAGCACAATGCAATCAAAATGGCAGCTTTATCTCAATTCAGTGAGAAGTTATTGGCAAAACAATCTCTCTCTTCTCCCGTGACCTGATATGACCTTTGAGAGGTCAGATGCTCAAAAACTTAACTTGATGGTCAAGGTCGTGGTAAGAATAGACGGTTTGAGGATTTTGAGCTTTATCAATCCAGTATTTACTGAAAACGAGCCCATTCTATTTTGCACCATAGACTAATAATGGGGTGACCAAAAAATTGACCCCACCTTAGGTCAACAATATCGAAATTCCGAGATAACAGATTTGTAGACCCTAATGGCCTTATCAGATTGTGGAAGTTTCAAACTGATCGGTTTGCTAATGTTCCCTGGGCGCTGCTTCAAACTCGTAATTTTAGGTTTTGAGGTCGGGTCACTTGACCCTTAATAGCTCCTTGACCTCACGTGACCTTAACTCAAAATTTTTTCAGATGTGTAAAATTGGTCAGGGATAAGGTACTGTAAGTTTTGTTGTTCTGTGTTTCTTTGTTTTTGAGATATTTGAGGAAAACCAGGAGGGGGCGAAATTCGCCCCCTAGCGGGGCGCGTGATAATGCATAACACTTTGAAATGAAATTTTGAGAGAATGAGATCATCGGGTAGCAAAGTCTGTATCATCGAGCAGCACAGTATAGACAACACAGGGGTGGTGGTTATCGTTCTCATAATTTTGCTGTTCCACAGTTGTGCCATATGCCTACAAAAAAATCAGATTTGACTTACACAGAGGTCACTGTGCATTTAAATTTCCAGTGCTGCTCTTTTGCTTTCTCAGTTTAAATTCACGGATGTTGTATCTTTTCTTTCTTACTGTGGTGCATGTTGTTGAATTTATATATTCATTTCTGATCGTAAATAACGTTTTTGTTTGCTTTTATTTTTACTAAAGCCAGTAAAAAACAACTCTCCCTGTGAGTACTTCCATATCCGTCTCCTTTAATGTTTATTTTTCTGGTCCCTCAGTTGCAATACTATTAATATTTTTTGATTCTTTAAAATGGTAGTGTACCTGTCGACGAGTGATATAACAGATACACATCTAAATTTTAATTTGCTAAGCCAGCAAACATGATAATGACATGCAGAATGTACACGAAAGCCTTTATCTATTTATCTGCATTATTGACGACGGAATGAACCCATAAAATGCAAATTTGGTTGCATACTGGCATCATGATTAGGTATACACAATGGCATAATGGCAAGCATGCATAATTGTTAGGACCTGGTGCAAGGTTTTCGTGGTTTCCGTTATGCATGTCTTGCTTGCAAGACACATCGACTTTAAACACAAAAATGGTTAATAAGTCACCTTTATTAGCTTTAGCACGCGCAGTGGAGGGGGTCCTAGAGTGCCCTCACTTATTATTCCGATGTGGTCGGAGAACCGTTCCCCGCCGGAAAACGCTACAAAGCTACATTTGAAAGAGTCAATGAACGCGTCGATTGGTGAAAAATTTCAAAAATCATTCAATAACTGTTTGACTTATAGGCCTCAAATTTACCCCTATATATTGAGACCATCACGACCGCGCGGTCACACCAGTTCGCATGCACCATAGACAGAGTGGTGACGTAATAGCATCATTTAATCGGGTGATATATCAAGGTCACCCCACATGAAATTTAAGGTCAAATTCAAAGGTCACAGGTCAAGGTCATTTTCCTTAGCAATCGGCCCGATGACATTCAGTATGACATGTTATGCTGACTTCATAGTTAAAGATACTTAATGTGAAGGTCAATTCAAAAGACAAATCCAAAGGTTTTTTGTAAGTTCACGCCCTCCTTTCCAGCTCAAAAGCTACTATGGCCAGTAATATTGTACATTGTTGGGAATATGTCATATTGCTACGTCATAGGTCTGTGACCTTGAACGAACTTGACCTAAAACATTTAGAGAACATTTTGTGGTGCCTTTCCTCTAAGACTTCAGTCCGCTTTTAGTGTATCAGTGACTTTTTCCCACATAATCATAGAATTTCCTCATAGGTCTCCCGCACAGTCCAGATTAGAGATTTCACATGGTCTAACCATTTCCTAATATGTCTCCCGCACAGTCCAGATTAGAGATTTCACATGGTCTAACCATTTCCTAATATGTCTCCCGCACAGTCCAGATTAGAGATTTCACATGGTCTAACCATTTCCTAATATGTCACCCGCACAGTCCAGATTGCACCTTAACTTTGCTCACAAACTCACTCTGTCTGAAAAAAATGTCCAGTTTTCCCATATAGAGGAAATGCTCTAATTCCTGAGCACCTTGCAACGATAGCATCATGTTTTATTGATAACAGAACGTAATGTATACGTATAATGATTTAATTTTGTGTGCAACAAATTTGTCTATGGGGACCGCGAATTAAAAAAATGTAGGAGCAAGATAATTTCGAGCAAACTTTTCCTATGTGCATACCTGTATTAGGCTAACATATTTATTAATTTATTTCACTACATCAGGCCGCTTAAAAAAAAACACACTCACACATTTGGCTATTCCTAGCCTGGAACGCAGGTTTTAATACATATTCTTCGGTTTGGTTGACCGACTTTTGATGGTAGGTATAATCGTTTTCTGTTGTAATTTTGAAGTGTGCCATCCCCCGTAACAACGGCTGCGCAGGAGTCGGTTCCCTCTTCTTGCTCCTGGTTTCGCTGGGGTAACTGTTATCGGATCAGGGTTAGCAGCAGTGCTGAAGTTGAATCAATGACGACAAACCAAAATCACTAAACTGCTGAATACATAAGTAGACCGATCGCGGGATGTGAAACTTCGAAGAATTTGCGGCCAATGTTGCACTGTTCGGAAGCGGTATTGTGAGATGTTCTGAATTATCACATGACTACTTTAAATGAGTATCAGAAGTCATATGATGTTCATTGGGTCAAGTGTCATCACTTGCTCTAATCACTTGCTTGCACATACATTAGTGTTGGTCAGATTTTTCCCCAGCGGAGGCCGATTTCTCCCCAAGATAAGGAGGTTTCCCCGAGCAAAGGTACTTTGAGAATCGTACAGGAGAGAAAATTACTGTCCCAACACACATTATAGGTAGGTTAGTCACCAGATTGTGAAACTTTGCTTAATTGGAGGGATTAGTTTCACCCCGCTGGCAGTGTGAAGTCATGCTGTTAGTCTTCAACAAAGTTGCCAGGATCGGGATTTCTCAGACCACCACTGTTTGTGTTTTCAGCCATGAGGCACCTGAGTTTGGTCTTGCTGCTGGCCGTGGCGGCGCACGCGGCGGCCGACGCCGGGTTCTCTCAGTACAACAACCAGTACCAGTACAACAGCGCTCCATCGGGCGGCGCCTACAACTACCAGCCCAGGCCGCAGCCCAGCGGACTCAACAGGCGAGTGACCCGTTGCAAATGGAGATGTGATACTGTCACTTGCAAATTGGTGTGTAGGATTTTGCGTGTGCCGATAGATCTCATCTCAAGCGCGGCTTACACTGTAGAGCGCGGCTTGCAGCGTTGATACTAGGTAACAGCCAAAAGACTAGAATTTATGAGTATGTGCACATCTAGGAAACAAACACGCCTCAGCATCTGCTTTTCTAGTCTCCTGTCCTAGCATGGCAAGGCCATGAGGTCCAACAAGTCGAAACAGCGTCTCGGTTAAAGGACATGTGATATCTTTACAATGAGCTCCATCCCCATTGTAACAGTTTTACATTTCATGTTCCAAACTTTTAAAATTACATACTGAAAAGCCACCTTGTAGAGCGTGCCAAAGTTTTATGTTCTTCCTTCGTTTCAAGTTTTAGAGTTCATGGAAGATACGAGTTTTCTAGCAACAAAATCCTGCACCCTTTATCCCCTCTCCGCGTTAACAGACTGCTAAACACCATGAATCCTCGCTCCCATTGTCCCACTCTAGGTCGACAGACCACAGAGCACCGCGAGACAACGGCAGGAGCAATTGGAAAGGCTCATACATATGCTTGGACAATGCCTCATTCTTTGCATACAATGCAGGACTGTTCTCTAACCTTAAATTCCCGAAATTTACCGCATTCTCTTTAAGGATTCCTCGGCCAAAGCAAGTGTAAAACAATAAAAAGTCTGCAGCATCATCATTTCATCTCTTGCGTAGAAATTATTATTATTGGACTTGGAACATAACACATTTGGCTACTCGAAGTCTCGTTTTGGCTACTCGAAGTCTCGTTAGTACAAAGAAGATCGATAGCGGCGAAGGCGATACAGTTTATTTTCATAAACCCATTCGAGTTCTCAATACGGGCCACGTTACTGGTAAGCTCTTTTCTCAGAAAGGCAGAAAGCGCATTCTGAAATTCGGCCCCGGCCGTCAGCACCCACCGCCTGCATGGGTGGACGCCTTGTACTTATTTTGGGGACTGTGCAAACACTAAAAGGACACAATCAGCAGGCTTTTCTGGACACGGGGTCTGGGTGGCACAGTCGGCTGCGTGCACGTTCGGCGCAATCACGTGACCTGTGAGTAAGCAAAGGGTCGTGGGATCGATCCCGTCCATAGGCGACGCCCTGCCCTGGCCAAAGCCTATTTATGAAGTTTCCCTACACCTTCGATGCCATGTAAGATAGCAGTTGACTAGCGATAAATGCTCAGCCACCTGGCCCCGATATATAGTCTATTAAGCATGCCAGCGCCGCAGAGCAGCTGGTTAAGACGCGCAGTGGAGCGGGGGTCCTATGCATCACCCCCCTATTATTCCAAAGTGAGAGGAGAACCGTTTGCCGCCGGAAACACTAATTGGCTACATTTAAGAGAATTTATGACAGCGTCGATTGGTGCGGAAATTGTGAAAATCGGTCGAGATTTTTTTGAAGGTTTTGAAAGTCAGACCTATAATTTGAGACCGTCACAATCGCGCGGTCCCACCACTTCGCTTGCATCGTGGACCAAATGGTGACGTAATAACTTCCCATAACTGGTTTATATCTCAAGCTCACCCCCATGAAGGTCCCGGCTAAGGTAAAAGGTCACAGGTCAGGGTCATTAAGCCAGTATTCCAGTGAGATGTAATTATTCGGTATAATGTATGTTATGCCATGACTAAATAGCCAAAGCTACTTAATGTCAAGGTCAAGGTCAAAGATCAAGGTCAAGTGCTCATTTCCCGCCCAAAAGCTGCTTTAGTGCTAGTTGTATTCTACATTACTGGGAATATGACTTGTTGTTACGTTATAGGTAAGTGACCTTGACTGAAATTGACCTATATCTTTCAGAAAATATTATTTGGGATCTTCCCTCTATGACCTTAGTCCACCTTTAGTGTATTCAAGGCTCTTTTTCATAATCACGCCATTTCCCAATAGGTCTGTAACACGGCATAGATGTGACTTTTACAGCCTTGCTTGACCTTAAAGATATTGACCTAGGTCAATGAGACCTAGGTCAATTACATCACACATTATGTACCCCAGAGCTCTAAAAAAACCGAGAGGGCTAGACAAAGGCCCGTTTAAAGCTACATGGGGGCAATGGTCATCTACATTATACCCGAATGGGGCGTATAATGTAGATGACCATTGCCCCTACGTAGCTTTAAACGGGCGTTTGTCTAGCCCTCTCGGTTTTGTTAGATCTCTTGGGCACACTCTAGGACCCCCTGCACTGTGCGTTGACGCCAGACCCCTCTCCACTGCGCGTGTTAAGGCGCCACACATTAGTGAAAGAGGCCCCTGTATCAAGGCTGACCTCCAGAAGCCTTCTTCCCCGACACTGTCGGGTAGGAGGCTGTCGGGCCCCGAAATAAGCAGGGTGGTGCTAAACTTCACATGTGATCACATGTGAAGTAGTGCTAAACTTCACGTGTGATTTCTGACCCGACCCTTTCTATTAGGAGCACGGGCTTGATCAGCCTTTAAATAGCTCAAATGGTCCGGCGGCCCATCCATAGTGCACGTACTCGCATCGTGCCGCCGCAGTACTCCCCTGTTCCACAGGACATAAAAATAGGGATAATCTCACCACGGATCACATAAGCATGCGGTGGCTTTAGTGTATCATACCATTGGGGCATGCGACAGAAGTGCGGGCATGGCTGTTCCGCAAATGCGCCCCTAAATAGAGAGATTTTCCGTGTACATACATAGCGTGTTTACGTGATTGTGTGTGGCTGGAGCACAAACAGTCAAACAGAATATACAGCTTGAATCTATTATATGCATTACTTGTTTTAGATGAGATAATACATTATAAGATATAGAATAGAGACTAAATATCATTTCATATAAATTTAACCCTCGTCCCACCGGGGGCCATCGATGGCCCCCATAAGGTTTTTCCGGGATAGCAGAAAAACGACGAGGCGCAGCACCGCGGTTGAGGGCTCTACCTCTCACTGCATCATTTTCCCATCATCCCTGAAATTTTTTACCCCAGGTCACCCAAGGTCAGGTCACCAGACGAGGTCAACCAAGGTCACCTCACTTCAAATTTAGAGCTCTGTAAGAACTACATTTCAAAGTCGATCGATTTGAAACTTCCCGCACTTCATGACCCCTCCAGGGTCTACAAGGTGTATATCCGGGATTTTTCGATTTCGTGCCCTGAGGTCAGGTCACGAGGCGACCTCTCCCATTGGAAAAGCATGGAGAAAAGCTGTTCATTGATATAAAAGCCACAAAAATGATTGCAAATACTCAGACTGCTCAGAACAGCGTTTTTGGACACCGTTTCACGGATCCAAGGAGTCATATTTGCCCTTTGACTTTTCCAAGGTCATCCAAGGTCACCAGAGGTCAAAAACAGTATTTTGACAATAACTTTTGACCTAATTAAGCTAGAGCAGTGAAACAAACACCATCGTGGTTGTCTTGTCACTGGCTTTCATTTGATATACGGCAAGGTCACTTTTTGACCTTTCGTGACCTCAGGTCTATTAGGTCACGAGGTGACCTCTGGAGGTCAAACCACTGGCGGGAGGTCTTTACGTTCCACATAGCGGAAAAAGTACTGGCAATTTTCTATCAAATGTACTTTACCAGGCCTAAATAGCTCTAATGACATAAGAGTTATGCCCAGTTTGCTTAATCATTGCATATTTGAGTGAAAATAGCCGATCTTGACCTAATTTGACCTCTGGAGGTCAAACCATTGACCTGAGCAATAAAACATGCGAGGTAATTTCTTACTGAATTCACGCGAGCTTTCTATTGCACTTTGCAGATTTGCGCTAACGCCCATATTTTCGGAGTTAGAGGGGGGCCATCGATGGCCCCCGGTGGGGCGAAGGTGGCGCCGGACCCCGGTGGGGCGCGGGTTAAACTTCACATCCTGTTTGACTCTTTGTGGTCCACCCATCTTGTCGGAATCTTCACATGCATATTTGTGTGTGAGTGTGCGTGTGTGTGTGTGTGTGTGTGTGTGTGTGTGTGTGTGTGTGTGTGTGTGTGTGTGTGTGTGTGTGTGTGTGTGTGTGTGTGTGTGTGTGTGTGTGTGTGTGTGTGTGTGTGTGTGTGTGTGTGTGTGTGTGTGTGTGTGTGTGTGTGTGTGTGTGTGTGTGTGTGTGTGTGTATGTGTGTGTGTGTGTGTGTGTGTACCAATGCTTACACATACTCTCACATCTAGGCGGAAAATCTCCGAAAAGCCGTGCTAGATAAAAGCAGATACATATAATATTGAGCAGGTCATTGCATAGGACATTGTTTGCGATGATCACGCTAACCAGGCCGAATGTACTGCAGGATCTGGAACAAGCTGTCCGCGGGACTTACGCCCAACAGAAGACAATTAGGACTATTCGGAGGCGGCCGTAAGTTTTTGCGAAAGCTACGTCCAGTGAGTCAGCATTGTCAGAAAAGTGCTGTGAGGTGGCCCGAAAAACATCACACATCATACGGCTAGTGTACCCCTTGCGGTGAATGATAATTGTTGCAAATGTGGGATGCCATTGAAGCCCGAGGAAGTGCCGGAAATATACACTTCTGAGGCGATAATCTGCATTGAGGGCATCTTTTACCGGCTTCCTACCTAGTAGATACCCGGACTTTAATGTCGTGTATTTACTGAAGTACTTGTGCTGTACCTGGACGGCCACCGTCTTCCACGGTTCCATCCATCTTGGAAGTCGCTGAAGATGCTATTCGGGTGGCCGGTAATGATGTTAGTATTGGCATAAACTAATTTATGAACATAACCTTTAAAGGGAATAATTAACTTTTTCTAAATTCTAAAGCGGAGTTAATATCGATAAATAGGTCTGAAAATCAGCAAACCACATTTCGTGTCCAGCTTCAGCCGCTCAAAACAAAAATATCACTTCTTGGAAAATATTCAATGCAAAAAGCTTTGGATGAAATACAATATGCAAATAGTGGTTTCTCGACACGCTCTAAAAAAACTGCTGTCTCAGTTCAAAGACTATGATAAAAGTGGGACAATCCCATGAAGGGTACCTCACGTGCGACACTAGCGCCACCAGAGGCGCAGCTGGCCGGTCAGTAACCTATACTCTTCTACGTCGACAGTTGGTCTGCCTGGCATCGGTATTACCCTCTTCCTGCTGGTTGGCGGTGTGTTGCTGGCGGTAATTGCCGTTGGGGCTCTCAGCGCCGCCCTGTCTTCTTCTGGCCGCGGTCTGGACTCTGACGAGTGGGAGGTGAACCACTCGGTCTGGATGGACCAGCTGGAGAGGGACTTCGAGGACTCGTGGAGCGTCCAGTAGACGGCGTCGGTTATGCGGGAAAGCACTGAGGTCAAGAATGAATGCCCGTGTTGCGTGATGTACACAATTCACAAATCTTCGCCGAAGGAAGTGGTTCACTTATGCCATGACCGCAAAGAATACTCATCAAGCTCTTACATTTGGCACCGAGTTCACTTTTCAATCGAAAACCTAGCTCTATAAATCTATAACAAATATGGTGTGAGCTGAGTAATTCATCAGCACCGCAAAACAAGGTTCGGCATACCGACTCCTCTACGACAAGATTTGAGCTATTTGACAACATTGGCCAAAGCATCGAACCCAGGCGATCCCACCAGGCGCAGACGAATCCCGGACACCCTGATGAGGTGTTGCAGGCGGTGTCATTTGTAATCAACCTGCAGTGTTTATATCAAACCTGAACGGCTGGGAACTTACTTCTGCATCAAAACCTGTCAGAAAATTTGACAGACGTTACTTACTTTTGCAGAGGTTTGCAAACGTTCAATTACAATGCGAAACGTAGTCCCACCACTTAGTCATCTTGTGTGGCCTGCTCAAGACTTCACGTTGTAATCTAGGTGCCACAGTCTCTGTTATTTGTTTTTGCACATGTTTACAGGCCGTATGTGCGTCTGTGCGTGATGAACTGTTGCTGTTTTGATAAAGAAGTTACCACAATATTTGTTGTTAAGTTTAGCGTGACTCAAGTCCGGGGCCATACTTTTTGTTGGTTTGTTGCAAGTGATGGCAAGCTATCTCTGTACTCAAGCGATCCTTCTTTACGATGCCTTTTTACGGCGCTGACGTCATGACTCTGATGCATGTTAACTCCTGCGATTGAAACCTACACTGGCAGTCGGTCAACGCTTCCATACTGTCCATACTGTTTGTGGCGTTCACTACATGTCCTATTAGAATGTACAATATTTAACAAGCATTCTATCTAGACTCAATGTTGCTCTTCAGGCTCCCATTATGTTCGAGATGCCGTGAGTGTCAGGCTGCCTACTTCAGGTAAACCGATAATTTGCTGCAATATCACTACAGCTCCTTTCCAAACCCTGTGTGCAATAAAAGATTGTTGCCGATGCCGGCTTATGAGGAGGAATAACTATCGTGAATCAAATCACCGCCCCTGTGGCCATTTACGAGGCCGGTCAGCACCAGTGCCACCGTACTGAGCTGCTGTACATTTTCGTTTTCAGTACATATCAAGGCTGGAACATGACGTTTCTGGTTGCGAAGAATTGGCTCACATCTCTATCTATAGTAAGGATGCGATGGTGATTTGTAAGCATCGACGACCGGCAAAAGTTGGAGACCAATTAACACGGGTTTAGATCTACGAAATCGCTACGGGAAACGTCTTTCACCTTTGGATGTAATTGCAATCACGTGACAAGTTTTTGAGGGGGCAGTGCCCCGCTGCAACGTTTATTTTGGCTTATGCTTCACTTTCTCCCTTTTACCAGAAGAGAACAAGCACCTACTTGTCTGCGAGAACAATGACCAGCATTTTAAACGCCTCCCGTATTCTGATGAAACGAGAAAAATATACCAGCGTCCGACAAGAGAACATATACACTGAAGATGACAGATCTGGCAAATATTTACGTACGTACGCCTCTCAAGGTAAACCAAAAGTGGGGTCCACACATAGCTACTCACCAAACACAATCTCCCTAATGCAGCGCCTGAATCGTCCCTGCAAACCGAACACTACCTCCCAAATACGGTGCCTGAATCGTCCCTGTGCACCGAACACTGCCTCCCCCTAATAATACGCTTGAATCCTCCCTACCCATCTAATACTATCTCCCCTAACACTGAGCGTGAATCATCCCTACCTACCGAATACTAGCTTCACTCTAATAATGCGCCTGAATCGTGCCTCCCCACCGTTCACTACCTCCCCCTAATTTTGCTTATAAATCGTTCCAACCCATCAAGCACTACCTCTCCCTAACACTGCGCTTCAATCGTCCCTGCCCACCGAAATCTACCTCTCCCTAATACTGCGTATGAATTGTCCCTACCCATCTTACACTGAATTTACTCAAAGCTGTATTCCGGACGCGAAGAGACAGCCCAAATAGCATCATTTCAACTTATAGCTAGCTCCCAGCTATATCACCACATAACCAATTAATGTCATCATCTTCACCCTGGTGGATTTTGTCCTCCCGCTCCCTCTCCTCCCAAGGTTTTTTCCGAGACGAAATATACCAGCGAAAACTGGGGCGTGAAACGGTGCCGTACTTGGCAAAGCTCTTCCTTCATCTTTTTTGTTTATTATTTTTAAAAAATTTTGCGCTAAGGTCATGTCACGTCAGTTCGACAGACCAGGCTGACATCCGCCCTTTAAGGCTTCGAGCCACCTTCGCTCTGGTGAGGGGAGGGGATTCAAACATACCCTCCTCCTCGACATCGGCTCCAATGCAGAGTCGCGAAAAAAACGCTAAAGCTGGTGTATAGCTCAAAACACTTATGAAGAGACTAAGTCAGTCACTTCTCGGCAGGGGTGGAAAAACCCACCAATTCGCCAACCAGGGATAGCGACAGACCCTGAACATTGACACCATGAGATGCGACAGAAAGTACCCATACAAAACCAGAACAGTTCTAGCTGGCTAAGTAAATGCAAAGCTCCGAAGGGAAGTTTAAAAAAACTCACTCTGACAGGATAATCACCGTGGGTAACTAGATAGAACAGATAGCGCAAATTAGCTGCCTTGTTTGAATTGCAATTCAGGGGTGAGGTAAAAACATTTGGTAAAAACATATCTAAGTCAATTTTTCCCAATGATAATCATGCTACATAGGGCTGTCATTGCCTTCCCCATTCGTGCTCTTAAATTGTGTTTAACTTCTAAGACTAACCCGAAAATAGCCCAGGTTCTGTGCCTGAAATGCATGTGAATGGACACCAATTACATATTTAGTAGTTCCATCCCTCCCCTGCCTGTTGCAGCGGTAAAATAAAATAGAAAAATAGTTAAACCAATTCTTAAGGGCAAGGGATCCTCATCTAGTGTAAGTAATTACATGCCAATTAGCTTGCTGCCGTGCATCTCAAAAGTCGTGGAAAAAAACTCATACATAAACACATATATAAATCCTTATGTGAACACAGGTTACTCTCCGACAAAGTGGATTCCGGCCAGAAGATAGCACTCCGTCACAACTATTTTATCTAAATGATAAAATGTACTCAGCATTGGACTCGAAACATAATTTACAGCAATATACTTGGATATTTCGAAATATTTCCATCAGATCTGGCACGGCGGCCTGTTGCATAAATGTCAGCATGAGTTTGGGATATCGGGTCCCATACTTAATTGGCTACAGTCATACTTATTCCGAACGGAAACAAAGAGTTCGTATCGAAAATATGCTCTCAGAACCAGCTACTATAAATGCGGGATGTCCACAGGGTTCTGTGCTGGACCCCCTGCTTGCACTTCTGTATTTGAACGGTCTCTCTTCCGTCACACGGAGCAAAGTTTTATTTTTCGCCGACGATACCTCTTTATCTGCGGAACACGACCATTCTGACATCGAAACGATCCAAAGCCAGCTACAGCAAGGCCTAAATGCAATAGCTTTGTATGTCAAAAAGTGGGCAATATCATTCAACGCAAATAAAAATATCCAGCAAACTTTCTCCTATCGAATAGACACACCAGTGCCACTTCTCTACTTTAATGAACAGCAAATCCCAGTACACGCTAACCACAAGCACCTAGGGCCCAATTTCTCTTCCGACCTGCGGTTTCACGTTCATGTTAACGAAATTATAAAGAAAGCAACGCGAGCTATCGGCCCCATTTACCCCGTCGCTCCATTTTTACCGAGGGAAACGTTAATCACTATCTATAAAATGTATATTCGACCTTTTTTCGATTACGGAGATATCATTTATGATCAAATGATAACAATAGCTGACAGCATGCGCCTCGAACGTTTACAAAATAAGATTTTGAGACTTGCAACAGGTGCTCGATTTAGAAGCCTCATCTAAAAACTCCTCGAAGAATTTGGAATAGAACCACTCCAGTCAAGAAGACAATTTCATAAACTTAATATGTACTTCAAAATACATAATCCATCGCCGCATATTCCCGAATATATCACATCACTTTTCCCCACCACGCGAGGGCAGACTACTGGGCTTCCACTTCGAAATTCAATCAATCTCTCAGTTCCACGAACTCGAACGGATATGTATGCAAAGTTTTTTCTACCCAATGCAACGAAACTATGGAATAAACTGCCCAGGACAAAAGGGAAGATCCAACACTAAAAGCGTTTAAAACTGCATTTAGAAAAGAAAAATTTCCAACTACGGTAAATTCATACTACAATACCGGTTCAAAATTAGGAAACACATACCATAATAGACTCAGACTGGGTATATCAGCTTAACACCAACATTTGCATCAAATCAACCATCCATCTCCCCCAATGCTCATGTGGGAGACCATCGGAAAATACCTCACACTATCTTCTCGATTGCACAAAATATGACGGTCCCCGAACATTTCTCTTTCAACGTATTGCTAGTTGTGGATAAATACATTTCAACAACCTCACCAGATTCCAAAAGATTAGTATTTTACTGTATGGTAAAGATATTGAAAAACAGACTTAGAACCAGTAGCGCTGGCTGTGCAGGCCTTTATTGTTCAGACAGGCAGGCTGCCGTAGAGAGCGGGGTGGAGCGGCTGCGGCGGTTGCGGCCCGACGATTGGCGCGTTGCTTGGGGCCCTCTTGGGCGTTGTCGCTCCCGGGCAACGATTCAGGTATTTTGTCTGTGTTTGTCATCCAAATAGTTGACACAATATTTCACTGTTATTTCTACTTGTGTGTGTCAGTGTGTGCGTGTGTGTGTATATATGTGGGCATGTGTTGTCTATGATCAATGTTTAACGGCAATCTGTACCGGCGCCTAGATTTAAGCCTCTGAGCTTTTGCGCCGGTCCAGCACCGGTTATACCACTTGGACATTGTGAATAATAAACGGCATGGAGATGAAGATGGAGCTGTGGACAGTGCAGCGGTGGACCTACCAGATTGCAGCGGTGGACGGCAGTGACAGCGTGCGACAGTCAAAAATTGCCGCTTGCATGGGCAGCGACAGCTATTATATCAACGCCACACTAACTCATGGCAACTGTTACTTCATTTCTCTGTCGGATGCATTGGCTCATTCATTGATTATTAACACGCGCATTGACGGGGGTCTGAGCCACCTTCACTTTGACGGGAGGTGGGGGGCAGTTACCCCCTAAGATCTCGATAACCACGCTAGGTAAGCGAATAACGGTAAACGGCGTTGGGTAGCCCATCCACTTCTCCATAGAAAATATTGGAACCATTTTTTTTCAGGTCACGTTTAAGGTCACTAGAGGTCAAAACATGCCGTCATAGGGAAAAATGTAAAAGAAGGTTTTCGGCCATTTCATCTGAACAAGAAAAGATAGAGCAAAACAACTTAAACGATATGAATTCTCGCAGCAAGCCAAACCGAATGATATATAATATGACCTTGCTAGGTCAAATCAAGGATTTGACCTGACCTGATGCCAGGTCACGGTCAAATGAGATAAATGCATATCATTAGAACCCCGACGAAAATTCAAATCTAATGCAGTTAAAATAAACGCTCTATCTTCATCCGTTACTAAGTTATTCAGTTAAAACCATTTTAACTATGTATTTTCAATGGAGAGGTTGTGGCTCGTACCTGACCTTAGGTCATCGATATAAAAAATACCGGAACATATTTTAGAGAACTCGGTGGGGCCATTATGTGATAAGGGTTTCAATCGGATAAGTTCACTCTGTTCCGACTTATGGTATTTCAAACTTTTTTTGAGGTCAGGTCACTTGACCTGTACTGGTGACCTAACCTGAGGTGACCTAACCTTAAGATTTTGACAGAAGTTGTAAAAATGATGAGAAAAAGGTAGGCCAAGTACGGTGGCGCTACGCGCCGCCACCTTTAGGCTATCTTAAAAAAACCCGAGGGGGCGGGTATCAGTCCCCCGTCAATGCGCGTGTTAATTATTATCAAATGTAACTCTGCGCGCCTCCCTCCAAGGTCGCAGGTAGAGCAGTCGTTAGGGCGCTAGACTAGGTAATTTAAGGGAATTTGGCACCTATAAAACGTAATTTTAACTGAGATAGCTAAGTTGTAGAATGCTATTGACTGGTTGTTTTGTATAAAGATAGTACTATTTCTCGCATTATGTGTGCTTTAGTAATCGCCCAGATCTAAAAAATAAAAGCGACAGCTTTCAGTGTTAGACATTAGGTTTTTTTAACCACTACCCATTTAACAGGTAGTCAGGAGTGCCCTTCCTCACCCATACAGCCAGATCAGAAAATATGTCCATCAGCTTCCAAATTATATTAGTTTTACTTATGTTAGCTGGCTGTACCACTCCCCTCTATTCTATTTTTATTGGATGCATCTACCCAACTACCTATTGTTAGTAGTATTTTCTCCTTGGCTCCACCAAAAGAGTAGTCACCTAGTTGTATTTGGTGGAGCCACGAAGAAAAATATTTTGTTAGTGGGTAAATTTTTGAAGGTATGAAAAGTTAAGTCAGGAAAAGAAAGCTATTAGTACTTAATCAAAGTAGTTAAGTTAAAGAAGAGATGAAACGAAGCATATCCACAAAGAAAATTCAGTCGCTCATCCACTTGCCTCCTCAGTAATATATCGATTCCAAAAAAAAGTTGCGAAGCGTTTTCTTTAGAGCAAATTTTTCAAGTGGGACATCATCTATATTAGGAAACAAGGGACAGATCATTTGGTTCCATGTTCTCGGTCCATGAATTGATAAGGCACATTTTCTATACACTGTAGCAGCAAAAGGAACCTCAAAATGTTGTACAAATCGGGTATTTGTTGGTGTGTGAATGGCAAAGAGGGACGAAATTACATCTGGAATTTCTTTCTTTGTGCTTGCGCAATAATAACAATATTCTGTTCTAGTATTATATCATGTATCTTTACCAGTCTATACTCGATCAACAGACAGTTTGTTGGTGATAAATATGGTTTTTTAGCTATTATTCTTACTGCCCGTTTTTGCAATTTGAAGAGTTTTTCTATTCTAGTAATATAACTATTCCCCCAGACAGCAGAACAATAATTGAAGTAAGGTAGTATCAGTGAATTATATAAACACTTAAGCTCACGTGAGGTCAATGAAAATTTGGCTCTACTCAACACCCCGACGTTTCGACTAATAATAGTATGCAGGTAATCTAAATGAGCATCCCATTTCAGGTTTCATCAATTATTATCCCTAAGTATTTAACTTGCTTCTTATGATTTTAATTTTCACCATTCATCTTAAGGTTCAAAGAAATATCTTTACCCCTAGAGTAAATTTGATAACAAGACTTTGATACATTTAAAGATAAGCGGTTTGCTCTAAACCAATTTGTAATTTTATGAAGGTTGGCGACAGCTTCGATGTTTTTTCCTCCCCTGCTTCTCGGCTTCCATGAACATTGAGGTTATGGCAAGTTAAGGACAAGTGAAGTTGAGGTAAAACAAGGCGACAGGTTACAGAAGTTTTTGAGCTCTAGCATTTGACTGAGTTGACTCAGAATCCATATGTAAGTACCACGCACTTCCTTTAGTTACGGCGAATCAAATGATGTATATGATTATACTAGGTCAAAACATAAAAATGGCGTGACCTAAGGTCAGGTCAAGGTCACCTATCAACTAGCATATTTAACCCGCAGCCCACCAGGGTCTGGCGCCACCTTCGCCCCACTGGGGGCCATCAATGGCCACCAGCACATATCTGCACATATCAATGACAGCACATATCTGCAAAGTGCGCTGGAAAGCTCGTGTGATAGTTTTACTACACATGTTTTAACACCCGCCCCGGCGGGCCCCCGAGCCACCTTCGCCATGTTGGAGATGTTAACCCCCCCCCCATCGAACTCGGCTCCTATACGAGATAGCAAAAAAAGCGAAAGGTGGTGGATAGCTCATAACAATTCATGAAGAAACTACATGAGTCACTTTTTGGCCCAGGCCAATATTGAGGTCATGACATGTCAAAGTGGGTGGCATGTCAGAGAAGAGTTTCGGGGCTCCAGCGTCTGACAGAGTTGAACTTGACTCAGTTTGTAGGCATCATTCGCTTCCTCTCGTTACGGCAAATCGAATAATGTATAATATGACTATACTAGGTCAAAACACCAGAATGGCCTGACCTAAGATCTGGTCAAGGTCATTATTTGATCTAGCATAACCAATATACACATCACTCGACTTGTAATGACAATTTGAACGAAATTATTTCAAAATTTGAGCTTTATCGACATTTGCTGCAAAGTTATTGGCCCAAGTCTGAGAATCGGCTTTAGTAGCCCAGAGGACCTCTCAGAGAACACAGGTACAAAATTGCAAGATGAATCTAGAAAGAGGCCCAGGATTCTACGATTTGGATAATATCAAGGTATTCTTAGCTGTATCTAAACAAATACAGCCCAATTCCTGTTTTCCCATGCATTTTCAATGGAGAGGTTATGATCCGTACCTGACCTTATGTCATCGATATGAAAACTCCTGGAAATGCGGTATAAGTGTCAATTGGCCCCCCCCCTAAGGTTTTTCCGAGATAGCAGAAAAACGACATGGCGCGGCACCGCGTTTGAAGGCTCTACCTCTTACCCCATCATTTTTCCACCATCCCTAACATTTTTTACCCCGGAACACTCAAGATCAGGTCACCAGGCGAGATCAACCAAGGTCACCTCACTTCAACTTTTGACCTCTATAAGAGCAACAATTCTGAGTCGATCGATTTGAAACTTCCCACACTTCATGAATCCTCCAGGGTCTATAAGGTGTATATCCGGGATTTTTCGATTTCGTGACCTGAGGTCAGGTCACGAGGTGACCTCTTCCATTGAAAAAGCATGGGAAAGGTTGTCTTATGATCTAAACGCCACAAAAACGATTGAAAATGTTCGGCTTGCTCAGAAAAGCGTTCTTGGACACCCTTTTACGGATCCCAGTAGCCATATTTGCCCTTTGACCTATCTGAGGTCATCCAAGGTCACCAGGGGTCAAAAACAGTATTTTGACATGAACTACCTAATTAACTACCTAATGTATTTATATTATTATAATTATTACATTATTATTATTATTATTATCATTATTATTATTATTATTATTCAATATCATCATGTTATTATATTATTAGACATTAACTACCTACAAACGACCTAATTAAGCTAGAGCGCTGAATCAAACACCATCATGAACATCTTGTCACTGGCTTTCATTTGATATACGGCAAGGTTACTTTCTGATCTTTCGTGACCTCAGGTCATGTTAGGTCACGAGGTGACCCCTGGAGGTCAAACCACTGGCGGGAGGTCTTTACTTTCCACATATCGGAAAAAGATCTGGCATTTTCCTTTCAAATGTACTTTTCCAGATCTCAATAGCTCTAATGGCATAAGAGTTATGCCCAGTTTGCTTGAGCATTGCATATTTGAGTGAAAATAGCCGATCTTGACCTAACTTGACCTCTGGAGGTCAAACCATTGACCTGAGCGCTTAAACATGCAAAACAATCTCTTACTGAATTCACGCGAGCTTCCTAATGCACTTTGCAGATTTGCGCTAACCTCAATATTTTCGGAGTTAGATGGGGTCCATCGATGCCCCCGGTGGGGCGAAGGTGGCGCCGGACCCCGGTGGGGCGCCGGTTAAACATTTTTTGGAGGTGAGGTCACTTGATCTATGGAAACTGGCGACCTGACCGGAGATGACCCAACCTTAAAATTTTTGGGGAACGTTGCGGAATTGATCAAGAACAAGGATTGCCCAATACAGTGGCACTTTGAGCAGCAGTTTTTTTCGTGCTGTCCAACGGCGGGGGTGTTCAAACGCCCCCCCACCGGGCAAAGGCTGACGCTCAAGTCAATGGTTTGACCTAGTGGTCAAGTTGGTTCACAATAGGCTATTTTGACTAATATATGCAATGCCTAAGAAACCTAGGCACAGCTCTCATGCCATTAAAGCTGTTGGGATCTGGTAAAAACATTTGATAAGAAAACTCCAGGGCTTTTCCAATATGTGGAACATAATGACCTCCCACCATTCGTTTGAACTCCAGAGGGAACTTTTTGACCTAACATGAACTGAGGTCACGAAAGGTCAGAAAAGACCTTCACTTATTTCAAATGAAAACCAGTGATGATACATACACGATGACGTTTAATTCAGTCTCTAGCTTGACAAGGTCAAAAGTTATCGTCAAAATACTGTTTTTTGACCCTGGTGATATGTGATGACCCCAGATGAATCAAATGATAAATATTGCCCCTAGAATCCGTGAAAGGGTGGCCAAGAATGTTTTGCTGAGCAATCGGAGCATTTGCAATCATGTTTGTGACTTTTAGATCATAAGAGAGCTTTTCCCCTGCGTTTTCAATGGGAGAGTTCACCTCGTGACTTGACCTCATGTCACAAATTAAAAAATCCCGGATATAAGTTTTTTAGAGCCCGGAGGCTTATTCAAGTGCAGAAAGTTCAAATTGGTCGGCATAGAAATGTAGCTATGGTATAGCTCACAGGTTGAAGTAAGGTGACCTTGCTTGACCTCGCCTGGTGACATGACCTAGTCTGGCCTCGGGAAAAAATTCAGGGATGGTTGAAAAATGGTTGGGTGAGATGTAGATCCTTCATCCGCGGTGCTGCGCCTCGTCGTTGTTCTGCTATTCTGCAAAAAAACTTGGGAGGACCAACGATTGCACCCTCGCCCTGGTGGGGATGTTTGAACACCCACTCGGGTTTTTCTGGTGGCAGGCAAAAACAGCGGCGTTTCGCGCCGCCATGCTTGGCACACTTTATCCTTAATTAATTCCGCAACTTTCCACAAAATCTTAAGCTTGTGTCATCTCAGGTCAGGTCACCAGCGCAGGTCAGATGACCTCACCTAAAAAGGCTTAATGCGGCATCAGTAAGAAGTGGATAAGTCTATCGGATTGAAACTTATAACACACAATAACACCAACGATTTCTACCACATATATTCCGGGATTTTTCGTATCGATGACCTAAGGTCAAGTACGGACCATGACATCTCCATTGGAAAGACATGGGAAAAATAGAAATTGGACTGTAATTGTGTAGACACAGACAAAAATATCTTCATATTCTCAAAATCCAAGAAACCACGTTTATGTTGCAGGTTTTGACGTGTGACCTCTGAGAGGTCATCTGGGGCTACTGAAACAGTTTTTAGACCTAGTTCAATAACTTTGCATGCAATGATGATTCAGCTTTTGTTTTGGTATCATTGTGTTTTAATTGATCTTTCAAATCGCTTGATATGCATACTGACGACTATGCTAGGTTAGAAAGTGTCCTTGACCTGACTTGTGACCAGGTCATTTTTGTGCTTTGACCAAGTATGGTCATGTTATACATCATTCGATTTGCCGTGACGAGAGGAAGTGAATGGTACCTAAAAATGATTCTTACTCAACTCTGTCAGATGCTAGAGCCCAAAAATTTTACTAAAACTGCCACCTTCTTTGACCTGTCATGGCCTCAATATTTACCTGGGCCAGAAAGTGACTGATATAGTTTCTTCATGAATTGTTATGAGCTCTCCACCAGCGTTCGCGCTTTTTTCGCTTTCCCACATAGGGGCCGAGTTCGAGAGGAGTGTTCAAACACGCCCCCCCCACCGGAGCGAATCTATTGACCTAAGTCTGAAAGCCTGATTAACTTTTTTTTTTTTTTTTTTTTTTTTTAGGCCCCCCCGGGGCGCCCTTTTTTTTTTTCCCCCCCAATTATTTGCCGGGGGGAAACGCACGCAGTAACATTAACACGTTGGGGTCCTTGCCATGACGCGAACCGCTGAGGGGACGTATTTCGCTCCATTCCCTCCTTATCTCATTTCCCGGAAAAGCTAAAGAAAAATTACGGACGCCGTTCGAAAGCACTTGACAAGAAGAAGGACAACGATAAGACCATTGTTATGTCGGGTCAATATTGAGGTCTGCATAGGTCAAGAAAGCCTCTATGGGGTTACAGCAGGGCAGTATACGTTTCCCCCTCTTGAGTTTTACTCAGGGGAGTTAGAGCAAATATGTATGCATCTTTGGTTTCCTCTCGTCGTGGCATATCAAATTATGTACATATAACATTACCGTGCCAGGTCAAATTTTGAAAATGACCTGACTTTGAGCTAAGTCAGGGTCACAGGGTGACCTAGTATCGTCATGTTGCATATCAATCGACTCCCCGTGACACGATAGAAACAACGCAAGCAAAATGGAGGCTTTATCTCATTTTAGTGAGAAGTTATTTGCAAAATAAGCATTGTATGCTCCTGTGACCTCACATGACCTTTGAGGGGTCAGATGGTGAAAAACTCAACTTTCTGGCCTCCATGACCTTATCATATTGTGGAAGTTTCAAACGGATCGGTTGGCAGATGTTCCTTTAGCGCCGCTTCAAACTCATGATTTAGCATTTCCATGTCTGGTCGCTTGCCTTTGAATAGCTCCTGACCTGACCTAAAAATCGGTCATATGCGTTAAATTAATCAGGAATATGGTACTGCAAGTCTCTTCATTTCTGTATTGTGTGGAAAACAAGTACTTCACATGAACCCCCCCCGAGGGGTTCATGTAAACTAGTCTCAGCTGACCCCTCAGAGGATTTGCAAAATGAACCTGGAAAGGAACCTAGGATATTACGATTGTGGGAATATGATGTTTGTATGATGATGCAGTTTTTATCTGGGTTTTGCTTCGCCAAATGTCGAACAATCCGTTTTCATTTACAAATTCTAAGAATCTCTGTTTTGCGTGTGTGTTATATTCACGAGAGTAGTTATGAGAATCCTTAACTGAATCAACTGAATCAAGTTAAAGTCTCCTCCTATGATTATGCAGTTTGAATGAATGGGGTCTAACTCTCTGATCAGCCCTTCGTAAGATTCTGGTTTATCACTGTTGGGGCCATAAATTCTCACAAATGTAAAAGTTCATGTACCAATTTTACTTACAATGAAAACGTAATTTCCACATTGGGAATGCTTTTCCATAAGGTGAGTTTTCGTTTTACCGTCATTGTTTATAGTGCCGCTATGAAGTATATCATGCTCACGCCAGTTCACTTCGGGTCAATTTTTTACCTGAGGTCAGGTAAGTTTTAAAATCTGACATAGCATAGTAAAACTATGTTTCATTCGATGTTTGCTGACGTGAATGTTTCAATTGTTTCTCAATGGCCGTGTCTGAGTTTGTTCAGAAGTTTTTTTTGCAAAAAATCAAATGATCCATAATATGTGTATCACGTGTTCCTCGACCTAGATTCACTTCCATGTAGAATAGGCCTATGCTTAATAATTGTAGGGGTTTAACGACGCACCAACTCCCAGGGTCATACGGCGTCGCCAACTCTTACCCTGTTGGAAGGGACTTTAGGGGTCAGATCAACTTATTCTGAGCCTCCGCCGGGACTTGAATCCGGGACCAGTGGCTTAGAAGACAAGGGTGCCATCCCCTAAGCCACCCCATCCCCAATAAGCCTAAGCATGGTAGGCTCTATTGATATGTCTTGCGAACAGCTTCCAAATGCTCTTGTAGGCACTGTCCTATCTTGGTTTTTGGGTTGGGCTACTGGCATCTAAATCTAGCCCGCGTGAATTTTAGCCTTGAGGCATTTAATAATATTCATGTGGTTCTGTGGCTAACAGTTCCCTGGCTTTTGGTCTGACTCGAAAAGCGATGCCACAGGAATAAGTGAGTAATTCCAGTGTTTTCTAATTGCGTCGAGAAAACGTTGCTAGCTATTATTGTTTCTGAGATAAGCGAGGCGTTCTAAGCACACTTAGTTCGTACGTGTTGACCTATTTTGGCTTTCCATCGACTTCAATATTGACCTGAAAAAGAAACGACTGAAGTAACTTCGATTGCATTCGGATTGAACCTTTTATTGCGTATCATCCTCCTAGCCTTCTTGGTTTTCGGGTTGGAAGGGGAGTTTGTTTTTTGACCCACCACCAGGGCGAGGATGGCTGATACCCGTCACTCGTGCAAAGATTAGAGCAAGGTGAAAAATCGGATGCTTTGGCCCAATGTGACATTAACATCAAAGGCTTACCCTTACGTGAGTATATTTACCATCATCGTGGTCGTGTGTGGCTCTATGCTTGACTGCTGCATCTGTATCCGTGATGAGATGACAGGGCGCGAGTTGAAACCATTGATTTGGATTTCCTCACCTAGCTCCCGCTCAAGTGATTGGGCATAGGACTTCAATAAGGCCAAACATGTTGGTACAGGTGTTTTACAGCATGAGCCTATTGCAATAGTTAGCTTATTTTTGCATGATAATTGGCGCAATGGGTGAAATTTCTTCTGTCACAGGAAATGTAATGTGGGTTCCTCAAACAACGAGTGCTATCGAAATTCGATTCAGTCTTCCATCCCATTATCTGCCTCAGGGTGACCTGAGCGGGCCGACCGTCCCTGTACTTTGTAGGACGCTAAACTTTGGCTTCTAGATTCATAGGCGGATCCAGGATTGCCGATCGGGGGGGCACCTTCCCGGGGGCGCCATCCGGACCGGGGGGCGCCATCTGGACCAGGGGGCGCCACTTATGACCGGCAAAAGCTATCAGGTGGGCACCAAATCCTATCGGTGGGCGCCGACTTTCGCATCCTGGGGGGGGTGGGAAGCGACATTTCAGGGGGCGCCATCGACCTTTCAGGGGGGCGCCGAGGGTCGATCGGAAGGGGGCACGTGCCCCCCTTGCCCCCCTGGATCCGCCTATGTCTAGATTGACCCTTCATCGCAGGATTTACTCATTCGGATGTGCTGTCGGAATCTCCGTGTCAAGTGCACTGATGACTTAGTGGGGCTCCGACTCCAATAACCGAACTTGCAACAACTTGGAAAAATGTATTTAAAAATGTGTAATCAATGGGAGGCTTTGCAAGCAACTGTGCCTAGAAACCCTTTCTATGTTGTTAACCTTCGCCCGGGTGGGGGGTCTTTTTAGACCCCCCTCGGGTTTTTCCGAAGTGACCAAAAAACGGCGGCGCGCAGCGCCGCCAAACTTGGTCTAGCTGTTCCTTCATCATTTTTACATCTTTCCTGAAAATTTTGGCTCAAGGTCACATCAGGTCAGGTCACCAGGTCAGGTGAAGTGACCTCACCTCAAAAATACTTAGGACGGCATAACTAAAAGAAGGGTTAATCGATCAAGTTGAAACTCATACCACATCTTGGGCCCACCAGGAGCTACAGCATTTGTTCCGGGATTTTTATATATTGGTGACCTAAGGTCATGTGCAGAGCATGACCTCCCCATTGACAATGCATGGGGAAAATCACGAAATGAGCTTTTCTCAGTAAGTATGGAAGGAATCAACTTCAAACATCGGTTGCGACTTGCTCTTAGCCCATTTCTGAAGCTGATACCAAAATTTTTGACTTGTGACCTTTAAAAAGGTCACCTTAGGTCAAATAAGCATTTTTTGGTGTTTTTCTCTATAAATTTTGAATAAACTAAGATAGAGCTTTTATTTTGTCACCAAAGTGTTTGTATAGTCACTGGAAGTCAAATGATATACATCATGACTATACCAGGTCAAAGTGGGTCAGACCCTTGACCTGGGTCAGGTCAAATTCTTAAATTTGATCTGGCATAGCAATATCATATATCATTCGATTCGTTTTGACGAGAGGATTGCAATGGTGCATAAACTATGGCTGTATCTTGTTTGGTTTGGAAGCTATTAGCGAAAAAGCAAACGCCCTTATGCATGGGTGGCTATGGACATTCCCAAGAATATGCCCAATATTTAGTGACCTGTAGCTCCCTAGGCTTTGACCTGACACGAAAATGAATGCCACTGTAATGAAAGCGCATCTCAAGAGCTTTCGAGTGGTGTTAGAAAAATGTTTCTAGCTATCATAGTTTCTGAGATATAGGAGGTTTTCTTAGTACACCTCAGATTAGCGATTTTGACCTATTTTGACCTCTGGTGACCTTGATATTGACCTGACAAGAAAAATGACCGAGGTATTTTCGATATCATTTTCGAAGAGCTTTCGATTGCCGTTTTGCGATTTTTTCTAGCTCTCTTAGTTTTTTAGATCGGGGGGTCTTTTTTAGCCCCCCCACCAGGGTGAAGGTGGCTCGTACCCGCCACCGGGGCAAGGGTTAACCAAGCTAGGTAATTTTTTACCTTCAGAGACTCTGCAAATTTCATTAGGTTTATTCAATATACTTTAGATCAAGTAAATACAGCAGCGGTAGCTACGAACCCAAGTTTTGCACGGCACAATAAAAACTTGACTACGCTCCTGTTGACCTCTGGGGAAAGAGTTTGAATAATAAAAGGTGTGGAACTTGAGGGCTACATGAGCTATGCACCTACACGGTTTGATTTCCATTATAAATAGATCGTCGCCAGAATAACATTTTTTTCTAAATGACGATGTCGAGATCTTAAGCATTAAATTCACCTCCTTTTAATACCCACCCCGGTGGGTCTCCGAGCCACATTCGCCTTTTTGGGGGTGGAGGGAGGGAGTGTTCAACCCCCTCGAACTTGGGCCCTATGCGGGATAGCGAAAAACGCAAACGCTGTTGGATAGCTCATTTAAATTCATGAAGACACTACATTGGTCAGGTTTTGGCTCAGTCCAATATTGAGGTCATGAGAGGTAAAAAAGGTGGCCAAAACATAAAAATGACCTGAACTAAGGTCAATTCAAGGTCACTATCAAACCTAACATAGTCAATATGCACATCAATCGACTCGAAATAGTAATCAAACCGTAGTGGTATCAAAATAAGAGCTTTATAATCACTTCATGCAAAGTTATTGACTCAAACCTGAAATCTCCTTAAGTAGACCCAGATGACCTCTCAAAGGTCACTGGTCCAAAATTGCATCATGAACCGGGAAAGGGGGCCAGGATACTACGGTGTGAAGAATATGAAGGAATTCGCAGTTATATCTACAAAAATACAGCCCAACTCCTGTTTCCCCATGCACTTCCAATGGAGAGGCCATAATCCCTCATCGATATTAAAAATCCAGAAATATATTTTTAGTACTCGGTGGGCCCACTATGTGATATAAATTTCAATCCGATAGATTCACCCATTTCTTACTTATGCCACCTTAAACATTTTTGGAGGTGAGGTCACTTGATCTGCACTGGTGACCTGATCTGAGGTGAACCAACCTTAAAATTTGGGAGAAAGTTGCGGAATAGATTAAAGATAAGGTGTGCCAAGTACGGCGGCGCTTTGCACTGCCGTTTTTCGTGCAAACCCCGAGGGGGTGTTCAATACCGCCCACCGGGGCGAGGGTTAATATTTGATCTGAAACGAGATCTTACATTGTTTGCCTGGTACCAATACATTACTCAACGTATTAGTCAAAAGTAAAAACCTGGAGCATGAGAAATACGATTAAATTTTAAAATTCAATCCATCGGCTTAACACGCGCATTGACAGGGAGCGGGTACCCGCCCCCCTCGGGTTTTCCAGAAATAGCATAAAACGGTGGCGCGTAGCGCCACCGTATTTGGCATACCATTTCCCTCATTATTTTTACAACTTTTGTCAAAATGTTAAGGTTAAGTCATCTCAGGTCAGGTCACCAGTACAGGTCAAGTGACCTGACATCAAAAAGTTAGCATAAGATAGCAAAAGATAGCATAAGTCGGAACAGGGTAAACTTATCCGATTGAAACTCATATCACATAATGCCCTTACCGAGTTCTCCAAAATATGTTCCGGTATTTTTTATATCGATGACCTAAGGTCAGGCACGAGCTATGACCTCTCCATTGGAAATACATAGGAAAAAATGGTTTTAACTGAATAACTCCGTAATGAATATAGATAGAGCGTTTGTTCTAGCCGCATTAGATTTGCCTTGTCATTGCGGTTCTAATGATATGTATTTTTCCCAATTTGACCTTGACCTGACCTCAGGTCAGTTCAAATCCTTGATTGGCCCTAGCAAGGTCATATTATATATCATTCGATTCGACTTGCTGCGAGGATTCATATGGTTCAAATCGCTTTGCTCTATCTTTACTTGGTCAGATGTAATGGCCGAAAAACTTCATTTGCATGTTATCCCTATTACGGCATGTTTTGGCCTCTAGTGACCTTAAATGTGACCTGACAAAAAATAGTACAAATATTTTTGATGGAGAAGTGGATGGGCTATCCAACGCCGTTTATCGTTTTTCGCTACCTAGTGCGGTTCTCGAGATCTTAGGGGGGCCGGGTACCCGTCCCCCCGTCAAGGCGAAGGTGGCTCAGACCCCCGTCAATGCATGTGTTAACCTGCTTAGAAACTGTGCAAACCCGGAGGTTATCCAAGCAAAACTTCAAAATAGGAACCTAAAATTCAGCTAGAAAGCAAAAAAGTACGATTTGGGATACGATATCGATGACGTCATTCCTGTAGTTGACACCTTCTAGCTGTTGGCCAATGTAATAGAAGCGTCTGCAGGAGTGAGGGCGGTTCCTAAACATACCACGTTCACTCTTGTCAAATCCCACGGTATATGGCCTGATTGCGGCTCCCGGCAATATCTCCAGCCAATCAGCGCTCTCCAAAGCGTGCAACATTGCAGACGGCAGGCAACGTGCATAAAAACTCCGGATCACCCGAAATTGGCATCATTCGCAGACAAGTGACTTGGTGTGCTGATCCAGAGTGCGTAGTGACTGGCGAGGAGAACAGCTGAACACAGGCGGATCTGCGCCGGAGCCTACCACACAATCTGGCGCTACACACCGACTGGATTAACGGATTACTCTCAACAGGTGAGGGGTACTGCATACTCAGGGGGAGTATGTGTCAGATAGAAGAAGACTTCGGTATATTTTACTGGTTTTATGGTTATTTACTTTTGGACATTTTACATACACCTGCATGTACGTACAGCTCCCTGTAATTGAATCTGGCGCTACAAACCGACTGGATAACAAAGTACTCACAACAGGTGAGGGGTACTCCATACTCAGGGGGGTATGTATCAGATAGAGCAAGACTTCGGTACATTCTACTGGGTATTTGCTCCGAAATTCTAGGAACAGCTTCATGTATGTACAGCTCCCTGTAATTGAATCTGTAGACAATAGGATCGGTAGTTTTTTTCTATTGTTAGTGGAATACTGCTCACAGAATCGTGATTAGAAATAAAGCTCTCGCATTTTTCCCCGCGATCGATTGCGTACCTACCAATGCTCAATAGCCTAATATTTAAGAAATGAATAGCAAACAGCGCAATTATCTCGGAAATCCATAGAAAAAGTTGTTGCAAATGATTGACGAAACATGAGGTCACTAAGCACTTTTGAGTCAGCAATCTAAAGCTGAGGGCAAAACCCACATGCTGTGTTTCTACTCATGACTGAAGGAGCCCTGGCGTTGAAGGAATTCGCCAGAAATTCACCGAAAATTGCGGAGCCCAGTGTGTACAAATTCAATCGTAGAGAACTGTACACTGCATTGGAAAGTATTTCCCTACCAAACATGTGAAAGAAACCCGAGCACCTTACAACTCATAGCAAATACATCCAATATGGGGTTCAGAAATAGCAAAATGAATTGTCAAGATGGACGTCTCATCTTGATACACTAATTGCAAAGCAATATTTCTACCCATGGCTCTTCGCCTCTGTCGACGATATTTACTGCACACTGTACGGCTGTTCTGTTGTGCGTATCATTATAAGCATAATTTTTGTACATGTTCTAGTACTGGACTGGGAGAGAAGGATATCTGTGCATGCTATTCCAATGCAGTGCTCCAAAGTCTTTTGCCTAGTTATTTCATGATTTTATAGAGTGCGACAGCAGACACGTCTGTGGTTTGGCAGCCAGTTGATAAGTTTCACTGTAATTTCTCCATGAGGGACAAATATTAAAAAACCTCAGAAACTTAGGAAACATCACCAGCAATTGAACACAGCACGATGTATGAGCTTGCGTTAAGCTCACACTTCTAAGTCGCAAGGCGTATCATTCTCATTCAATCCGAAACCAGGGAGGCTAAGAAACTGGCTGCCTCCTGGCTTCATTTTTTCCTGTTCCCTTGTTTAGAGCATCACTCCAAATAGAAGATGAGAAGCATTTCAGATATTTTTATACAATTCGTGGTCATACCAAGTGTGCATTACGAATAACCGCCTCCGGCGCCGAGGTGGGGGAAACCGGAAAAATACACCTATTGCAAAGTTAAAAAATCAATATGTTGGCAACCGCGACTGAGTTTCTGGTACACTTCGTGATCATATCAGTATGTCGGCAACAGTAACTTAGTTTTTGAATCACTTCGTGGTCATATCAATATGTCGGCAACTGCAACTATTCTTCCTCACATACAAACACATATACAACAGAAGTCAACAGAAGTCAACAGAATCCAGCCGTCATGCCAATAGGTATGCCTTACATCTCTGCGAATTGGTATCGAAACGTAATGCAATTTGCACTCAAGTTTAGCGGCAGCAACTCAGTTATTTCCAGGGGCCTGGATTTTTTGTGTGATTGGAAGTGCCGGAATGTGAAGTAAAAAAACAATTGCGAATCTTTAAAGTTAAAACCACGACATTTTGCAGGACATTTTAACATTACTTTGAGCTTCCATTGGGTGTGCCTGGTGCACCCCATAAGAGATATTTATCCACAACCTGATTATATTTAGAAACTGGTAGAAACCTGCATACAAGGGGTTATCGTTCAGAGAGACCAAGCAACACCCCCTAAACAATAATTTTGAGAATTAAAAAAACTAAATATGTTTAACCAGCCTGCGCATGAGCTTTGAATGCCTGCATTTTCTAAGCGTTCTTTGATTGTAGTTAATGACGATGAAACCAGCGGCTTAGTTTATTGAGAATGTTTAAAAGGAGAAATTCAATCAACTCTTACCGAATTACTTTCGTCTCAAGTTTTTATCATGTTCCATGTAAACTGGTTCTAGGTAAGGTATTCATTTATGGTCCTGGAATTAATCTGGAGTTTCGTCGCATCTATATTGTAAATGGGATGAGTATAACGATGGACCAGCCAACAAAGTATAAACCTAATATCATTCGCCATTTTAAAACTGAAGATTCCACCCGGTAAATCGCCAATAAAAGTGTTTTACTGGTAACTTTTTCAGGACTTCGTGACCTTTTATACATTTTTGGTGGAGTTTGAATGTTTCTGGTGGCACATGCTTTGCAATGTCGTCCTTTTGCTGATTTGGGCCTAAAACGGTGTATTTTTTACTTGAAGATGCCGCATCCAGACCCAGATTGATACAATAGGGCTGGGAGCTGAATTTTTAAATTTGCTTGAAATTATTGATCTCTCTAGTTTTGTAAGTATTTTTATATTCGTTATACGGCATATATCATGACGGCTGCGAAGACAATATAATATTAAGATAGTACTAGATCGTTTTTATATAGTTCTAGGACGCGTGCGGTGATGTAAAATCAGAACTGATTTCTCAGCGCGTTCGTGCTTTAAGTACGGTTTCAGCAACTTTGATTTCATCACCAATAAGGACTTCAAAATGTGTTTTTATACTTCTTCTCAAAACATATATATTTATATATATATATATTAGTATTAATATATATATATATATATATATATATATATATATATATATATATATATTTATATTTATATATATATATATACCTATTTCCTTATACGTTTGAATGTTTTTTCCCGTAACGGTGAATTTTATTTTATTTTATTTAAAATGCATACCATAAGTTATCGACAAAGAGTTCCATCTTATTTTCTGAGTAAGAAATAAACACCTGCTGAATTTCAGTCCTAATCGCCATTTTGTCTCCATGCAGCAAAGCACACATTTAAGGCACTGTTGATACGTTTGATTTGCAATTGATTCAATACATCCAACAAAATCGCAATTATTCCTCATGACATACAGGAAACAAACAAGAATGTAACACACAACCTGCATTCGTAGCCTACATGACTGCCGGCTTACAAGCGAAAGCGAGCAAGATCACTCCATTTGCATGATTATGAAAGACAGCAAGATATTTCGGAATAGCTGAACACCCATTTTCTCTTCTGGTGGAGATCATCTGGTGGAGATCATTATTCCAACTGGAACGGAAATCTACTACGCCATTCTTCTCCTACCAACCACCACAACGATTGATGAGTTGAACATTCACCAGCTGTCATTGACTTACGGCGTGGCCAGCTCCCTGCTTGCTGAACCCATCGTCCAGCAGACTAGCCCCTACAATGGAAATGGTGGTGGTAGATCAGATAAACCCTATCCAGAGAACGAGTTAACGGTGTGGCTCGGAATACAGATGCTCTATCTACTGATCCGCACACCCGCTGACAAATATCTCGACATCAAACGGCTGATGGCTACAGCAACGTGCCAAACGTCGTCAGAATAACACGCAAATCTCCAGGTGGCGTAACTTTAAAACAATCCGATCATATTCACAAAAGCTTGCAGTCTTCTGAAATTGATGACATTTTTCCTGCCCACAGATGATGAGTCAGACTTGCCAACTCCTGAAATCATTCAACGTTAACAGTCACCGTGCATATAAACATACCTTCTGATAATTTGTCAAAATGGAGTTGCAGCGTGTTTGTGCCTTACAGCTGGGTAACAAACCCCGCACGCAGTGTTCCTTAGACGACACACGGGTCAGATTATGTTGTCTGTCTGTCTGTCTGTCTGTCTGTCTGTCTGTCTGTCTGTCTGTCTGTCTGTCTGTCTGTCTGTCTGTCTGTCTGTCTGTCTGTCTGTCTGTCTGTCTGTCTGTCTGTCCGTCTGTCCGTCTGTCTGTCTGTCTGTCTGTCTGTCTGTCTGTATTTCTGTCTGTCTGTCTGTCTGTCTGTCTGTCTGTCTGTCTGTCTGTCTGTCTGTCTGTCTGTACCTGTCTGTCTGTCTGTATCTGTCTGTCTGTATCTGTCTGTCTGTCTGTATCTGTATGTCTGTATATATCTGTCTGTCTGTCTGTCTGTATCTGTCTGTCTGTCTGTCTGTCTGTATCTGTCTGTATCTGTCTGTCTGTCTGTCTGTCTGTCTGTCTGTCTGTCTGTATGTCTGCCTGTCTGTCTGTCTGTCTGTCTGTCTGTCTGTCTGTCTGTACCTGTCTGTCTGTCTGTATCTGTCTGTCTGTCTGTATCTGTATGTCTGTATATATCTGTCTGTCTGTCTGTATCTGTCTGTCTGTCTGTCTGTCTGTATCTGTCTGTATCTGTCTGTCTGTCTGTCTGTCTGTCTGTCTGTCTGTCTGTCTGTCTGTCTGTCTGTCTGTCTGTCTGTCTGTCTGTCCAGCCATCCGGCGCCAGTCGCGACGCCTCGTCACTGGGCATGTTTACTAGCGCTGTTTCGTATTTCAGCCATGAAGCAGCTGATTATCGTCCTTCTGGTCACCGTTGCGGCCCACGCAGCTGCCGACACCGGCTTCGGACAGTACAACCAGTACAACAGCGCTCCGTCTAGCGGTGGTAACAGCTACCAGCAGCTTCAGCCCAAGCCAAGTGGTCTCAGCGCGTAAGTGATCGCTGTCTTGGGCAATGCGGCTAGTTATGTTCTATGGGGCATGAAGGAGGTGTAGCGTTGGGGTTTACGCAACTTTTTGTTGTACACAAGGCTGGTACCTACGGTTTTGTGATATACAATAAAAATAGGTAAATTTGGAAATTTTAAATATAATTAGTAAGCAATATTAGGCAATTAGTGTCATCGGCATCCAACTATGCACAAAAATTTTCGTATTGTCGGTTTCAAACAATACAGATAGAGCAAAGTAAGTCTTAGGGTGCAAAACCGAACACTAATAAATAGCTTTATTATACCGGAGACGCACTTTAGTGCAGAACTTATATCGGTATGATGATTGACGCCTCTCGAGCTTTTCAAACCTCGAATAAATATGCCCATTCAACTGCATGTGACACGTGAAGGTCGAAAAGAGCCGCACAAAATACAGAAGACAGAGCTAAATATACGATGTAGTAGTTTGTACAGGACCTGCTGACGTCCTCGGTCACTCTGCAGGATCTGGAGCAGGCTCACAGGATCAACCACACCCAACAGGAGGCAGGGAATATTCGACGAACGTAAGTATCTGATAAGAAGTCCTTTCTTTGCTGTGGTTTTAGGGCCCTTCAGCTGCTGGGGCTATATGATAAGAATTCCGTCCTATTGGCCTGCATTGTATAGTACTATAGTACTACGGTATACATCGTGTCGCCTATAAGCAACGCGATGACATCCAGAAGGTACCACATAGTGCTAGGATTGGAAAACTACGCAACATTACGCATGTGTTAAAAATTTTCAGCTTGTTTGTTTCTCTTTGCATATTTCAAAACCTCGCTTTCCGCAATATCTTCATGCCATGGGGAATACTGTAAAAACAAGTGAGCAAATATTACTTTTATCTTTATTGTATTTCATTAGGCCCACCCTCAGCAGGCACGCTCGCCTTATTACAGGGAGTATTGGCGTGGGTGTTAAAGGATCCTCTCCACCGGGTCAGATCGGAGACGAAAGGCGGTTTCCCGCCGTGGGGATTGAACCCATGCTGTCCGATCAGAAGACAGGCAACGAAGCCACTTGGCCACCCGGCCCCCCTTGATTCGGGATCGATTCTGAAATCCCGTCTTCTCCTCGGTCCGTGATTGAGCTATACCTACAGGGGAAGTCGCCACTGAAGGAAGGATAAGGAGGCTTCCTCCACTTCTCGTCCGAAAAAACTGATTTCGTCCAAATCGCAGGAACAAACAATTATACAATTATCTAGAGAGGAGAACAAGTGGTATCAAGTACTCCAAACCCGTAGCAAGTTCGGTTTTAGGGTGGCCAACTTGTATCATTTGTTACAAAAAGCCAATGAAACCCTCTCGCTTTTGGCAGGTTTCAACAGGAGTGTTCATCAGAGATAAAATATAGAAAAAAGTCCACATAAGAATTGAGACTTTACACATTACTTCTGGCGAGTCAGCGGCGGATTCAGAACTTCATTTAGGGAATTAGGGGCTAGGGACTCGAGGCTCCCTGCCATTACCTCGGAGCAGCCGTCTACTGTGCAGTAACTATAGGCACTCTGACATTTGGGGGAGGGCCTTGAGCCCCCACCCCCGCTTGTATCCACCACTGTCGCGAGCATATGAATGATCCATACTGCTCAATGCATTTCCAAAGCAAAGTTCGATTTAGTTTTACCTTTGAGGCATTCTAACATGGCATAAAGACTGATATCAGGTTCGCTGTTTTGATCACTAATGACCCTCTTTGTTTCCAGTTGATTTCAGCAGCCTGGGGCTGACCATCTTCCTCCTCTTCGGCGGCGCGATCTTGGGCGTGATAGGCTTTTCTTTTCTAAGCGCCGCCCTGTCTTCTTCTGGCCGAGGTCTGGACTCTGACGAGTGGGAGGTGAACCACTCGGTCTGGATGGACCAGCTGGAGAGGGACTTCGAGGACTCGTGGAGCGTCGAGTAGACGGTGTCGGTCATGCGAGAAAACACTGAGGTCAACAATGAATACCGGCGCCGAGTGAACTTTGTACATGCTTGGTGAATGCTTTAGTGTTATTTAAAAAAATCACCGGATATCGGAGAGGGAACGTAATGCGCTGCTCATGTGTTGGATGTAGCCAATGCTGGCGATGAAAGCATGACTGAATAAGTGTATCAACAGGCGAGTTAGAATGCCCTTAAAACGTATCTGACGCTGAAACACCACTTTAGACATAATAATTTAACAAAGATCCTCTTTAAGCTTCTCAGCATGGCCAGCTGTGACCCCGAAATGGGTTATTTTGTGTTTTAATTGCTTGTGGATTTAAACATCATCGACATCTCTGTTAACTGGGGATCTACCATGTTAGGAAAGGAAATAGCAATGAGTGCCTTTTGAACTTGGTTGACTCGAGAAGCATACATCGCTGCTAGTCACGTTTCTTCTTCTCCACCTCGTGCCACTTGCTATCATTCTGTTTCGAGGCCAAGCCACTTTGAAAAATGAGCGACGCTTGCAAATGCAAGGCTGTTGCAGTGCAGCATGCTGTTGAAACTCCAGTCATCATTGGTGTCCTGCTCAAGAATGTAGCAAACAGGTAAACCAGATGCCACAGTTGTCCGTTAAGTGGTGTCTACAAATGTTTACACGATGCTTTTGTATTCGACACATACTTTAAGTCAAGACTTTGTTACATTGGTTACTTTTTTGTTTTATTTTTGTTGATGCTAGTGTAATAGAGATAGACCTAGGACGGAATTTTAGTATCTTCATTATTCCATCCCAGGTGTGTCTGTCACATCCAATTCTGTGCCAGAAAATGTACCCAATAATTGGTTTCCCCCATTCAATTTTTTACTTGTTTCCAATGACCTGTGCGCAAACAATGATATAAGCCCTTTTGCTATCGATGCTCTTTTCAACCCAAATAACAACTAGACAACTCCGTTTCATTCCGCCCGAGTACTTTCCGTTCCCTAAATAATATCCCATTCTTGCCCTATTTAGACCTCTTCGGTGCAATAGAGGAGGACAACTTCCTCTCGAATAGCCTGTTGCAGATGGTGTAAGCCAATAGATTCTCTGCAGATTCCAAGTGACTACGTTATGTTTGTGCTTTAGCCTTGGTCTGTGCTGTGGATGCTTTTACACGTGATATGCACCAGTACTTCTTATTCCGGGTCATCGATGTTTAGGTATATATTAAATATTCTCTATGACTTGTGTTTTTTATTTTCGTTCTTTATTTCAATCCGTTTGTTCCATTTCATATTTTCCAGGATGGAATGTATAGCTCCATTTACTAAGCGTTGTATAATGACACAATGTTTCCCCGTGCTTTCATTCTGTTCATGCTGGACTTTGTGTGGTTTACATTCAGAGATGAAGAAGGCTAAACTGCATGCCTTTCGACCTGCGGTAGTTTACTCATCATGTGCTAACATGCAAAACAGCTGCGCCTTCCTTGAGTATTGTGTACATAATAAAAGGATGGCGATGAAATTTATTTATGAAGAGAATATCCGAGGCACTTTACAAGGTCAACATATGGCGAGAGAGAGAGAGAGAGAGAGAGAGTGGGAGGGAGAGAGCGAAGGCTAAAGTTCGCCCTACGGGAAAATGTATTGAGTAACTCTCCATATTGTTCGGAATGACAGATAAACGATTCGGTCAAGCGCAATACCGCATGGAAGATGTAATCCAACTTAAATTGCACACATCTTGGTCAAATGTTAAGTCTGGGCCGTGTCAAGCCGTGGAGATAAGAGGCAATTCCCAGAAACTAGCACGAGTTCTTAGCTAACTTCCTTTTTGCACTTGATCTAGGAACAGTAATTTGGCACAGACTAGGTCCTAACACAACATCCAGGCCTCGCTGCAATTGGCTTGATGTCACTTGACCTCTTGAGCATATGGCATGGGCTCGTGACCTCAAATGGCCCCGGCAACCCTATGTCATGGTGCCTGGTTTCATACTGAGAAAATTAGATGCTTTTGGACATAATGCCTTGTACGTGACTAGTTCCTACCTAGGTGCTTTTCTGATATCTGACCCTTTCGAGGTCTAACGAGAACATGGCCACGGGCAGGGGCCCAGTTTCATAAAACCATGAAGGTGATCAGCGGTCCGTTGCAAAGGAGCTACAGCTTTGACAGGCTGTTCGCAAAAGGTCACCCAATGATACAGTGGTGGTTCTAGCCGTTAGGTTTGGAGGGGGGCAAGCCAAACTTAAAAAGAAAAACGGAAAGAAAAACGTTATGCGGTGAAATATTTTGCCACTTTGGTCACAATTAAATTAGACGGTAGGTTTTGGGCGAAGACCCGATAAAAGAGAAGAAAAAAACATCACGAGCTGGAAGATGTGGCCACAAGGTGCTCGTTTTTGCTACCCAAGGCCCAATGCTTACATTTAAGTTGACTGGTTCTGTTTGAAGTAGAGAATTGAAACGCCAAAACCTTGCTTATAAATAAAAAAATCAGGGCAAAAGGGAGGTTGACAGTTCTTTTTTTGGTGTGGGGAGCATAAACATAGTTTTTCCCCCGGCTTTTCCGTTTTGGGGAAATAACTTCCCCTGGATCCGCCACTGCAAGGGTAGCAGCCACATCAGAGCCAAACAAGGTAACTGGCCTTCAATGAGCTTCAACAAAGTGATTAAACACACATGTTTGGGTATGCGCCTAGGATATGTTCCCGAGAACATGAATGACACTCGACTCACTGACCTTGGACCACCATAATAATCTTATGTCAGTAACCTGAAATAACCTCATTTGAAGCGGTCATCTGTAGAAAGAATCACGCACATGAGAAACCACACGCTGCAACTAGCTGCGTCGTTTTCTAATTCTTAGTTTGTTAAGAGATGGGGGATGAATCGACCGTTCCTCGGGATAGCGAGGGGTTCGAATACCTCCGCCAGGGCTAGAGCCAAAGTTTTGGGTTAAGTATCAGTATCTTTGGCAGACATACCCCTATCCCTTTGACACCCTTGATCTTATCTCATCACAACTTCCCTGAGCCATTTCTCAGCGACAGGCGTCTTCGGTACAATAGCGTCACCTTTCTTGGCTGATAGACCTTCTCTGCGTTCCCGAAGCGTTTCCGTATAGATGACGCCACAAAGATTTACCCCTCCGCAATACCTGCCACCTGGTGGTGTAGAGCGAAACCATTGCAAAGCCTACAGCTGTAATCAGGTGCCATTCCAAGCCAGTACAGAATCACTGTAGCCGGGTTCTCACATGCACCAGAAATACTGATTTGCTCCAATGGCGCCCTTACAGTTTTTCAGCGCAAACGATACCCCCGGCCCCGGAGGACAACATCAAATCCTCTTCAAGAAAGAGAAAGTTTAGGTTTGACATACAACGATAAACATGCGGGTAAACCATCTTCATCATAAATAAATGAGTAAGACTGGACCACCATTTTTATGTTGTCCGTGAAATGTGTACGCGTGTCTTATGTATCTGTCTGTTTATTTCATCTTTTCTAAAAAAAAATCGCTGGCGGTAAAAGAAGAGGGGCACTGGAGGGCACGAAGGGACACTATTCAATAATAAAAAGGACACCCTTTTTTTCCTTATCGGAACCTATGTTTCCTGCTTTTGTACAGTAAACGTCGTGTAGGGGCCATAGCGACTTTCAGCAAAGCGCACACTAACCCTTAAGGAAAGGGAAACGGGTCTTCAGTTGTTAAGGACTAAAAGGGAGGACTGGTCCCAAGCATTGGCGGATCCAGGGGGGCATTCCGGCCATGCCTCCCCCTCCCAAAGGCTGGATAAATTTTTGAAAAAAAGGTGTTTGCACTATGTCTGACGAGCAATAAAATCTTCCCTAGGACCAGACGCCCCCCCCAAACTCGGGTCTGCGTCCGCCCCTGGTCCCAAGTGGATGCAAATCTGAATTCCTGGAGACCACTGCTAGGGCCATGGGACCAGAAATGTTCCCCAGATGGTATGCAAACCTGCCCCGTAACTGGTTGAGGAAGTTTAACATCACGAGCTCCCAGTCACGATATAAACGATTATCGTAGGAAATAAGCATTTAGTTTTCTACTTGTAAAACCGTTTTCTATAAGCTAGCTGGTAATGCATCAAACAACACTGCACAGTTCATAATGTGGAAATGATAGGCGCAGACAGGCTACGCACCCCGCACGACATTGACGAGCATGTCCTGGAAATCAAGATCCAGAAAACATCAAAATCTAAAACAGCTCTCTCTCTCTCTCTCTCTCTCTCTCTCTCTCTCTCTCTCTCTCTCTCTCTCTCTCTCGTTACCCACAGCACAGAAGTAGCTGAATATGTTGCATGGTCCACTGGCCTATGTCGCAGACGGTCAGAAATGCTGTAGCTATGTGCTATGCTATGTGCAGGTGGGGGGACGCAAGAACTTTATTTGGCGGGGGGAAACTCAGGAGAAATCGTAAAAGATACTTTTTAAGAAACTTGATCAAAACTCCACCATTTTGGGGGTCATGGCCCCTTTGTCCACCAGTGGTTATTTGAAAATTTACTTCCGAGTCATTATCCGCCGCATTGGCGGACGCAGGAGGGGAGGGGGGCATTCCGGCCATGCCCCCACCCCAAAGCGCTGGAAGGGGGGACAAACTATCTTCCCCCTCCCCAACGGCCTGAATTTTTTTAAAGGTGTTTACACTAGGTCTGAGGTCTATCGAACAATTAGATCTTCGCTACCACTCCCCCCCACCTCCTCCCCCCCCAGGAGAGGCGCAGGCCTGGGTTTGCCCCCAAAACTCGGGTCTGTGTCCGCCCCTGATCAGCTGCACCAGTTACAGTCATACTGGGCTGTATATACATGGCGGCATCTACATTAGGAAGCAAATTAGCATTTTGATTTCTTGGTAATTAATTCGAAAATCCGGTCCTACACATTGACAGGAAAACTAGAACAAATGATAGAAATTACTTACTCCATGCGCTGTACAGAATTCGGAAAGTTTTCACAACACCCGTAAGACGGATATCAGAAACTGTCTTAAGCATTCCAAAGTGCTTTAGACAGTTAGACATTAGGGATTGGATTCCCAAAAAAACATTGAAATGCCTTAATTTCCAACACTGTAAACCACCATCACATAAAATTTGTAGCAGGATACGACATTTGTGCAAGTCCTCACACACACACCTCTTGAACTACAGATAAACTATTACGGTATAAGAGGAGCCGATTGCTGTAGATAAACCGAGTTAATTAAAGTCCACAAAATGAAAAACAATTAGACTTAGATGGTTCTGCTAACACTAAGTCATCGTTTTAATCGAGGGTATCCAGTAGTCTTTTTAGGATTTTAACCTTGGGACTTGCTTGGCCTGGACTTTTATCATTTTTTAGAGGAAAATCAGCATTCGAGGATCAATAACTGTTGTGAGGCATAATTGCCTCCCATTCCGAAGATAAGAGCGCTCCTGAACGCTGTATGAGACCTTTCCCAGCAACAAATCATCAAGCAAGTTTAAATCATTCACCAATGGCAGCCCGGTTTGTTGAGAAAACGAGTTTAAAACCACGCAAGAAAAGTAAGAACACAGAAATATCGCAGCTTGTTTCACAAATGTCATTTAAAAATGATCTTGCTTCGGTGATTTGCATTTCCGCCTTGGCCGGCAACATTGATTTCTTAAAAAAATAATAGCAACAACAAAAACACGCACATCAAAAAGTGGCCTGCTCATGAGGCAGCTTACAGATCGTTAAGCAATTTTATAATGCGGAGGGAGAAAAATGCTGGATACGTTTGGCAAACATTTATAAGAAAACGTACCCATTCCATATTGAAATTTGAAGCAATTTTTGGTCCCTTATTTTCAAGCAAAATAACTAGATTATGTGCTTTGTGTGTGAAATAATTCACTCTCTTGCCTTTTCCTCATCGGTCTGCTCAAGTTTGCTGCTACAAAGTTTTTATAATACGTGCAAAAATAATTCAAAATTTTGCTCCACTTTTTCTTCGGCCCCCAAATTTTTGGTTTCGTTAATCTACCTCTAAGCAAGGAAAATTTGGTAGAAACAAGGCTTTAAAAGTCGATGCAACTAGAAATAGTAACAAATATTCGAATCACATAACATCAAAGCAGAAAAAGACGAATCAGAAGAGTTAGGTCATTGAACGCTGAAACTCAGCCTTACCTTGCTTATGTTTTTAACTACTCCTTATAACATTCCCTAGATATACGCTGGGGCTCAGTTTGGCCAGGATCGGTGCTGTTTTGCCGCCTTTCATATTTTGTATTATCGACGCAGACAGCGAAAACGAACATGCATACACAAATCAGAGACCATTCGATAACAACGCATACCGGAGAACAAAAGGCGTTTAGCTAAAATCCAGAATTCAACTGAAGATGGTTAAAAACAGGCAATTACTCAAACAAATGACAGGCAGACAACAGATTTAACGAATTCATAGTGAGATTACACCTGATGGAAACTGTTTAGACAGCAGCAGCATTGATGCCCCCCCTAAATTACCCGTCCCCATCCGGACTAACTTGGTGCCGGGACGATCTCGACGTTTGAATACCTCTGGTGCTGAGACCATCTCGACGTTTGAATACCGCTGGTGCCGGCACGGTCACGACGTTTGAACACCTTTCTCAGTCGACTGTGGAACGGAAAGGGACATCGGGCATGGTGTAAAACCGCCCTGAAGTAAGAGTTTCCAACACTAACCCTATGGCATTGGCTGGAACAAAAGGTACTCTAAGTTATTGTGCCTACCTTAAATCCTGATCATTCGTCACTTTCTGACCCTTCAGCCCTATCGCATTGAGTGTTGGACATTTCAGCCGTCATCCAGCTGCAAAAAGAAAAACCACGCCGAGACGTACGCGCTTATTGTGAGGCTTGGGTACCTATATCTACCATAGTTCGCAAACCTGCAATGAATTTTGCAAAAAGTTAACGTACATAATCGAACACTTCGGCATGAGTGACGGCGGAGCGTCCGAATTTAAGGGGGCACCATGGGATTTTCAACCTATTTATTTCCAGTACGCCATAGGTTTAGTGTTAAAATTTTTTAGTTAAGGGGGAACCGTGCCACGGTGCCACCTCAGCTCTGCCGCCAGTGGGCATGAGTCAAATTCAAATAACATGAGAATAAAGGACTTTATAAACAGAGTGAAGGAATTGCTTGACCTTAGATATCTCCTTGACCTCACATGACCTACCCTAAGAAAATTGGTCAGATGCGTAGTATTGACCAGGCATAAGGTACTGTAAGTTTCGTTGTTCTGCGTGTCCTTGTGTCTGCGTTATCTGGGAAATACCAGGAGGGGGGCGAATTTCGCCCCTCGCCCCGGCAGGGCGTGTGTTAAATGGCTACGTACATTTTTCTTCCACTTTTCGAAAGAAAAACATAAAACTCTACGCAAACATTTGTTGAAGCACGAGGCACAGGTTTCAAGTTACATACCAACAGGGGCGCAGCCAGAGCTTTGGTATGGGAGGGGGCACACCAACTTTGAGGGGCACCCCGGGAGAAAAAGGGCACTTTTAACGTAACCCAAAAACTTACTACATCTTTGTTTTTATAATTTTTGGGGCACTTTTGGTTCAAGAAAAATGCAAATCAAGCATTGACGGAGAAGGAAAACTCGATTAAAACCGAAAAAAGCAAAAAAGTATCACCAAAATGTCATAGAAGTAGCCGAAACACGACTGTTTTGGATGGATAGATTTAAGGACAAATCAGCCTACTCATGTAAGTTCTTAACATCAGAGAAATCAGCGGAGCCTATGATATCTGTCACCATGTGCAAGCTAAGACATCTTGGAGTCGAAAATTCATTTGTTATGCCCACTGGTTCTATCGTGACGAGTGAGCCCTGGTTGAACGCGGATTAAGTTCCTCGCCTCCCAAAATGGCCGTGGGAGGAAGAGTGGCATAGTGTCTGGACGAATAATGTATGATGTAGATCAGGGCCCCCAGAGCAGCTCATGCTTCACTCAGGTACTAGACTAGCTCAGTGGCCCCAGAGATAGGGTCATCAGACTAGCCCAATGGGCCCCAGATAGGCTCATAGGGTTTTGAACCAGCTCAAGGAGCCCCAGAACAGTTTAAGGCGCCAGATCACCTCAAGGGGCCTCAGGCCAACTTAAGGGGCTCTCACAAGCTCAGCGCCCAGACCAGCTCAAAGTACCCCCAGAACCCAGATCCGATCTTGGGCCCCAGATCAGCTCTTGGGGCACCAGATCAGTTCAGGGGCCTAAAGTCAGGTCAGGGGGCAAGATCAAGTCAGGGGCACCAAATTAGCTCAGGAATCCCTCCCCAGCTCGGGGCCCAACCAGTTCTGGAGCCCCAGAGCTGCTCAGGGGACACCAGATCGGCCCATAGGGCACCAGATCAGCTTCGGGGACAAACAATCAGATCAGTGGTCCCCGACCAGCTCGGGGCCCAGATCAGCTCGGGGGTACCAGATCAAGTCAGGAGGCACTTAATCACCTCAGGAGCCCCATACCATCTCACGGGCCGTCATCAACCTCTGTGGGCCAAGCTCAGCTCAGGACCTTAGAGCTGCTCAGGAAATCACGTAATCAACCCAGGAGGCCCAGATCAGCTTAAAGGCCACCATATTAGCTCATGGGACACCAGACTAGCTCAGAGGGCATTCGATAGGCTCAGGAGGCACAATGATGGTTCACGAGGCACCAAATCGTCTCAGGGGGCACTAGTTTAGCTCAGGGAGCAACATATCTGCTCAGGGGGCACCAGATCTATCAGCCTGGGGCCAAAATCAGCACCTAGCCCCCCAGACCAGAGCAGGGAAATATATCAGCTCGGTGTGCACCTCAGACCAGTTCAGGGGAACCAGATCATCTAAGGAGACATCAATAACAAGCTCAGGGGCACCTGATAAGCTCAAGAGGCACCATATTAGCTCAGGGGACAGCAGATCAACTCCGGGAGGCATGCTATCAGGCAAGGGGGGGCCAGATCAGCTCAAGTGGCACTAAAACAGCTAATAGGGCACCAGGCAAGCTTGGAGGCATCATACTAACTCATAGAGCATTAGATAGATTCAAGAGGCACAATAATTTGCTCAGGGGGCACCACATTGACTCAGGAGGCACCAGATTAGCTTAGAGGGCACGTGACCAGCTCAAGGGGCCAGGACCAGCTCAGTGGGCACCAGATGAGCTCAAGGAGCACCAGATTATCTCCGCCCGTACGATTATTTGCGACGATGAGGCACTGGCTGGAAACGGATTACATGCCCATACTCTTACCGGGTGCTTATAATAATTGTTGGGGTTTAACGACACACCAACTGCCAGGGTCATACGGCGTCGCCAACTCTCACCCTGTTGGAAGGGATTTTGGGGATCAGATCGGTGGCTTATAAGACAAGGGTGCTATCCATTAAGCCACCTCATCCCCTTACCGGGTGCTTAAAAGGGTGACAGAATGCATTAGCTAACCAAAAAAGGCACTAAATTGTGAAACAGTAGTTTTAATGGCTAAATGCAGTCTAGTTGCATCTAAGTTCAACGGCGTAGGGCACTAAACCTCGAGCGGCACGGCCCAAACGGGGTACACCACCTAGTGATCAAAGGGCACTCCGGCACCGATGGGGGCACGTGCCCCTTGTGCCCCCCTGGCTGCACCCTTGCATACCAAACATGGTTAGGTTTTCGAAAGCATCACAAGTTTCAAGTTGAGAATGAAACCTCAGTTCTGTTGTCGAAAACATAAGCCACCAGTCTCGTGCTTAAACAATACTATATTGAATATGTGTGATAAATATTACATGCTTTGGCCATGAAACACAGCGACAGAAAACTAAAACTGGAACCTCACCAATGCACGCTGGAGTTACTGCCGAAAAGTGTCTCCGTCTTGCTTGATGCTCAGGTGTCAATTAACGTCACCATTTATTTCACTGCAACTCAATTAAATTAGCCGGAAAAGTTTCCAGTAACTAAGCACAATCCCATGAAAATCCTGCCCACCCAACACTATACCTCTCACGATCTCTCACTCGAACGAGGCGCCGCGCCGGCGACTAAATGTGGACATCAAGCTTAGTTAAATTCCAACCAATCACCGCTTTGCAGTTCGACTGTCACGCCACCAGAGCGCGGCGCCTGAGGCGATTCGAGCACGCGCAGTTTTAACTTTGACCCTGAAGTCGGCGGCAACTCAGCGATCCTCCGCTTTGAGGAGTCGCTGGTTTCACCTTGCTGCCGCTTGGGAAGGGGCAATAGCAATACTTGGTGGCTTCTGTTCGAGTGGTTTGAAATAACGTCGAAACGGTCCCAGTCAGGCACGCAGCTCAGCTCACTGCGGAGTCAAAGCACTTAGTTTATATTAATGCTGTTAAAACCCAGTATCAGTTGAGAACAAAACTGATTTTTGTTAACACTTCCAGAGTCAAACTCTGACCTAGTATGAGGCACGAAAGATACTGACGCCTTATTTCATAAAGTGCGAAGATGGGAAGTAATCAAAAATACTTTTGGGTAAGAGTAATTGTCAAAGAACGAAATCCCCTTTTGTAGTGGGTCAGAGGAGTCTGTAAAGGAATTTACAGACAGATAGCATTGCACCTTTTCTAACCGTTATTTCAGCACTCAAATGCGTACTGAATGAGGTGAAAGACTAGAGTGAGATAGCAGACAAGTACCCAAACAGAGCCGAGTTTTTGAAAAAACTTACCGTAGTTGCAGAACTTGAGCAGAGTTGGGTAGCCGTGTACCAGATATTTGATTCATGCAGGAAGTTTGGCTGTACTATCTACACCCGATTAACCCTCACAACGGTGGGTGTTGCTTGAACACCCCCTCGGTTTTTTCGGTGTTACGGAAAAACACGCGAAGCGCCTCTGTACTTGGCACACCTTATTCTGGATCAATTCCACAACTTCCATACAATTTTAAGGTTTGGTCATCTCAGGTCAGGTCACCAGTACAGGTCAAGTGACCTCAACTCTTAACATGTTTAAGTTGGCATAAGTAAGAAATGGGAGGGGCTATCGTAGTGTAACTTATACCGCATAATGAGCCCACCAAGTACTACAATTTTTTCTGGGATTTTTATGTCGATGATCTAGGATCAGGTACGGATCATGACCTCTCCATTGGAAGTGCATGGGCAAAACAGGAATTGGGCTCTATTTGTGTAGAAATAGCTGCAAATATGAGAGGTCATCTGAGGCTACTTAAGCTGGTTTCAGACTTGGGTCAATAATTTTGCAGGAAATGACGATAATGCTTTTATTTTGATGTTACGTTTGGAGTGCTATTGCAGGTCATTGATATGTATATTGGCTATGCTTGGATGGATAGTGACTTTGGCCTGACCTCAGGTCAGCTCAATTTTATGTTGTGACCAAGTACAGTCATAGTACACATCCTTCGATTTCCCGTAACGGGAGAAAGCAAATGGTGGCTAAAACATTATTCTAATTCCACTCTGTCACACACTGAGAGCAAAATTGGTTCCTTTTGGATAAACTTAGCCGGTGCTGAAAGCGAGTCTGGATTCTGGTGTCAAACTCGGCTGGAATCAGGCAGAATCAGGCTCATTGTATTCCCGTCGCAGACTCAATGTAATCTCTTGGACTGGATTGAGTCTAGCACGTAGTGTTTTCTGAAGCTCATAGAATGATAACCGTAAGCTTGGGAATGAAATATATGATGGCTGGTTTCAAATGATTCTTCGCTTGATATTGAACAACTCCACGGCATCAATATATGCCATCACCAAAATTGTCATAGAAGCATTATATTCCAGCTCTCTACGAAACATGGATTAGAAAAAATATGGCCCTCCACTCAACACGGCAACTGAATTCGATGCAAGACTCAAACGAAACCACCTTTTTTGAGTCTGCATTTGGCATAAAATTAGTCTAGTAGCAAAAATGATGCTGGTATAATTGTAGTCTGTGTGGCATACTTTGCGCCGTGCCTGGAGTTTCATTGGGTTCACTGAATGTTCCTCGTTAGTCTTCGTGTTTTTTTCTTAAGTTAAAACTTGCTCTAAAGATATTACTTATATTGCTGTTGTGGCCTTCCTACTACATTTACTTTGTTTAATGATAATGAGGGTAAACCACTTCGTTTACTGCAGTCTACTTCAGCCTCTAGAAAAGATAACATAATCATAGCTTTGTATTAGGACACAAACATTAAACAACAATCACGTTCACCGTTTTTCGGACACACATGAAATGCCTTTAATGAATAGTCTTCTCCCATATCGCCCAGGAGCGGTCCAGGCTTACAATTCAAGTACATGCCGCTGTCGTCAGAGATAGCAGCCCTCGTTTACTTTGGATATATAGAGATGATTGTAGACATGTTTTCTCCAAAGTATCCCGTCATGGCTGAGAAAATCTCATTCTGTACACGACATTGTACAGAATGATTACCTCTGTCCAGCGATGGACGTACGTTCAGGGGCTCCTGCAAAAATCCTCCCAATCTTTGTTAAGCGCTTCTAATCTGTGCTCAAAATGAGCTGAAAACGATCTTTAGGACACGTTGGTGGCTGTATCCAACAGTAACAGATGCTTCTCACTACTTCATCAATTTTGCATAGCAAGGGCTGTTTTGCGCGGCTAAACTTGGGGCTTCAGTGCATGTTGTTGTCCTCTAGCTGACACACATGGACTCCTGGTTTTGGCCACCAGTACAATGAATGCCTGAACCGTCGCAGCCCCAGTATGCTTATTCACTTTCACTAGCTCTCAGCAGAGTCTGTCGGTCATCAGACTCAGCTTAAGCTCCTCCTCTTGATCCGTTATTACCGCTAGGTCTGTCAATGTGGCTTCTCCCGTACACCATGTCAAAGGCAGTGTGGCTTTTCAGACCCCGCAGGTCAAAATCTGAGTTGGATCGATGTAGAAGCACGTGCCCACGTAAAGTGAAAAGGGTCAGCTATTCCTCTCAAATTTCGCTCGGATCACGACGCCAGAGCTTTGTGGCCAGCTCTGCGTGCAATGGCAGGACTACTGAAGATGGCGCGAAACGGTGAGAGTAAGTTTTCTCAATCGCGGGTCGAGCACGAGCACGCAATCTCCGGGTACGCTTTGATGTGGGATCAAAATACACTGGGGATTCGAATTATTCTGCAGTTAAAGCTCCCATATTCTGGTTATTATTATATTATATATTCTATTATTATAGCTCCATATCCCTGGTTATTTTTCTAGTATAATATGAAACTTTGAAGAGGATATTAATAGCTCTTAGAATTTCGCAGCTAGAATAGGTCGAGCACCTACGGTAAAGTGATGCTTTGTGGTATAAAAATCCCACTTCAAACACCATATTGGTATCATATTAAGCTTCTTCCCAATTTGTTTAGAAGCCGAGAATCATTTTAAGCTGCCAAGGCCTACATAAACACTTCCTGTGCTGGAATTATGCTGGGAAGAGGATCTAATGAGAGCAAGCATGTTCAAATGTTCCTTGAATAAGATTTCAGGGCATCATTTTATGCTCGAGCAGACCGTGATTCCGGATTAGATAGAGCACATAGGAAAAAAATTATCTCAGTGCACGCTAGAGCCCGGGAACTATTTTATAACATGCCACCTTCCTTGAATTGTCATGACCTCAATATTAGCCTGAGCCAAAAGGTGACTATGTAGTTTCGTCATCAATTTGTATGAACTATCCAAAAGCGTTCACGTTTTTCGCTATCCTGCATGGAGCTGAGTTCGAGGGGGTGTTTGAACACGGCGAAGGTGGCTCGGAGGCCCACCGGGGTGGGTGTTAATACATAGGCAGAGGCTGATCCGAGGCAATGGCAAGGGGACCCTCGAACCTCCTAGTCCCCCCCCAAATGAAGCCCTGGATCCGCCACTGAGTGCCTGTATACTACCTGGGGAGAGCCTATTTGGTTTAAGGAAGGACGCTCTTCCGACGCTAATCTGGGATATTTCAGGAGATGGGTGTTTCCGAAAGTTGCATAGGGAAGAAGATCATCTAATTCATCCAGTGGGGCAATGCTGTATGGATAGGGCTGTCGAACGAGTCGAACAGGGGCATGCAATTGACACTGGAAGGGCTGCAAACAAATGACGTTTGAAAACAGGGCGCTAATGCCTGAGAGGCTTGGTAAAGCAGACGTTAAACTTGAGGGCACATGTGTCTCACAAGTTCAGAATTTCACCGGTTCTTGGCTACCTACGTAGGGCACCTTTGGTGCCCCACATGGAAGTACGACAAATATTGGAGGGATGGGGGCACCTTCAAGGAGCTTCAGAGCAGAGTCTTACTTCTCCCCTATCTGTAATGCGGCCAGTGTCTTCTCCAGTGCTCGACCGTCTGGCGCCGATTTCTAGCTGTAAATCGGGGCAAAATGCCTGATTTGTTTCCCACGTCTATTATCTCCCCATTCTTCTGGCTGTGCGTGAAGGCGTCTGCATTACCGCGTGTAAGAGCTCGGATTGCACCCGTCATGCCTCCGTTTTGAATTGGTCGGTTTCTGCCAGGCCGTTCGGTGCAAGATCACTCGAGTGTGGCCTCAACCACATTCCCGTAAGCGTTATTATGATGTGCTTCTGGAATTCTGAACCATGAGAGCAGAGAACATGGAACCTGTTTCGCACGTGAAGGCTCGTAAGTGACTGGTGGTTAATGGCTCGTGGTTACTAGTAGAGACCGCACTCGTGCCGAACTTTAACCTGATGTTCTGTTGAACGTCATCCGGTTCATGAATTGTTGACGTCTAGAGGGTCGCTGTTGAGTGTGGATTTATGGTAATAAGGCACTTGAGCTAAGCTTTACCGTCACCGTCCTATATATGCAGTAACTGGGAGTTCTGAGCCTTTGAAGGGAATGTGGCACCTTAGTAGAATCTCGGAATTGAGTGTAATTAGGGTTATTTTTAGCAAAGAAAACATGGAAATTTCCATGATTTTTTCGAAAAAAATGTACAATAAGCCCAATATTTTGAAATTTAAAATGTTCCTCTAAGGAAAGAAATGGTCATCTGCCTGTGCATGACGTCATGATCTGGACACTACTACTATATTCAACAGGCTTCAATAGGCTGACTACTCACTGTGACGTCTGTATGACGTCACGAAAACAGCTGAGAGCAGTGGCCGGCTCCCTTTGGTTACATTTTAGGTACACTTCAGGTAGGTTTTTAGCTTTTCTCTTCAGAAATTTCGAGTTCCAAGACAAATTATGTGTTGAGTACCATGTTGTCCGGTATGCTTTACAACTTGGCTATCTCAGTTAAAATCAAGTTAATAAAGGTAGCACATTCCCTTTAATGTCTGCAATTTTGACATTCCAATACCTGGTGGCCAGATGATGCGGCTCTCTCTCTCTCTCGCTCTCTCTCTCTCTCTCTCTCTCTCTCTCTCTCTCTCTCTATTTGCACAATCCATTCCTGAGATGGTATGGCAAGTAGCTTGTGCTGATCTGACACCCTAAGTCGGTGAGCTCAGGAAGTCAGAATATAAGAGGCTGAGGCAGGGGTGCTTCCCCCTTGGGCGCGCCTGGTGCGCACCACATGCAGTGCGAGCGGATCGTCAGGTTTGGAGGGGGCGCAATATTGACTCATCAGCTTATTTTCCCATTCAACACCATAGGTTTAGTGATAGAATTTATTATCTTAGGGGAGAAGGGACAATTCACCATGGCTACTCCCTTTACGCTACCCATGCCAGTATGGGGCTATACCAGATGCCCACAGCGTCACTTTTGAATTATTCCTCTGAATTTTCTCTACAGATCCACCACGTCCTTTGCATATCTAGTGCATCGGCGGATCCAAAACTTCATTTCAGGGGAGGGGGCTAGGGGCTCAAGCCTCCTCTGTCATTGCCTCAGAACAACCTCCTACTAAGTATTAACTATATCGGGGGGGGCGGTCTGAGCCCTCTAATCTCCCTGGTATCCGCCACTGGTCTATCCATAATATCTATAGATCCACCTATAGATATATCTGCCTATAGGCGGTATTAAAGAGTGGAAACAGTCTGTCCCCCCACTGACGCGTCCCGGTGTGGATGGGAATGAAATCGTAGCACAAACATGGAACTAGGCACCTATTAAAACTTTGGGAATTGTTATTAGTAGCCTTTTGCCTGTTTACACGCGCAGAGAAGGGACCCAAAAGTGCCCTTCCACCTATTTTTCCAAGGTGGCCGGGGAACCGCTTGCGGCCGGAGAATGTTGCCTTGCTATGTTTGAGGGAATATTTGAGCGTGTCGATTAGTGAAAGCATTTTGAAAGTCGTTCAATAATTTGTTTACTTATATGCTTTCAAATCAGACATGCTAGTATATTTTGAGACCACTGCAATCGCGCGGTCGGAACAGTTAGACTGCACTGTAGGCCGAGTGGTGACGTAATTCAGTCTACGCTACAGTGATCGCCTCATGGCAGGGGCGCCGCCATGGAATTTTTACAGGGGGGATGGACCAGGGCTGGTGCTGACCGGGGGAGGCGAATTTTGAGCAAACTCGGTAGCTGACAGCATTGATGACGCTGGACCAAATTTTTTTGGGGGGACGTCCCCCCTGGCTGGCTGACAGGGGGAAGGTGTCCCCCGTTCCCCTTGCTTTTAGCGTCCATGCCTCATGGAACCAGCTGCTTCAGTCTCTGGACTCTGGAAGCTTAGAAGAATTTAATCACGTCTTTGAACTGTTCAAGATAAGTTGAAATTCAACCGCTCGCAAGATTTCGAGTATTGTCTTGAAACTGCATCAGTTGTTGTCACATTACCATCATTCATCGGATTTTGTACATGTTATTTCTCTGCGCGAGCTGCTCGTAAGAAACAGGCACAATAAAGGGAGAGAGAGCTCAAACCGCAATAATTAACGACCTTCGCCTAAATGGAGCCTCCATGCACAAATGGATAAAACTGATAAAACTTTCCCTCCCACCAAAGACCCTGGAGCCGCCTATGGCCAAGCATGTGGAGGTAAGGCTGAAATGCTAGCCGATAGCAGGCTTGGACGACACACAGTCGCGGCGGCGGCGTAGACACGGCCGCAGCGGCGTAACTAATGGTCCCGCCGCCGGCATCATTCACCTCGGTCGTGGCAAAGCCTGCCTGTTGCTGAGCTGACTGGTTCCTGGACGAGAAAACTGGGGTCTACTTGCACAGTTATCCTGAATCCATGACCAGCGACCGCGGCGCTGAGGAAATGCATGATTTTGCTGTCGTTAGCCAGGTTTTGGCCGGAATTTTACGCAGACTTCTGGCATGATTTGCGAGGTTTTCTGTAAAGAAGCGTTCGACGTGTACACTTGTTTAGAGTTCCCTTAGCATCCAATCATTTTCAGATGTTTGGTCTTTGATGGAAGTGGCAGACACAGGGGGAGGCTAAGGGGCTCAGCCCCCCCCGAAATGTCAGACTGTCTATCCATAATGCATAGCCGGAGGCAGATCCGAGGCAATGGCAGGGGAGGATCGAGCCTTCTAGCCCCCTTAATGAAAACCTGGATTCGCCACTGTTTGATGGAGACGTGTATTGGAGAGAGATGTCTTAACGAGACATCTACAGTTAAGTTCACATGGTGTCAGAGAGGAAAGGAGCCTAGCTAGGCTTGCGCTGATTGGAGCAAATTCTGCCTCTGAGTCTGAGTGTGCTGAGTGCTGAGGAAGTGCTGAGGAGTCCTGCCTCTGATTGGAATGGAACCCTCAGTCTCTGCAGATCATAAAGAGTACACCGGGGGCGAGCTGAACGTGTGCCCCAGTACACATGTCCGTCCAGACCTTGGCAGTCGTCACCTACTGACTCTAACCCCATAAAGTCCAATGTGCTGTTCTAATGGAACCTCAACTCATGGTAGGAGGTAGACTACTTCCGCTGAGAGCAATGGTTCTAAAATATATAATCGTAATACTCTAGACTCTTGAGGTACACTCCGTTTTGGTTATGATGGCCATATGGAAGATGAAAACATCTCCTTATAAAAAACTAGATTCCGCTTACATGAAACTGGAACATCTGACTTTGCCACCCTCTTTATAATCAACGCTATAAAAAAGCTCCGAAATTTGGCGACATTCTATACTTTTTACAGATTGCTCCTCGAAATTCGATTAACCATGCTACAATTGTGACTGTTACAATTATCTCCTATAATAAAACAACGATAAACATCCAACATCAGCTTCTTGGATTACCCTGATGCGATTTGCTTTGCATATGTTAAATCAGTTCTGTTCATGCCTAATGTAACATACAAATATGCAGGCTAATTAGCTTCAACACGTTCAGGTAATGTTACGCTGCATGGGCATCGAAGACGGACTTCCTAACTGGAATGATGGGAGCAACAGGATGCTAACCACAGACCGCAAGGAGGAGAAACACCGCAGGTGCCTCATTTTCTCACTACGGTACCTTCGCGTATGTCTCCAGGCGACCGCAGCGGGCAGATATATGCCTACTTTGCGCTAGATTTCCAGGACACTGGGGCTTTTACCCGCTGTGTGCAGTCATGGAATCAGATTTGGTGGCGGTTAGACCTTAGCACACGCAGTGGAGAGGGTTCTGGCGTCAACGCTCAGTGGAGCGGGGAGGGTCCTTAACCCTCGCCCACCGGGGGTCCGGCGCCACCTTCGCCCCACTGTGCTGGGCCACCGATGGCCCCCTCCAATGTAAAACATGTTTGGATTAGCGCAAATTTGCAATGTGCGTTGAAAGCTTATGTAAATTCAATATAGGTTTACTGCATGTTTAAGCGCTCAGGTGAAGCGTTGGCCTCCAGAGGTCAAGTTGGGTTACGATAGGCTACTTCCATGAAAATATTCAATGCTTAAGGAGCCTGGGCATAGCTCCCGTACCATTAGAGCTATTAAGGTTTTAACAATGAATTTTAAAGGCAAAGATCAAGGTTTTCTTATTTGTTAGGCTTTACAATCATTTGGGTGATTTTACAGCATAACACCGATTTTCCCCGTGATTTCCAATGGGTGAAATCGGTTGACCTATTCAATGTCGTGTAATGAAAGGTCACAAAGTAGTCTTGAAGCATATCAAATGAAAGCCAGTGACGTTGCAAACACATGACATTGATTTCAGCGCCCTAGCTTGATTTGGTAGTAAGCTACCGTCAAAAAAGTTATTTTTACCCCTGGTGACATATGATGACCTCAAATAAGACTTATGATGACCTCAAACTACTAATTAGACAATAGCAAGTCACTTACTTTATTTGTCACAGTCTTGTCTATTGAATCGTCTATCGCGACATAGGCCGACCCAGGATTTCCGATCGCGTGGGAAAGGGGTGCACAGGCGGGCGCGCCATCTGGACTGTGGGGATGCCTTTTATAAGCGGAAAACCCTATTGTGGGGGGTGCCGGTGCTTGCATCCTGACGGGGGAGGCGACATTTCAGGTGGAGCCATCGACCTTTCAGGAGGCCCGTGACCATTTCAGGCGGAGGCGAGGGTTGATCGGGGTGGGAGGGGGGCGGTCAAGTGCCCCTTTGCCTCCTGGATCCGTCTCTGCACCGAGTAGCCGGACTTCCGGTTTCATAGAAATTTTCTGTCGCGCTAAATATGTTCAGCAGCCAAGGTCTGTCGCAATCCCTGGTTGGCGCGTCGGCGGTTTTTCCACCCCTGACAAGCATAGCCGGATCCAGGGAGCAAAGGGAAGTTGCCCCCCCCCACCTCCCCTGATCGATCCTCAGCACCACCTGCAATGATCATGGCGCCCCTTATAAAAGTTCGATGGCGCCCCCAGAAGTTTCGCTTTCCATCCCCTAAACCCGCTAAGATGTTGGTATTGGTACCCCCAATTGATATTTGGCGCCCACCTGATAGATTTTACCATCCAATACCATCCAAAAGTGGTGCAACCTGGTCCGGAAGCCGCCCCCGACCGTTTGCACCCTACTCTCCCCATGGGAAATCCTGGATCCGCCTATGTGGGCATGAAATAACATTTTGCATGCATCAATTTCATATCGGCACTACTAATGCCAAAAATATCAAAAAATATCAACCTGGATGCAATACATAGAATGCCTGTACATTTTGTGAGCTCTTTATTTTTTTCGCTAAAAATATGTTACGTAAAGGAGGCTAAAGATAAAAAACTGAAAAAAGTCACTGACCCACCCTTAAAGGGAATGTGACACATTGGTCGAATCCTGGAATTTAGTGTAATTAGGCGTACTTTTAGCCGAAAATAATGGAACCACTCATGGTTTCTCTGAAAAATGTACAATAATCTCAATATTTTGATTTTCAAAATACTATTCTAGGAAAGGAAAGAAATATCTACCTGTGGATGATGTCATGAGCTGGCAACTACTACCATACTCGAAACGCTTCAAGGGCTTCGATTGGCTGATGCTCATCGTGAAGTCAGCATATGTCGTCACACCAGCAGCTCACAACAATGGCCGCCTGGCGAGAGGTACATGAGAGGTACATTTTGGGTAGGTTTTAGCTTTTTTCTACGGAAATATCGAGTTCCACGACAATTGATACATGGAATACCGTGTTTCCGACTTGCTTTACAACTTGGTTATCTCAGTTAAAATCACGTTATAAAGGTGCCACCTTCCCTTTAACTCGGCACCGCCTGGCCTCTTTTCCTATTTCGTACCCGCCACCACCTGGAGGGGGGTCCGATCGGACCCTATCTTTACGATCTCGAGAACCGGCGGTGATACGGAAAAAATGAAAAAGGTGCTTACCGTACTCTACTTTCCAACCAAACTTGGACCATACGTAACAGCTCGTGACGCCAAAGTCGGCCAAAACGGGTCAAATCAAGTTCCATTCAAAAATATAATTGAACTCGAGAACAATTAGACCTAGAACAAAGCTATTGGCATCAGCGTGACGTCTTGTACCAATATTCAAATGATGTGTATAATGATACCTATTTTAGGGTCACATTGTGCCCTTCGTATTAGTTTAAGGTCAAATAACGACTGTGTTAAGGTAATGTTGCACATCATTTGAATCCTGGGACTATGCTCCGTCACTATGATAACAAATATACTGTTGTATATTTTGTTCAAAAGCTATAGACCTAGCACTTTCGAAAACCATGACCTTAGGTGACCTCTGGTGATCTCGCTATTAACCTGAACTGGAAACAGATGACAACGTGCATATTTATATTTTCAGGGGCTTTCGAATGATGTTTAGAATCTTTTTAGAAGCCAAGGTACTCCTTGATTTCGCGGGCCCAATTTTAGAAGAACAAAATTGTCTTACATGGGTTTAGAAATGACGTCATAACGTGTTGACCTGACCTGATCTGATGCCAAATTTCGCCATAAAGTGTCAGAGTGATCGTCTGAGAGGTATGCAACACAATGCATCTGTCACTAAAACTGGCTCGGAATCATTCGCGAAGAACCGAGGTAGGGGACAATCGAGAATATGGTTTGTCCAATCGGACCGACCAGGCGCTGAAGGGTTTAAATGCAATATAAATAAGGCCTGACTTTCACTCCTGTCAAATTAGCCACACCAAGGCAGCGAAATCTCCTGCGCGTCCGTGAGAACAACCAACGGGTAGAAACGTGGTATCCGTCCCCATATGGTTGCAAATGCGCGTGAGAACCCCACTGTCGATCGCTGATGCGGAACTGAGCTCACTGCAGAATATTCCCGTCCATAAAGGGAGCAGGTGCCTGCTCCTTGCAACAAGTGTGCCTTGATTGTCGGCCGAGAGTGGTTGTGCCTGCGTGCTTAGGACCAGGTGTCGGCAGTCGAGTCAGTGCATAGACTGTGATTGGAAATACTCCGCAAAGCGGCAGCTCTGGTATTGGCCGTTTCCAGTTTGGATTTAGAGCGGATTTTTCCAGCGCTGGATCACACATCAAGGTGGGAGGTGTTACATTTACGAGTGATTGGAACTGTTGCGATCGCCGAGTTGAAGCGGAGTGGCTGGACCTGGACTAGTCTATCCTCCAGACCTACTGGTGGTGCCTTGTGCCTCTGTGGATAAGTGCCTTTGTGAAACAGTTCCGCTCCTAGGTTTGTACGTGTTGCGAATTCGTCCAGCCCCTTGCCACTTGTCCCGTGAAGCAGACATTTAGATAGTTCGCCAGTTACTAGAGGATTGGGAAGCAGGAGCACTCAGTGATAAGGCTCTTTTGAAATTAAGTTGTCTGAATCTGTCCTTACCGTAGCATATTCATACGCTGTTTGTTGGCTTCTAATCTACATCGATACTTTACAACCAGTATTTTTTAAATCCATTTGCAGGTTTGTCCCACCTCATTTTTGGGTGATGAGACAGACTTGAATGACTGGCCTAAACCTTTTTCATACATGTTTGATGATGGACACCTATTTCCTTTGCATAGTATTTTTAGTCGAACACATAGCAAAGTAACTAGCTTGAGCTTTGATCTTACAAAACAAAGCTTGGTCACGTACTCATTTCCAGTAGAAGCTTTTGCTTCTTAGTTTGACATATTTTCATTTATTTCAGTGTTCAGGCCGGTTTAAGGAAATATTTTGACATTCAAACATCGGGCCAGTCTGTCCTCACTTTAACAGAGCAAAAAGACAGAATGTGTAGCACTCCAGACCTCTCGGTGATGATGCTCCTATTAATTCATTATTCTATAAGTTAGTTCTTCAAACCAACTTATGAACCGAATCAAAACCTTTTTAGGCTATACAGTCTACCTATTTGTGTGTTCTTAGTCTTCCATTTTTATAGAAAATACCTAGAAAATTGCGACAGAATACCAAGGTCTGCCTGAGCCAGCAATAATGCAAATCGCGTGATCTGTATACAACACTTTTGGTCGTTGGTCAATTCACCCAGAAAATTATGCTTCTATTTGCTTAAATGTTATGTGATACCAAAAGTTTTCTTAGTATGTCCATGCCTTTTATGGATCAACACATCAACACAAAAGTTTTCCAGTTCGAGTCTATCAAGTACGAAATTTATAGAAGGCAGGAAACCTTTAGCAGAATAAACACTTGTATTCCGTTCATATAGAGCATCAAACCAAATAAATCGAAATATTGCGCCAAACAAAAATGTTAATTGACTGTCCCTACGGTATGCCGTTTTCCTGTTGGCATCCTGTCTTGTGTTTGGCATCTGTCTATGTTGTGATAATGCTAAATTTGTTGTATGAATCCATACACAGCACACTAGACCAGTATACAAATTTCAACGCACTTACGGTGAAATCCCATGGAAAAAACAGTGTATGGTACTTTTTATTGAATAGTTTTATTTAAAGACATTAATCTTTTGTACGAATAGCTGTACCACCAACAAATGTAGGCGGCTAGCTGAGGCATTTCGAATTAAAATTGGTTCTATTTTGTCTCTCAGTACTTTCTAATCATATACGACCCTGATATAATCGGTGCATCGGCCAGCAAACATGGGCTTTTAAAGTTTTAACCTAGTTCATTTGTTAAGGGAGAATATTTCCGACGAACTTCGAACCAAGTCTCTTTGCACCATTGCAAACTGAGTTTGACGACTGCAGTTCATAATGTAGGCTACAGTAGTAATTCTCGCATGGTTTCAGACCCAATTATTCGTTAAGGTGTTATGGCTACAATGTCGAAAATGAATATCGAACATTTTCAAACGGTTGAAACCATGAGGAATACGCCACCAACCGGTCCGCTGGAAGGCAATATTTACCCCAACCATTAAACGATATATCACTCGAAAGCTGAGGGTGGCTGATTTCAAATATGTAAATTCTGTAGATATCTTTTTTAAGTTTTATATTTCTCTATTTTATATGCATCATCCTAGTGAACTAATGAATTGAACACATGTCATCTCTAAAACTGGAAAATTCAGATAGCTAACATTTCACACCACCATTTCATACGCCGAAAATTGACCGTTCTTTGTCGCTTATAATTGTACAAATCAACCCAGTGCGTGGTGGTCCAGCCGGGTCAAAGACTGTACCAGCCAACGGTCACCGATTGGTCGCGTGTAATATGGGAGTCCCACCACATGCCACTCAGTGCATGCCAGGTCACTGGAGGTGTAGTCAGGCAATGCTGGAAGGCACCGCCGCTCGCAATGAAACTAAGAAACGTATTTGGATGGTTTGCATTAATAATCTCCGTTTTTTTTGTCGCCAGCAGTGTTCGAAAATTGAAACGAAGGCCAGGCAGAGCTCAGCATTTGGCCGATGATAAAGGTGTAGAAAATTAAGAAAATTCTGCACTTACTTTTATTGGTGCAAAAATCTGGCAGCACAAGTAAAATCTACTACAGCAAGGATTTTTTTGGACATCAACTTGGGTTTGATTTTCGCCCCCACCCTTGTAAGAATTTAAGTAAAAACATTATGGCAATATGGGGTGCATTTTCCACATACGATTTTCAGCTTGATTGCGTGACCAATTCATTTCAAAGCCGAGTTCTCTGATAGGATGATCGAGTTCTGAGTCAATAGGACTAAAAATCGATTAGTTTTAAACATATTTAGTGGTAATACGAACATGAAATGACAGGATTCTAAGCTGTTCATCATTGGAAATGTCATTGTGTCAAGTCGTTAGCGCGCTACGATGATACAATTGGCATATTCTGAGTACGTATGCCGAGTTGATCGGTACTGCAGTAAGGGCTAACCTTCAGAGCCGAGTAGCTGATTCTGTGCCTTGCTCGCAATAGCCGTATTTTTGATAAACCCAGACGAGACACCTGCGCTTAAGAACTATTTTACTCAGAGATGACTGAGCTTTCACTTCATATCCGACAGCCCTATGTCAGTGGCGATGAGATGAAAGATATTCTTGTGCGTTTTTTAGCATCACACAATCAAGAATAGCTAGATAATTAATCGACAAACATATCAATATTTCAAAACCTTGAAATGAACTCACACTCAGCTGGCAAATGATTTACATTTTACTTGTTAGGGCGTACATATTCGTCCAACGAACGTCACGCTTAAAATGTGAGTATTCAGCTACCGATTTCGCCACAATCACCATTTGAGGTAATGCATGGTATGATATTCACATATATAAATTATACCTATTTGTGATGTGGCAACAAGTTAGCGGCAAACCACAGGTATCTAGATATCTCTAGAAAGTTTAAAAATCCCACCAAAAACTTGTAAGGCGCAAACAACTCCCAGGATATCATTCTCCGGTGTTAGGAACGTGATTAACTTATTGTTCCTGTTCCACAGAGGCTATGAAGCTGCTCTGCTTTATTCTGCTCTGCTCAGTGGCTGTGGCTACGGCGGACTTCCAGGGGCCTTACCAACCCGAAGCTTACAACGAACCTGGAACGTTCGGGGCCGGAAATTATTATGAGGCCCCGAAAAAGCAAGCAGCTGGGGGACTGACCGGGTAAGACAGTTATAATATATATATTACGTTGTGTTTTTCTCCTCAGGATATTTAACTCTCCCGTAAAGAAGGTTGGAAAAGAGGGTCAGATAAGTAACACAATTTCGGCATTGAATTGTTTTGATAAGTTATGATAAATGCCTTTATTCGTTGACATATTTGCTTCAAGATTTCCAGATTAAATGCAAACTACAATTGCTGCATTCAATCCAGCTGGTACCAATGCATTCATTACTGCTGGAATTGCTGCATTCTATTCAGCAGGAATCGCTGCATTCATTACAGCTGCAATCACTGCATATAATCCACCTGGAATCGCTGAATTCAATACAGCTGTAATCGCTGCGTTCATTATAGCTGGAATCACGAAATTCATCACACGTGAAATATCCGTTAGCAGTCACGATTCCGCTTATAAATGTCAGGGAACGTAGATAAAGTTATTGTTTCAAAGGCCATTGTTCACATCATTTTCAAATATAAATCAACCCATTGCTTAAACTCTTTTTCAGAATGATCAAGCGGATCTTTGGCGTCAAGGATAATCGCCGTCAAGGATTTCAGCTGCCATTGCCCAGTAAGTGACTGAGAGAGAAGCGCCTCGGGTACCAGTTCCAGCGTGTCCTCATAATTCGGCGGGGTTTGGCTCCCGCGATTCCTGCCAACAGGCTGCGATTGCTGTTATAATCGACTCCTAACCAAACCCAGCCTAGGCTAAGGAGGTGGTGTGCTAGTAACCCAACACGTTGCAATGATCGAATTTTGGTAACTGGAGGGAGTTTATGGCATGAAGAAAATTATTTGGTTTTATCTCACTTATTCCGATTGGTACTTTACATTATTTTTGCATGATATATAAGAAAAGTGCATGGAAATGACAATGAATATCTGATTGATTTAATCTATTAGCTCATAACCACGTATCGGAATGTTTCAAATACTGCAGTGTTTGCCATTATCTCTAAGTTATCCCCAATTGCTTTTAAGGCCAATGACTGAACGCTAACAGCGGCAGAGGTGGCGCAGCATTGTGATTGAAAAGGTAGGCGGATCCAGGAGGGTAAGCGGGGCTTCTTTCCCCCGATTGTCCCTCGGCGCCCTCTGAAATGGTCATGGCTCCCCCTGAAAGATTTATGGCGCCTCCCTGAAGTGCCGCTTCTCAACCCCTCTCCTCCCGGGAGGATACGGGTATCGACGCCCCCGCCATAGGATTTGGCGCCCACCTGATAGGTCTTGCCGCCCAAGAGTGACACTCGCTTGGTATGGATGGTGCCCCCCCCAACCGTGCTAACCTCCCCCTGATCGGAGTTACCTGACCCGCCTTTGATTGGAACTTAATTCCACAATCTGTGGTATTATTATTGGATTTCACTCCAGCATTTATATGTAAGTTGCCTTTTTAGCCTGCGCGATTTTTTAGTTATGATAAGTTGTCACATATTCCACCCTAAAACATTTCTCTCCAGGCTCATACAATTTGGATTTGATCAGTGGCGGATCCAGGGGGCAAAAGGCATTTGTGACACCTTCCCCACACGGAAAAGCTCAGGGAAAAACTATGTTTTGCCCTCCAAATCTGTCGACCTCCGTTTTGCCCCGAATCCTTCTTAGTTTATAAGCAAGGTGTTTCAACTCTCAACTTCAAACAGAACCAGTCAACTTCAATGTAAAAATTGGGACTTGGATAGCAAAGCAAGCACCTTGTGGCCACATGTTTGACCCTGGGACGTTTTCTTTGCTTGCCGGCTCTTGGGCTGTCCCCCAAAACCTACTGTCTACTTAAATTGTAGCATGCTCTCACCATGTGACGTTTTTTGGTTTATCGACTTTGGTTTGCCGCCCAAACCTACCGGCTAGATCCGCCACTGGATTTGATTAGGATCTATTCTACAAGACTTATTTTCAGCTTAGTTTATTGGCCTCTGATATAGCTTTCTCTCCTCATGAGCACAAATATTGGGGGCGGGACGCGTCCCCGATTTGTGAGTAGAGGGAGTGTCCCCATTAAAGATTGGGATTTGGGCCAAGTTTTGTTTCGTTTTTGTTTTTGCATTTTATTCCTATTACCTGCCTGGACCAACACAACACATATATTTATCCACATGTAAATATGTGTTGAAGTACATCGTCGTAGTTTTTTCAAATAAATCCTATATGACCAAGATTCGCCTTCCACCTCGTGGCCATCGCCAATCGGGGTCCGTCTCCCAAGTAAAAATTACTTGGAAATGCTCCTCTCCCTCTTCACTTTATGCGCCAGTATCACTGACAGTGTTTGATGTTTTCTTCGCTCCACAGTATTTGCGCCAGTATCACTGACAGTGTTTGATGTTTTCTTCGCTCCACAGTATTTGCGCCAGTATCACTGACAGTGTTTGATGTTTTCTTCGCTCCACAGTATTTGCGCCACTATCACTGACAGTGTTTGATGTTTTCTTCGCTCCACAGTATTTGCTCCAGTATCACTGACAACGTTTGATGTTTTCTTGGCTCCACAGTATTTGCGCCAGTATCACTGACTGTGTTTGATGTTTTATTCCCTCCACAGTATTTGCGCCAGTATCACTGACTGTGTTTGATGTTTTCTTCGTTCCACAGTATTTGCGCCAGTATCACTGACAGTGTTTGATGTTTTCTTCGCTCCACAGTATTTGCGCCAGTATCACTGACTGTGTTTGATGTTTTCTTTGCTCCACAGTATTTGCGCCAGTACCACTAACAGTGTTTGATGTTTTCTTCGCTCCACAGTATTTGCGCCAGTATCACTGACAGTGTTTTATCTTTTCTTAGCTCCACAGTATTTGCGCCAGTATCACTGACAGTGTTTGACGTTTTCTTCCTTCCAGTGATGCTTTCCCTCCTCCACAGTATTTGCATCAGTATTACTGACAGAGTTTGATGCTCTCCTCCTTTCACGTAAGGTCCTGAGACGGTGTTCCTCATCATCGTGTTGGTGGGCGGGGGCCTGTTGGGCGTCGCAGCCATCGCCACCCTTTTCGCGTCGCTGTCGACGTCGGGACGAGGACTAGACTCCGACGAATGGGAGATCAACCACTCCGTATGGCTGCAGCAGCTCAACGATGACTTTGAGGACTCGTGGGCACAGTGAATGCGGTGGAAAGTGTTCATACCTCTGGTTTGTTGATTGTGGATGGATGCATGGGAACCGATATAAATCATTATTTGCGAATGGCTCAGTGCCAATGTCTTGCTTAATGAAGTTTCTGCATTTGTATACACATATTGGTGCTTAGTACTTCTAGCTCTCTCTGGAAAGGACCGAATGTGACGTTTCTGGCGGCTCGACTTCAGAAATAATGCCAGGTCTCCCGCGTCAAGATAATCTAGATACAAAAATCAGCTAAATGCATTTAGTTCACAAGCCATACTATCATCAGAATATGTCCAAGGACAAAATTACCTCAAATATAATGACGAACTGGGCTTACTGCTGGCCAGGGGCGTATCCAAGGGGGGGCGACAGGGACAGCCGCCCCCTAAGGGCCCAAAGGGCCCCCTGAAGACACGGGCCGCGCGAAGCGCGGCTTGCCCGCACTATGCTCTGTGGCCAAATTTGAAGTTTCATACCAGACAGGGCCCTCTTAAGCCCTCTTCAGCACTCTATTCTGTAACAAGCAGGACCCTTTTTACCCATCAGGGCCCTCTAGGCGCTGTCGCACGGACCCTTTTCGGGGCGCCGCCTTCCCCCACCTGAGCGAAATCCTGGCTACGCCCCTGCTTCCGGCCTCTAGGACCTGCCGCTGTTAAATTCCTCTGGAATACCGGCGAGGGTAGCTAAGGGGTTGGGGCTCTTTCTTTCAAATCATGTGGCCGCGCCGCTAACCGCTAAGGGTCTGATACCTTCCTAGATATGACCACTCTGAACCCTTTTTGCCTAGTCGCCTGTATATTTAGTTGTTGGAGCGCATCATATCAGTGTTTTATATTCACACGTGCAGCTATCGCTCGTTGCCAGACCGTTAGCTGACACATGAACTGGAGGCCTGCAAAGGACGGAAAACGGGATTTATAAGGGCTTGATGACCAGCAGTCTTAACATTTAATTCAGGACGAGATGTAGCGAGACAATTATTTGGCAAATGTTACGGAAAAATATGGAATGATATGAAACGAGTGCAACTAAGTAATTTGTGTATCGGGACGGAATAGGAGGGATATGCTTAAGTGGGACAGAATGGAATTGATGCTAAGATGTTGTCCTTGTATGCTGGCCTGTACCATGTGTCGACAGGACCCATCTTATCTCGCAGCAATATGGACATCTTATCTCGCAGCAATATGGACATCTTATCTCGCAGCAATATGGTCATCTTATCTCGCAGCAATATGGACATCTTATCTCGCAGCAATATGGAGGGGGCGGTAAATACCCGCGTCCTACTCAAATCTGACGGGTTTGATTGAAATGACATTGATTAGTTTTGGATATGGTACGCAACTGTCCCTTAAGTTGTTTCCAAGACGAATTCAACTTGGATGACAATGCCCGCCAGGTGCCCTTCTTATATATATATATATGTATATATATATATATATATATATATATATATATATATATATATGTATATTACACCAATGATGCGTTGAATTCTCTTTCAGCATAATTTCATCCTCTATTTACTCTATGGCTGAAATGAATTTTTCACGAGACGGTCAGCAACATGATTTGATGTTTCAGAGGAAGTCCTTCTTGACCTGGTCTCATGACCTGACCAGTGGCAGATCCAAGGGGGAGGCAAAAGAGGCATATGCCCCCCCAAACGGAAAAGCTCGGGAAAAACTACGTTTTTGCCCCCCCCCCACCCAAAGTGATCGACCTCCTTTTTTCCCCTGACTCCTTTTTTAGTTTATAAGCAATATTTTGGTGCTTCAACTGTCAACTCCAAACAGAACCAGTTAAGTTCAGTGTAAATATTAGGCCTTGGAATGGAAAAGGATCTCGATCCCATCTATTTCACCCCATGACGCTTTTTTGCTTTTCGCCTCAAATACCCAAATATCCGGCAAGTGATATTGTAGCGTATCTTTCACGGCGTGACGTTTTTTTGTTTTGTTTGCTTTTCGACTTTTGACTTTGGTTTGCCCCTCCCAAACCGACCGGCTAGATCCGTCACTGGACCTGACACGAGCCTCCGTCTCGAGTTAAAATTTTCAGTAACCTTGTGCCCTCCCCTTCCTAAGCCGGTCATCAGCCCGGGGTCTCAATCTGCTGATGCGCTGGATTAATAGCAGTTTCTGCTAGTAGTCTGCATCGAAGCCTCGTGGTCTGGTTGTGGTCTTCTAGTGGTCTGCTTCCAAGTGCTTGATTAACAGTAGGCCTATGCGTCGGTTTGGTAGAGAACTAGTATGTGATTTCCATATTCTGTTTGCTTTAAAGGTGGGCAACGGTGTCATGCCTAGATTGCTTTATGAAAAGTCCTTAACTAATATTTTGCTAATGAAAATAGCTTTTAATCCCTACCTTTGTGAATCTGAGATGAATGGCTATTGTGTGGACACAGCATAGTACCCACTTCTCGTGTTTGTTATTATTTATTACATGCTGTCATCTCTTGGTGAATTGACTATATTGTCTGTAAATGTTTCTTGAAGGCATGCTCTCATCATGTTATGTTGACCAATTGTTGACCTCATGTTGACCAATTGTTGACCAAACTGTTGACCAATTGCAGACTTCCATGGCTCATTAAAATGGGTTATAACTCATCGCGGCATGCTTGCAAAGGAACCGTGAGCCTACACAAACTCATGTATTTTGTAGAGCTGTAATAAAAAGTGGGTATAAGTGGTCGCTCTGACCGCGGGCTGGAAAAGATAATGACCAGCATGTTTGTTTCCGTGTGATAGTCAGCGCATTGCGCTTACATTAATCTTGACTGCTGCGTGCCGCTTGGTGAAGCGCACTTTGGGATTGTGTGAGCGGGAGTGCTGGAAACGGGTGTAATGTTCTGCTGTGCATCACTGTTACTGTTGTGTTGCATGACCTTGTTGGACGACATCGGTTGTAATAATACAGGTGGAAATTGCAACACGCTGCATTTCTTCTTCAAGGTTAAATGCCTTCAAAGAGGCAGAACAAATTAGAAACTGGCCGTGTCTCTAACGATCATGTTTCTGGCCGTGTCTCTAACGATCATGTTTCTGGCCATGTTTCTTACGATCATGTTTCTGGCCATATTTCTTACGACCATGTTTCTGGCCATGTTTCTTACGACCATGTTTCTGGCCATGTCTCTTACGGCCTCTCAACCAGTCATAATCATGGCAGTGCGTGCGTTTTGTCTTGTTGTTTGCTCGGTTTCATGTATATGTATATATATATATATATATATATATATATATATATATATATATATATATATATATATATATATATATATATATATATATTCTAGAATATTTTTATTGTTCTTCCTAACAAACGCCCCCGTGGACTTCTGAGCCACCTTCACCCGGTGGAGGGGGAGATGTGTTCAAACACCTCCCTCGAACTCGGCTCCTATGCGAAATAGCGAAAGAACGAGCAGGCGAAAATTTCTTCATTTTGGGAGGGGGCCATGACCCCTTGGACTCCCTTTGCGTCTGCCAGTGCCTGACAGCCAACTGAGGCCCTGCTGAGTGGGTAAACAATTTACTCACGTCTCTGTGTCGCTTCCACGATCCTCGACGGTTCGGTTTTTATGAAATATGTTAACCCTCGCCCCGGGCGGGGAGAGAATGTTTGAACACCCCGTCGATTTTTTTCAGACGGAAAAAAACAGATTCATGAACCACCGTCGGACCTCCGACTCCTCATTTTTTAATCAATTGCGCAGCCTGCCCACACATTCTGAGTTTGTGTCGTCTCAGGTCAGGTCACCAGGCCTGATCAAGTGACCTCACCTCTAAAAATGTTCAAGTGACACCAAAATAATCTGTCTAGTTAATCTATTCATCTAATATTCATATCACATGCTAGAACCGTTGAGTACCCCAGGTTGTGGTGACGTGATTTTTTATATCGATGACCTAGAGCCAGTTACTAGTCATGCCGTCTCCATTGGAAATGCATGGGGAAAAGGGGAGTTGACCGGAAAATAGCTTCATTTCTGTAGGAAAGGCTAGGCTTCTTGGGGGGGCTTGTAGGGAAGGTGCTTGTAGGGAAGTGTGCTAAGTATGCTAAATTGCTTGTAGGGAAGGGTTCTTCTTATTCTAGCAATCGTAGCAATTTAGTATACTCTCCTAGATCACACTGCAAGCTTTGACCGGTGACGTTGGAGAGGTCATCTGGGGCTACTTGAACATGACTTGAACCAATAACTTCGCAGGAAATGGTGACGTAGTAAATTGTTTTATATCAATACGTTTAAATCATCATTTTGGGTCGGATGCTATGCGTTTTAACTATGTTAGGCTAGAAAGTGTCCTTGAGTTTAACTTAGATGACGTAGTCAATTTTTATATCAATACGTTTGAATTATCATTTCGGGTCGGATGATATGCGTTTTGACTATGTTAGGCTAGAAAGTGTCCTTGAGTTTAACTAAGGGCAGGCAGTTTCTACATTTTGAACTAGTATGGTCATATCCTTCGCCCGGGTGGGGGGTCTTTTTAGACCCCCCCTCGGGTTTTTCCAAAGTGACCAAAAAACGGCGGCGCGCAGCGCCGCCAAACTTGGCATAGCTGTTCCTTCATCATTTTTACATCTTTCCTGAAAATTTTGGCTCAAGGTCATATCAGGTCAGGTCACCAGGTCAGGTGAAGTGACCTCACCTCAAAAAATACTTAGGACGGCATAACTAAAAGAAGGGTTAATCGATCAAGATGAAACTCATACCACATCTTGGGCCCACCAGGAGCTACAACATTTGTTCCGGGATTTTTGATATTGGTGACCTAAGGTCATGTGCAGAGCATGACCTCCCCATTGACAATGCATGGGGAAAATCACGAAATGAGCTTTTCTCAGTATGTATGGATGGAATCAACTTCAAACATCGGTTGCGACTTGCTCTTAGCCCATTTCTGAAGCTGATACCAAAATTTTTACTTGTGACCTTTAAAAGTTCACCTTAGGTCAAATAAGCATTTTTGGTGTTTTTCTCTATAAATTTTGAATAAACTAAGATAGAGCTATTATTTTGTCACCAAAGTGTTTGTATAGTCACTGGAAGTCAAATGATATACATCATGACTATACCAGGTCAAGTTGGGTCAGACCGTTGACCTGGGTCAGGTCAAATTCTTAAATTTGACCTGGCATAGCAATATCATATATCATTCGATTCGTATTGACGAGAGGATTGCAATGGTGCATAAACTATGGCTGTATCTTGTTTGGTTTGGAAGCTATTAGCGAAAAAGTAAACGCCCTTATGCATGGGTGGCTATGGACATTCCCAAGAATATGCCCAATATTTAGTGACCTGTAGCTCCTTAGGCTTTGACCTGACACGAAAATGAATGCCACTGTAATGAAAGCGCATCTCAAGAGCTTTCGAATGGTGTTAGAAAAATGTTTCTAGCTATCATAGTTTCTGAGATATAGGAGGTTTTCTTAGTACACCTCATATTAGCGATTTTGACCTATTTTGACCTCTGGTGACCTTGATATTGACCTGACAAGAAAAATGACCGAAGTATTTTCGATATCATTTTCGAAGAGCTTTCGATTGCCGTTTTGCGCTTTTTCTAGCTCTCTTAGTTTTTGAGATCGTGGGGGGGTCTTTTTAGCCCCCCACCATGGCGAAGGTGGCTCGTACCCGCCACCGGGGCAAGGGATATCATACATAATTCGATTTGTTGTAACGAAATGAATCGATCGGCGGCTATACATCGATTCTAACTCAACGCAGTCAGGCGCTCAAGAAAAAGTTTATCTAACCTTCTTTGACCTGAGCCGAAAATGGGCAGTATAGTTTCTCCATAATTTCTAATGAGCCACCTGCCACTGCTAACGTTTTTCGGTATCCCGCATAGGAGCCAAGTTCGAGGGGGTGATAGAAACCCCCTCCCCTCACCGAGGCGAAGGTGGGAACGGGGGCCCACGGGTGCGGGTGTTAACGTAAACGTTACACTGGCAAGTTGGTATGTTTATGATCCACGAAGAAGTTGTTAGCTGACATTGTTAGCGAGTGTTTTCAGACATCAATCAACAGTTTTTCAAGGGTATACCAGTGTTTCCACACTGCACAACCACACGGCCTATGCCAATTATTCGCCGCGCCACAGCAAGCGGCGAAACACACAACCCGTAAGCAGTTGCCCTGCGTTTTATGCTGTGTCACGTTGGCACGTTTGAGTCCCACGAGCGTTCAAAGTCGCGTTTCAACATGTCCATCCACAGCGTAGGGTTCACGTCCCAGTCATCGTCCTCCAGAGCTCGGCCGGAGGAGAGAGAGACGGCGTTGTACTTTTGGGCGTAGAGCTGCTGACCCTGCAGTACAGCAGCGGCGGCTGCAGCGACCGCCAGCAGGCTCAGCCAGGGAATGATCACCCCTGCAACATGGGATATGAGAGTGAGGGACATTGTCTGCCGTGAAAAAGGCTAGGAAAATATACTGTTTTTAAATATCACGCTAAACATCTTACTTTATTAATAGTTTAATATTTGAATATTCATAGTAATATCCCAAATCAGGGAATGCATTTGGGCTAAGTTCTGTACAAATCTTGCTAATTTCATACTGATCATATTTGCGCCCCACTGGGGTCCCTGTCATGAAGCACCCCGCTGGGGGAGGGCGCATCTCACCCGCCCACTCCGTAAACCATTCCTGGAAGTGATAAAAAATTACTAGCGGCGTTCGAAAGCTCTTGACGAAATGAATAAAATCTAAAAATTTGTTATAGTTTAGGTCAGAATCGAGGTCACCAGAGGTCAAAGATCAAAGGTCACCAGAGGTCACGAAAGGTTAAAGGTCCAGAAGGCTTACAACAGGGCAATGTAGGTTTGTTTTCCCCTATATATTTTACTGAGATGAGCTGGAACAAATCCTTGGATAACATAGGGGTCCTCTCATTGTGGCAAATCGAATGATGTATAATATTACCATGTTAGTTCAAAATATGACCTGGTATGGCAATGCAACACGTCCGTTGATTATTCATGGGAAAATAAGTAAAATAAAACCAAAACGAAATATCTGTCCATTTTAGTGCGAAGTTACTAGCAAAATAACCATAGCCTGCTCAGGGCACCTCAATTGGCCTTTGAGAATTTAGGTGCTCAAGCACTAACCTGGGTCAACAGGAACATGCTACGAATGCATGAATGGATGGATTTTTAAGCTGATCTGTCCTGTATTTACTGAAAAGAGCCCTTTTGTTTCCCGCCAAAGATGTAATAGTATCCAAAATATCAAAACCATATTAGGTCAATAATTTTAAAAGTTCAAGATAGCATATTTGTAGACCCCAATGCTCCAGTTAATTAAGAAAGTTTGGAACTGATCTATTGGCAGATGCTCCTTTAGTGCCACTTCACCCGTGATTTTTTATTTTAAGGTCGGTTGCTTCACCTTGAATAGCTTTTTGATCTGACATGACCTCACAAAATAGCTTTTACATGATTGCGTTATTTTGGGAAAATAGGATGGGGGCGACATTCTGTCTCCCGCTGCCGGTGTCCGTTGAGTGCAAATTCTAGCCGCTTTGGGAGACAAGGTCGCTGAAAGCAAATATATAGTATAAAAAATATTGACATGGAAAATTTAGGTTACCTAATGGTCCAACTGTACTCGTGGGGGGCTAGACTACTATATCCAAAGCTGGGCGGTCCGCTACGAAGCGTTATTTGTGGACTCTCCAAATGGCAACGGAGTAGAGGTAGCTGCCTATGTGTACAAAAAGTAATGGTGTAATGTGTAGTGAACTCAAAAGAATTGAAAACCAATACCATTACCGAGAGCCTGTTAGTGTGACCAACAATATCAAATAAGGGCATGGAGATTGTGAGAAATGATTTTATCTATCAGTAAAACAAAGGGAGATTGAATGGATGATTTTGTTGTGTGATTTGGTTTGCCATTTTTAAATAAAGCTGCTAATTTGTCATGTAATGCTCCAGTAAACAGCAGTTTTCCTTGAATTTGTCGAAAAGAAGAATTAACACAACTTGTGGGTAACGATTTAGGTGCAATTTATAATGAAAAGTAGCAATAGTAAGAGGGTAAAAGTTTTATGGATTAGAAAAAGTAGTGTCAGTAGCGGAAGCGGTTTAAAGTTGCCAAGGTAGCGGAAGTAGCGGTAGAGGTTTAAACAATTTATAGAGACGACCACACTTGTATATTTGAACTTTGACTAAATGACAGGGGATGGGCTGCTGGAAAACCGTATATAACTTCTAGGAGGAATTCACCGGTGCATAGTGCCAATAACCACTGAAAGATAATGTTTCAAACGAGGATGCAATGTTTTTCGAGACCACTATAAAAGAAAAGTAACCCTGAGTTATCTTACGTCTGACCCCGTTCAAACCTCCTGCCAGCTACCAGCTGAGCTGAGATGCCAGCTGGTCAGCTGTTAGCTGACCAGCATCACCGTGGGACATTCTCGCATTGTGGGGACGAGGAGGGAGCACCAACAACCGGAAATCACTTTTGGAAGGTAGACATCCAAAACCTTCAGAAACCGGTGCAAATGTTACAGGCTACAAGTGTAGGGTTGGCGGAACAGAAAAGGGAAGCATAATAACCTCGATGAACAAAAAGGCAGAGAAGAAGAGAGGGGGCACTGGTGGGCAGTCAGATACGGTCGGACAGGGTTGAGATGAGGAAGGGATAGGACACTGGTGGGCAGTCAGATACAGTCGGACAGGGCAAAGATGAAGAAGGGATAGGACACTGGTGGGCAGTCAGATACGGTCGGACAGGGCGGATATGAAAAATGGGTAGGACACTGGTGGGCAGTCAGATACGGTCGGACAGGGCGGATATGAAAAATGGGTAGGACACTGGTGGGCAGTCAAATAAGATACGGTCGGATAGGCATATAAGAAAGGAGGACATGCCACTAGTATGCAAGTAGATACGGTCGGACAGGCCAGTGGAAAGGGAGGACAGGACACTAGCGGGCAGCCGAATACAGATGGACAGGGCGGAGAAAATGGAGGACAGTGGACAGTCAGATACGATTGGAAAAGGCAGAATAAAGAAGGCAGGATATTAGTTGGCAGTTAGATGCGGCGGGACAGGGGAGAAGGAAGGAGAGGGCAGGTCACTTGTGGGCAGACAGATGAGGCCAGACAGAGAAGAGAAGAAGGAAGGACAGGACACTGTTGGACAGCCAGAAACGGCCAGACATGACAGAGAAGAAGGGAGGACAGGACACTGTTGGACAGTCAGAAACGGCTAGACATGACAGAGAAGAAGGGAGGACAGGGCACTGGTGGGCAGAGGTCAGAAAAACCCCGATCCTGCAAAATTTATTGAGAAAATTTTGGGAACTAGAAGATGGGATATTTTCAAAAATGAGGCTAATACCCATAGTGGTGAATGAATCCATGCAGTATGACATGGTATTAACATTTTTATTAAGCCTTCTCTTTCTGTAGGCCGGGTATAATATATTTTCTTCTGCACGACTCTGAAAACCATTTTAGTTTGGCAAACTTACAGATCTCGGGGCAAAAACTGATTTCCGTTGGGGAAAGTAAATCATTTTTTCTAGTTTCTGCTGGTGGGAAGTCAGATAGAGTCGGACAACTACGCAGGATGGGGTGACATGTGAAAGGTGGCGTGAAATATTTCGGAGTTGGCGAGTAGAGCACAATTCAAGATGTTGGGCACACATTTTGGATTGTGATAGCTAGTATTTACAACTATAGGCAAATGTAGCTGGTAGGCACTGGGCCGTTCACTGGTATGCATAGCACGGGGAAATAATGGGAAAAATGCCCCTAGTTTGCAGAGCTGCGCGCTCTGCTGATAAAGCCACTACTCCGTTTAGGGGGAGGGCACGGCGCTGGGGAGAGGGGCACCAGTGCACAGTAAAAACTTATCCACTTCTAGTCTAAATTTAGTCGAAAGTTGAAAGTTTGATTTGATAAAATATGCGACTGAGTTCATCCCTCATAGTGACTGAGCTCGTAAGCATGAAAAAAACAGATACGATCTGCCCTTGAAATGTGGCGCTACCTGTGTCCTGAAAATGTTCTGCGTACCATATCTCACAAACGTCCTGAAATATACTGCATGATATCGCAAATCTTATCGACTATGATTTAATTTGACTGGGACATCACTCCTTGGTCATCCCATGCAATTTGATGCGACGGCGTCACCATGGCGATCTCAAATGTAGATCTGAATTTGAAAGCCGATAAGTTAAACAATGTGTTAGCTATCTTCAACTTTGTTGCACTAATCGGTGAACAAATGCATTTCCAGAAATATAACCAAATACAATTTCTGGCTTTGAATAATTATTGGGTTAATTTGGAAAATGATTTTTGGGGCACTTTAGGACACGCTCCTCTCCGCGTGCCAAGTTCAAATTTGAGTGCAGTGAGAAATATTGTCATTTTATCGCTAGTTAACTGATTTCCAGCCAAATTAAATTTTTAAAATAAATTTTGGCCAAGTTGTTCCCAGTTTGGCTGTTGGAGTCGTAGTCTAACTAGATTCATCAAGGGACTTGTCTAGGAGACCCCGACACCACTAATCGAGAGAACAACTCCCACCATGAAGGGTGAATTTAGAAGCCAAAGTTTTACGTCCCACAAAGCACAGAGACGGCCGCCCCACTCAGGTCCCCTCTCATCAGTCAGTTGCCAGGCGACCTACGTCGGGTACACTATTGAGCGCCGGAGCGTTTCAGGGGAACGGATTCCAAGCCTGGAGATGCACTGCCACTGCATGCTTCTGAGCAGCGGGTCGGAGCCCAACGCTCTACCAACTGAGCTACCGGGGCGGCTGGTATTCTCTCGTTAGGAATAAATTCAGGCTAAAGGTGGAAAAGTTCCCGCTGTGCAGTGGGCAGTCAGAAGCAATCGGAGGAAGAGAGGAAGAGCAATCAGAGCAAAGAAAGGAAGAGAGGGCGGGGCACGGGGGCGGTCACAAACGGCCGGAGAGGAGAGAAAGGAAAGGAGGGCGGCGCGCCGGTGGGCAGTGAGACACAGCTGGGCAGGAGAGAGAAGGGAGGGCGTTGGCGGGCTGTCAGATACGGTCGGACAGGGCAGAGAAGAAGAGGGGGCACACTGAGAAAACAGTTTGAGAATGTTTCCTTTCGTTTATCACGTGCTCCCGATTTTTGGACTCAGTGCCAATGTCTGGTCTCAATCTATACTTAAAACTGCGCTCAACAGCAAACTCAGATGAGCAGAACGGAAAGAGACTCACACGAGTCTTAAAACTGGACTCATCTCAAAGTTCAAGCCAGTGGTCTCCGCTGAGGCCAAAAAAGGACTACTTGATCGGCAAAAGCGCATGCGCGATCAGGCGAAGAAATTGAGTGTAACTCAAACATCGACGCCATTTTTGTGCTGTGGAGTTGTGTTGATACGTCCGGAACATCGAATGGTAAGTCTTTGGTGACAATGTGCTTAAGTGTGGTGCATGATAAATATTTGTCAGTCTTTGCAGCAAATAATTGCATGACCATTTTCAAATTCACTGTGAAGCCATGTTTTTCAAAATTATTCAATGTTAAATCATGAACATGAGTATAGAAAACCCTTCAAAGGTGGGTGCAGTACGCAGAAGCGTTCTTAGGTACTCCAGAATTGTGTTGTAGATGGGATGTAATCCACATAGGCGCGTTCAGGACATCGAGAATTTGGGGTTTAATTTGCAAATGGCCAAAGGTGTCTTCAGCCACCTGAGACAAGGGGTCCAAATGAGGATGCAGTGCACAGAGGCGCCGATGCAGTGCCCAGCAGTGTACAGATGCAGTGCACAGATGCAGTGCCCAGCTGATCGATTCAGTTCGATCACCGCCAGGTGCTTCTATCTGTTGATCGCGTATATATCAGAAGTTTGCTTTTTGGCCACTGGCCACTTCGGCGCTAGCGTTTTAGGCTGTAAGTAATAAGTTACAAAATTTGATTTTATCAATGTTTAACCAATATTACTGGGACGGAGGGTAATATTATAATTTTTAATCGTTCAAAACCACAAATCAGTTTAATTTCCGGCACTGACCCAGTTCTGTGCGTACCTATAATCTTTCAAGGTTGTTGAACTCCGTAACCAGAGGAACCGTCCGGTAATGTTATTGTTGCTGTCGGCACGTGACAGTTCGGAATTTTAATTTGAGTGGGAAGTTGAAAGACCAGTGGCCAGCGAGGCAGACATGTAAGGAGCCCAGTGCAAGGTGAATTTTGTCTTTTAACCATGTAATTATCCGGATTTGGCTTTACTCCCTCTCTCTTTGGATCCAGCTCAGCAGAGCCGTAATTTCTGCGAAGTTCAAGAATGTGACTTATTTCTGGGAGTGATTCAGTTAAAGGGGAGGGGAAAACCGGCGAGGCGTGATGAGAGTAAATATCTTTTATGAGGGATGTCAGACGTGCGGCCCCTGGAAGCCAGCGGTGGCCAAATATTGAAGTCAAGATGACAGTTGGAGCTAAACCCAGCCTCCGGGAGGCAGCTTGGATCCTAGCCAGGAATCGTCAAGTTCAGGTACAGTGCCCGCTTCCTTCGGGAATGTGACTTTCAGTGATGAGATGCCATGACGTAGCAGTTGTGCTTTAAGGATAGGGAATTCTGGAGGGTTTGAGAGAGTGGGGGGGTGGGTTAACCTGAGCAGCAACAGTTTTTCATTGTTGTGTCCGAAATTACCGACAGAGCCACATTGCCGTCCGATATTCCGGCCGTGAGTGGACGCCGCGGGCGTGACACTCACAAGTGTTTTTTTTAACAAATTAATGAGGGGTGTTGAAGGTGGCGAATTGTTCGAAATACTCGATCCATTATTTCTTAACACATGTTTACCATGTTCCAGTTCCATCAAACCCTGCACTGTAGACCACGCAACATTTTTCACCGCCAAGTGCTTAAGTGTCCGTAATTCGATGTGTTCCCCTACACAGGCTACTGAAGATGGGGAATTTAGTGCGCAGAGGCGTACGAAGGCTAGTGAGCTTTGGGGGTTTCAGTGCGCAGAGCCGTATGCAGACTTCAAGAATGCTGTCATATTCGCAGAAGCGTGTATAGACATGGGTATCGGAAACCTTAGAATGGCTACACATCCAAATGATATATAAATGATAAATGATATATGACATGACCATTCAGGTAAAAAAACGGCGTTTCTGTTTTTGATCAATATGAGAAAATCGGATAGGTCTACCGAGGCAAGTAGCCGTCCCCTGACCATGTGAGTGATTAGCGGGATTGTGCAAAATTTTAAGCATTTGTCTGTACTGTTTCCAGACAAGGACACCCTTCGGGCCCTTCTGGACGCCATGGAGGCGCCCTCAATCGTCACCGTGGTGCGTATCACCATGGTTGGCGGTGTCCTCCACTGCGAGGGAGAGGCGATGGCGGAGTACGACGGTGCTCTCCCCGGGTTCCTGCTCTGGGCATCAGCCCACACCGTCTTTGCCCAGAGGGTAGCGGGAAGCGCAAACGTGGTCCTGCAATTCATCCAGCGTACCTGCCTGAATGTCAAAGAGGTGCAAAGTGTCAGCTGTAAAGTACGGGGCCTTAAAATGACCGCTTTTCTGGACCTACAGTGACGTGTTGTACTGGGCCGACGTGTTGTGGCATTAAAGAGTGGAGACAGCTGTGAGCAATACTACAGCAATGAGCAATTCAACTATTGTTAAACACGAAGGAAATGTATGAGTTTTCGCTCCCATTCTCGCTGTTTTCCGCTGTTCTTCTGTTAGTCTAAATATTAGGCTAGCAAACATATTCATTTCGTGCATTATTAAGTTTGGTACACTCATCATCTTCAGGTTAGTACAAAAACAATGTTAAACAAACTAAATAAGTAGGTATAACATTATAACGCCTTTCGATGATGGTTGTTGGGCAATAAACAATAGAATTAGTTGTTTTGAGTTTGTGAATGTTGTGGCAGAGCTGACCCGGAGCTGAGCTGACTGTTGCCTGTGGAGTTTTAGTTTGTTGGTGCAATAAGCTCTTGGTGGCAGCCATGGTGATGCGATGACTGCATGTTTTTATTTTGGCAATACTTGGCCAAAATAACTGCAGGAAGTTCAAAGAGATGCCATGAGTCATGAAAGTATTAAAATTATTATACTACCAGAAAATGATTTCAGAAACGGGAGAAAATCTGCTCCATACGAATTAAGGATCACGTGAGTCTTAAAAAAGGTTTCAACATGCGGGGTCAATGAGACCAAGGGACAGATTTATAGTCGAAAAATGGACTCTCCAAATAAAGCAGGCTTCATATGAGTCTTGCACTAGACCAAGGGACATATGCATAGTCGCAAAAAGGGGCTCGCCAAATAGAAAAGGGTTTCATCTGAGTCTACTTTGCAAGCTGCATAAGGTGGTTATTGGTCTCATTCGATACCAAAAAAGGGACTCGAAAATATGGTTTCACCTGAGGCTTAGAATAAGACTCAAAACGTGTTGTCTGATTTGAATAGGGAAAATGAACCTTTTTTTGGTCTCATAAACCTAAAAGAGGACTCAGTTTTTCTCAGTGCAGGGGGCAGGGCAATGGTGGGTGATCACATACGGCCGGACAGGGCAGCGAAGGGAGGGCAAGGCGCAGCACGGATCGTCAGATACGGCCGGTTAGGAGAGAAAGGAAGGAAGGACAGGGTTCTGGGGGGCAGACATATACGGCCGAATTGGAGGAGAGGAAGAGAGGGCAAGACACTATGAGTCGTCAAATATGGTCGGGCAGGGCAGAGAAGAGAGGGCAGTGCACTGGTGGGCAGTCAGATGGGGTTGGACAGTGCAGGGAAAAAGGGAGGGCAAGGCGCTGGTGAACAGTCAGACAAAATATTATAAAACTCTGGAACACAAATGACGCGGTACAGTGTGTCGTTTGGATTGCAGTAGCTAATATACACAATTATGGAAAAAATCACTGGTGCGCACCATTGGTGGATCCAGGAGCAGCTTTTAAAGGGGGCCAAACCAACGTTTTTGAGGGGGAGCTAAATTGGGAACAAAAACGTAGCGTTTTTTAAAATAAAATCGGCTAAAGTGTGGTCCTTTTGGGGAGAGGAGAAAGATAGAAGGACACTATTTCAGGCTTTGGAGAGGCCCCGGCCCCTTTGGCCCCCTTTAATCCGCCAGTGGTGGGCACCGCATGGGGGACTGGCAGGAAAATCCCCCCAGGTATTACGTTAAAACATGCCCTGCCCTGGTCCGCTTTCCGGCGTGTTCCCGACCTTTTCCGCATAATCACGACATTTCCCAATGGGTCTTCAAGGGGGCATACCGGCCATGGCCCCCAAAGCGCTGCAAGGGGGCCAAACTATCTTTTGGTCCCCTCAAAGGCCGGAGAAATGTGTGAAAAAGGTGTATACTCTAGGTCTGTCCAGAGGTGCAGAAACTTGCCAACTCGGCTACTGGAGTTTGTGACACATTTATGATAGTTGAGGTGCATAAGTGTGACAAAATAGCTATCGTGACAGTATGGTTCAAAATCAAACCACACATTTTCGAAATACAGAATGAAGCGTGTAGCGAATATTTTAATTTAGCAACTCTGTCCTTCAATTGCACAGCGTACCATCAGTGATACAATATTGGTACTGTGTTCAGTTTCTACTAAAACGAGAGACCCCCGCTGCAGAAAACCCGGAAACCGCTGTCACAGTTGCCAGATTTTAACATGCAGCCCAATGGTGCCGATTGTTAGTAGTTGCCAGAAAGTTGCCGCCTAGATGCCCGAAATGTGACAGTCAATTTTTTCGAGAAATACATGATTGTGGGCATATTTAAGGCATTAAAGATAACGCAGATACGTTATCAACTACTTTTCTGTCCATTTTGTCAGGTTAAATAATATTTAAAGTTTGAGTATCTTCGATTTAGCGGTCCCTATTTCTTTGAATTTAGTATCCAGTACGCCTAAAAGCTACTAGGAAAAGTACTAAATGAGTGAAAGAAATAAACATAGCTGGGCAGCAATTCTACCTAAACTACGCAACAGCGACAACACAAGTTCGCAATGTTTGTGTGATGTAGAGCCTGCCAAAAAAATTTGAACAAGTGGGAAGCTACTTCTGTTGAGGGCATATTTATTAGGTATATCTGAGATAAGTGCAGGCTAAAACTAGCTGGAATAAATAGTGCTGCCCATGGCTAATCTAAGATGAATGTAGGCTACTTTGATTCTGATGCACTTTCACACATCAAACTTGGTTTTTCATTCCTTAGCTTGCTTGTGCCTTACATTATTTGTGCCCTAGATCAAGACTGGTTAGGTAGATTTTGAGCTGGAGGAAGTTGGGAGAGTTGGCGCCAGCAGCAGACTGGCAACAACAGTAATTCAGGTGAGATTTAATGATCAAATTATCATGTCAATATTGTACAGATAGCAAATGTGTGCGTGCCAATGCAGTCCTCCACAAAGTGTTAAAACACACACTGGAGAGGGGCCTGGCACTAACGTGCACTAGAGACCCCCTTCTCACCTCAGAAAATCACAGAAAATCTCAGAAAGAAAGAGACTTTGAAAAACGCTGGCTGGGGGTGTGTTGCTTACTACCAGTGGTAGTAAGCAACACACAGGACCTGAACTGCCTGGAGTTAAAGCAGGATTTTGACTTATACACTGGATCTTTCTTTGGTATGAGACTTCCAATACCTCTGTACCTATTAGGCCAATAGACATAATTTTACATCTATGCAGGGTAGTTGCCTCAGAGTTTTTACTACAAGAAGGAACGACCAGGCAGGTGATAATCAGGTGTTGGGGGAAAATTTTAAGCATTTGATCTGGCTATAAAAATGCTACCTAAGGTCCACTTTACCAACACATTTTAGGTAGATCCAAATCCTATGTTGACATTGACATTTTTGTCCCTTTTGTTGATATGTGAGATGGAAGTTCAGTGGGGGGTGGGGGGAAGCTGTGATCAGGGTTCCCAATTGTGTGTAGGTTTACGCTCCCATGTATAGATTAGTTCCCAATAATAATTTTCATGATCATTGCCACATTTAATCATGGGGAAATGTACCATAATTGGAAACACTCCTTCCAAAAATGGAAACTTCTTCAAAAAGGGAAATGCATGTCATTGGGGGGAAACTGCAGTCAGAGTTGCCAATAATAGTTATGATCCCAGCACTGAAAACAATGATCCATAATTGGAAATTTTCCTTCCAAAACATAAACATGATCTAAAAATGAAAACACAGTTTACTACTTTCATGCGGTAATGGCTTGGTGCTTGAACCTTGTCCGTTGCAAAAAGTAAGAGACAGGCAGATGACATTCAGCATATTGGAAATAGTATTCAAGTATAAAGGGGATGAGGTGGCTTAGTGGATAGCACCCTTGTCTTCTAAGCCACCAGTCCCGGGTTCAAGTCCCGGCGGAGCCTCTGAATAAGTCGATCTGATCCCCAAAATCCCTTCCAACAGGGTGAGAGTTGGCGACGCCGTATGACCCTGGCAGTTGGTGCGTCGTTAAACCCCAACAATTATTATTATTCAAGTATAAAATTATCATTTCCAGCTTTGTGTGACAGAGGAGGCATACGTCGCATTGAGTTTGTGACAGCCAGTATACTTTCTGCACCTCTGGGTCTGTCGAGCCATTAAATCTTTGCTCCCACTCCCCCCCCCCAGGAGAGCGATCATGTACTTGGAGGGATAGCTTATAATAGGTCTGACGAACAACCAAATCGCACGTCCCACCCCCCACCCCTCTTCCCCTAGAAGGAGAGGCAAACGTGGGTTCCCCTCCTCCCCGAAACTCGGGTCTGCGTCCGCCCCTGCAGGTGACACTTTAGGATCCCTCTCCACTGCGCATCGACGCCAGACCCCTTTCCACTGCGCGTGTAACCACCACCTAAAAAAGTAGGAGACAGCATAGGCGGATCCAGGGGGGCAAGGGGGGCAAGGGGGGCACGTGCCCCTGATCGACCCTCGGCGCCCCCCGAAAGGTCGATGGCGCCCCCTGAAATGTCGCTTCCCACCCCCCCAGGATACGAAAGTCGGCGCCCACCGATAGGATTTGGCGCACACCTGACAGGTTTTGCCGGTCATAAGTGGCGCCCCCTGGTCCGGATGGCGCCCCCCGGAAGGTGCCCCCTCCGATCGGCAATCCTGGATCCGCCTATGGGAGACAGGTTGAGAACATCATTTGACCGGATAATAAAATGCAGCGCGGCACATTTTATTCTCAACACATGCGGCGTTCCGGGTTCTCCGGAGCGGAAGACAGCCGTGCGCGCGCGGCGCGCGCTCCGCCAATCATCTGCCTCGAGGCAAACAACCTCAGACGCCAACAGTTCCCGGGGGACATCAGATCTCTGCTCTGATTGGCTGGGATGGTTCAGTCGTCGTGTCAGAGTTCAGCAGTATTCGAACTGTGTTGGAGTGCGTCGCGCGGGTCAAATTACGGTGACGCATGTCGTGTTGAAACGCAGAATGTTGTTCTCAATTGGTGATGGTGTTTCGAATTCAACAGGGGTTTGACGTAGCTTTTCATCATCTGTATACAGCAAGGTTACAAGAAGGCATTGGAGCAACAGTCCGGCCTTGATTTGGCGAGTCTCCCTCAAACTGGTGAATCAGCTAATCGGGTAGGACCGTGTTTGTGGTGAGTGGATCTGAGTACCGTCATCTTAAGTCTTCTCCACATTTTGTGGCAGTATATGATAGCTTGGAACTGATAGGAAAGCACACCTGAGCACTTTCGTGGTAGTTTTTGAAGAATATATTTTTCATAGAGGCTACGGGTTTTCGTAGTGGCCATGCATGCTTTCTTTGTGGCTTCAGTGGTGTGGGGCAGCTTTGCCGTGCATATCTCATAGGCGGATCCAGGGTTGCCGATCGGGGGGACACTTTCCGGGAAGGCGCCATCCGGACCAGGGGGCCCCACTTTTGACCGGCAAAACCTACCAGGTGGACGCAAAATTCTATCGGTGGGCGCCAATTTTCGCATCCTGGGGGAGAGAGGCGAGGGAGGAAAGCGACATTTTAGGGGCGCCATCGGCCTTTCAGGGGGAGCCGTGACCATTTCAGGGGGCACCGAGGGTCGATTGGGGGCACGTGCCCCCTTTGCCCCCTGGATCCGCCGATGATATATTTACTATTCAGAAAATAATGGCCTGTTCTCTCCCATGAGCCCAGCGCTAACCGAGGCCCTAGAACACTCTACTGATGCTAACGTTAAGTACCTCTCGTTTTGGCAGACAGTACAGGTGAATATTGTGTTACCAGAAAAGAGGAGGCAGAAATAAAAGCTCAACGTCGACAGAAAAGGGGAGCTTTCTGTCATCATGAACGGACCGTGGCTGTGCGGGAATAGGCCTTCCTTCCAACGCGGTTACCATCTCTGGATACAGGGAATGAAGCCATTCTTCCCAACGGAGCTCCGAGCGTCCAGATCGTCACTACACCAGGTCAGTCCCGTTGCATTTCAGGACTGCGGCCGCGAGAGGGCGGCGTCTGAAACCGCGCGGCAGCCGCGTGCGCTCCGTCGCCCGCGGGGAGGAGCCACCCTGAACTTCGCTGACAACAGATTTACTCGTCTCAAACCAGACATTATTCAGACTCGGTTTTGTTGCTACTTAAACCTACGCCTCCGAGTCAGCGACTTAACTTCCCAAGTTAGTCTAAACTGCCTGTGGTTGTAATTAAAAACATCGAAAATTCCAACCGAACTCAGTCACTTTGCTTTGTGGGACGCTGAACGATATGTTTCATATTCACATTTTGTTGATATTTCCTGTCCGAGTGATGGAGTCAGGGTCTCTGGGATATAGAAAGATCCTAGATATCCGATCGGGGGGGGACGCACGTCTCTACGACACTTTAAGCGAATCTTTTGTTTCTCGACAGACCTAGTGTTAACACCTTTTTCAAAAAATGTCTGCAGCCTTTGGGGGGCAAAAGATAGTCTGGCTTTCCAGGACTTTAGATGGGCCATGGCCGGAATGGCCTCCCCTGCGTCGGCCAACATGGGCGGATGCAGGCCGGCGGTATGGGGTAAATCGTGAAAAACATGGTTTTTGAAGAAAATCGGCAAAACTCGCCAAAAATTGGGCGGTTTGGGGGCAAATGCCTTTTTACCCCCATGGATCCGCCAGTGTCCGCCAATGTTTTCATTTTTTGCCGATTTCTGCCCATGCTAAATGGCCGGAGCGCATCCCCTGCCCGAGAGTGGGACCGTCTACGGAACAACCTAGTTGCAATCTTTCACTAATCTCGATATACATAACATATTGAAAAATGTAATATTTCAGGTAAACAAATGTGTTTCCATGCGACATCTCTCGAGGTAAAATGTGACCATTTCATCTTTGGTTTTTGGTAATTTTAGAGCTCTTTGGGAGCCGGAGCCGGACCCTTTCTGACGTCTCCGGCTCCGGCTCCGGCTCCGATCAAAAGTGTTTCGGCGGCTCCGGCTCCGGCTCCGGGCAGAATGGTCGGCTCCGACCGGCTCCGGCTCCGGCTCCGCATCCTCGATCATGACATCATCCACAGGGAGATATTTATTTCTTTTCCTAGAGGATTATTTAAAGAAATCAAAATATTGAGCTTCTTGTACATTTTTCAGAGAAATCATGAGTGATTTCGTTATTTTCGACTAAAAGTACGCCTAATTACACTAAATTCCGAGATTCGACCAAGGTGCCTCATTCCCTTTAAGCTCACTATCTGACCGGATAGCAAGTTGTAATACACTCATGGTATAGTAGTGAATACAAGAGGGGGAGGGGTGCGCTAGGGGGCTCAAGCCTTCCCCTGCAATATCAGAGTGCCTATAGTGAATGCACAGCCGGAGTTTGTTCCGAGGCAATGGCAGGGGAGGCTCGAGCGCCTTGCCTCCGCCCCGAAAGCTCCTGGATCCGCCACTGTCTCGGTGCATCCGTACCTGTGGACTACAGCGTTCAGTTATGGGGCAAAATCTGTAGAAATTGGAAAAGGAATGATATTCCCTCATTCATAAGCAGAGTTGTGCGTTTCAGAATTTTCTTGAGTCGACAGAACTCAACTCAAGTGCTGAGAGCGGTTGACTCAACTCCGACTCAACTCATGATCACGAGTTCAGTGAGTCGACTCACCTCCGACTCAAGGCTAAGTTCATCCGACTCTACTCTGACTCAACTCACGACTCGACTTAACTCAAACTTTGACTCGCTTTCAAAATTAAATAAATAAATGATAAATATATAAATAATATTAAAAAATGAATAAATAAATAAACCAGTAAAACCAAGCTGTTCATAAAGTCTGACGTAAAGCGGAATAACTAATTGATAGAAGCAAAATTAATCAATTGAAATTCAAACATTGGTTAACAATTAGCCTGCAAAGTGCAACCATGGATAACTTTTTAATTCTTCAAGACTATCACTGCCCAAAAAAACTACCACATGTTGCAATTAGTTCTAAACGGATCATTGTATATTAAACTAGGTAAATTAAATGGAAAGCAGCCTAAAAGGGCTAAGGTTACACCAACACAAGCAAAAAACTGAGCCTCCATACTGTGAAAAAGGTCCAAGCTAAAAAGCATGATATAAACAGTATTTGTAGGGATGGTATAGGTATTGCTTTTTTTTATTAAAGAACGATTCTAGGTAATTTTTAGAAATTAAACATTACTCTGCCATGAGTTTAATCAAAAGTTAAGCAATAATTACTATAGTATCTAGTTGCAATTGCTAAGTTTAAGAACTACACCAAACCCTAAAAAAGTATACCATATATGACAAAGGCCAATAGAAATGGAAATTCGATCAACATGTTGGATTTTAATATATTCACATTTTAAACCCAGTCCAATCTTTAGCTTGAGAACCTCCAATACCTATCTACATACCTATCGCTCTTCAAAATGGGAGCATGATTTCTCAGAAAATGTACAATGTACAGCTTTCTAAATAAAACACGGACGCCAGGCGAGGGTCTCTGATCAGACAAAACCAGCAGCATGAAATAATTCCGCTGATTCTTGCGAAAAAGGCGTCTCAACATTTCTGTCCAAGCAAAGGTCCAATTTTTCTATGCTAATAGCAGTATCTGCTTCTAGTATGGAAAATGATAAAAAACGGCGGCAGATGGCGCTTTTAGGACAAAAGAAATAATACAACATGTAGGGGATACATATTTTTGCATGGCTCTATAAATTATCACGTGATGTTTACTCTTTTTGCCTTGAAGCTAGCTAGGCTTGAGCCTATAGTCAGTTGAATTTGTTCTTCAAAGGCAGCAATGGCGCACACACTATTCTCAGACGAAGACCACTGACGACAACAATCAGCGCAATCAGCGCCGACGACGAGTGTTGTTGGAGTGGTGGTTGAAGTAATAAAGAAGTAGTGTTAAATATTGAAGATGAGAAGTTTTGAGAGATTTGAAATGCATTTTTTTGGTGCGTTCTACCACTTCAAATGTTTAACACAAGGCCAGTGATAGGAACCTGTTGAATTTTTCGAGTATATGTATTATTTGTGCCTAGGGATTTCTTCAGGCCGGATGGTCCATTAAAATAGGCCATTAAACCATATAATCATTGATATATTGAAACAAATTGAAACTTTGATTTAAACCATTGAAAATCTGGAGGGAAAAGGTATTTAAAGGAGGTTTAAGGAGGTTTGTAAAAGGAAGGCAAATTGAAACACTTTTACTTGACATAATGTTTACCTGTTGAGCCAACTTTTTTCGTCAACTCATTTTACTCGCTGTCTTCACAACTCAACTCAACTCATTGACGCGTTGTGAACCGACTCAACCTAACTCAACTCACTTGTCAATTTTTTCGACTCAACTCAACTCAACTTAGAGTCGAATGAGTCGGAGTTTGAGTTAAACTCCGACTCTGACTCGCGAGTCGCACAACTCTGTTCATAAAAGCTTCTACACTTGAGCAATACGAAATTGAGCGAAATCGCGCATAAGCTCAAATGTGACACTGTAGCGACATCTATCACGCATCGAAACGCGTTCCATGCGCGCCATCTATACACCAAATTCGGCTCGAACAGAGCTCAGCCTTATGACGGGTTTCGATCCTGAAGGCTGGAGATCCTGGAGAGTGGGGTTCAGGAAGGTGGAAATCCCGAAGAGTGGGGATCTTAACCGAGCTTAGGTCGCCCTTGGGGCTTGAACTACCCTGTGATTTTTTACCCTTCCGGAACAACATCCCCTTGATCGAGAGAATACACACAGCCCTGATTAAAGGGAATGTGGCACCTTGGTCGAATCCTGGAATTTAGAGTAATTAGGCGTACTTTTAGTAAAAAATAATGAAACCACTCATGATTTCTCTGAAAAATGTACAATAAGCTCAATATTTGTTTTTTTAAATACTCCTCTAGAAAAAGAAATAAATATCAGCCTGTGGATGATGTCACGATCTGGCAATCACTTCCATACTTGAAACGCTTCAAGGGCTTCGATTGGCTGATGCTCATCGTGACGTCAGCATATGTCGTCACACCAGTAGCTCACAACAATGGCCGCCGGCGACGGGGGGCTGAGGGGGCTGGTGTCAGGTAGGTTTTAGCTTTTTTCTACGGAAATATCGAGTTCCAAGACAAATGAAATATGGAGTACCTGGTTTTCCGACCTGCTTTACAACTTGGCTATCTCAGTTAAAATCACGTTGTGAAGGTGCCACATTCCTTTTAAGGAACACGCTTGATTCAGGTCGGCACGTCCATGTATGTATGTTTTCAGTCTGCAGACTTCGGGTCGTCCGGTATGAGCTAGAACCACCCATATGGCCGCAGGGAAGGGGAGGGGAAACACGCAGCACCACCTCCCCACGGCTTCGATTGATTTCGCTGTGCCGAGCCGGGTAGTATGATTATAAGTTGATAAGACGTTTAATGGCCTACCTCGTCGAAACTTATATGCAACATGGAGCTGATCCTCTGAGATTATGTGTTCGGGCACATCCTTCATCAGTATCCTCATAAAACTATAGGTGAAACCATAAATTATTGGTCATAGTGTAGCAAGGCTTCAAATTCGAGGTGTATCGAATGGATGGTCACAATTTATGTTTACCGATGAGTGTATTGGATTTCACTCCGACGCCTCCCTTTCAACCAGTGGCAACCACATGGACTCCCGGTGAATAATGCTGCTGTACTTGGCATATCTCATCCTTGATTATTTGCGGCAGCTTCCAAAAATTGTCAACTCTAGGTCATCTTAGTTCAGGTCTCCAGGCCAGGTCAAGTGACCTCACCTCCAAAAATGCTACAAGTGGCACCGGTGAGAACTTCTTTAATCTAGCAATCCGAGATTCATATCACATAAAGGGCTTACCTAGTACCACAAGCTGTGAAATGTTTAATTTCGATGGCCTAATGTCAGGTGCGGGTCATGGAGATTCGGAAAATGGCCGAAAAATGATTTTTCTGTGGATAGTCATAATTGTGGCATCTCAGGCCTCTTCCCGGGGTGGTGTAGGTCTCGAACTGTGACCTCTGAGAAGTCATCTGGGACTGATAGAGCAGAGCAGGTTTCACTTTTGCAAACAATGTTGAAAGTGTCTTAATTTTGATACCGTTACGTTTGGACCGTCATTGCGAACTGATTGTGAGCTTAAGATGACCATCGGCCCTCGATCGGCGATCCTGTATCCGCCTATGGAGTGATGCCAGGGCTGATGACAGTCAGCCCCCTCCAACGGCAAGCGCAGGTCACCGGATGTGACGTCACACCTCGTAGCATGTAACATGGGAAAATTAAATGATTATATATCCAAATTTTTGCAAGAAGAGACTCAGAATCGATGATGAAATGCGTATTTATTGCATTTGGGCTTAACTTGATTAGCGTGTACTCTCACAACTTCGTAAGCGGGCAGTGCCATTAGCAGCAGTTTGACACACGGTCCAAAGGTGAAGGAATTCCTCCACGCCCATAGGACGTCACTCAGACGTGGAGGAATCCCTCTTGAACGTATGTACCTTTAAGTAAAGGTATCTTGGATGACAGTCACGTATGATCTTCACCCGAAACCACTGGAGCATTCACAGTGGCTACGTGCTTCAAACTGAATGGGCAGTATCATGATTTTCCAAATAGAGATGGCGTGAAGTCAGTTAACATAAAGAAGAATAAATGGGTGGACTCAGGGCGTAGCCAGGATTTCGCTCCAGAGGGGGGGGGTGGTGCCCGAAAAGGGCCCCTGCGTCAGCGTCAAAGGGTCCTGAAGGGTAAAAATGGCCTGCTGGTTACAGAATCGTGTCCTCAGGAGGGCCCCTCAGGGGGGGGCGGCTGTCCCTGCCGGCGTCCCCCCTTGGCTACGCCCCTGGGTGGACTAGAACCAGAACTACGGTTTCGAAACCGATTGCCATATACCGCTAATGAAGCATTCATAAATAAATGATCTTCGTTCCATTTTTACATTGTAAATTGGTGACATTTTTTACATTATGTATGTATGTACATTGTACATTAGGCCGACCCTTTTGAATACCTTTCGGAACTGTATTGCTCCCCTCATTTGGGTTGACGTGAAAAGGGGTGCTGATTTCAATTTCGTCCATAATTTTTCTTGCAAAGTCGGACTTTCTGAGGTGGCATGCCCCAAAATGTGTGAGGACATACCCTCAAATATTTTATGTGTTCGTTGAGTATCTTACCGATATCCTGGTTGCGAAGTAACGAGTTCCGCACAGCATCTTTGAGCAGCTGAAATATGCTGAAAAATAAAAGCGAGTTAGCGTATTCACAGCTCCAGGCGTGTTCGAACGGGACACCGCGCTACCCTGCTTTCCATGGCAGGTTGCTCTGTACCTGTACATCCAGTGACCTAAAGGCCATCACACCAGCCAGCCCGCTAGCCTGCTAAAAGTGGTCGCCTCCTGTCTGGCCCTTTTAAGATGTGGACACATTATCGGTTTCTCGGACACGCTACCGGTTTGCTGTGGCTTCCAGTCTGACGTAAGATTGCTACTGGTGAAGGGCGTCGCCAGTTTTTTTTTTTACCGGAGACGGACTCCGACCCAGTGATGGTGTCGTGGGAAGCGAGCCTGTACTTCTTCGCACACCTAGGGAGCGCTAAGGAGGCAGCTCACCCAGACTAGAATTGGGAATCTAACGTAACTCCGTACACTTAAACCCTACGAATTTACCATTCGACGGGGTCCCCGTACGGGATGTTTCAGAAAGAGTTTCACTTGCGTGAAACAAATACATGAAGATTGAGTTACGGAACATTTTGAAAACATGTTCATCTACATTGAATTGTTTTTCCCATTTGGAGACGGTTTGAAAAAAGCATATTCAAGAACATGGCGACATGAATTTAGCCTATACTTGAGAAAGTAGCACTTCAACAAGACTTTAACACGGAAATATGGCATGTAAGCATGTACATAAAACACAATTTTCAGAAATATTACAAGTTTTTGGCCCATGTCGCATTTATGTTCCATCGCTCCATATGAATGGCTGAATGTGGTAGCAGCGCAAATTCAACGTTCACAACAGAACAAGAGACATTAATCACGTTTGGGCTGCTTGCCTGGTCCCGAGTTTGCCTAAGGGTGAGTTTTTTTAGAATATATTGCCAAAGGCAGTGTGTGTGGGTTGCGATGTATAGCAGTGGTGAGGTAATGCTTACACTCATTAGTGTGACACTGGTCACGTAATATGCTCGGGATTTTCTACTGAAACCTTGGTGAATGCAGAATAAACAGTATTTTCAACTATTTTTTAAACCTCTTGGAGGCGATAAAATGATCGAAAATACCAATCAGAATAAGCATATTCGTAAATTTTTCAAGTCGCATTCGATTGATATATGGTTGAAGATTGTTGGGCGCCTTCTGTGATGTCTGGGACAATAACAAATTATCAACCCTGTACCGATTATCTACCCTATGTCTACCCTATATCTGTAGCAATAACTGAACCTGGTGGCGGCCAGTGCAATCCCTGCTTTTAAGCAGTATCCTATACAGTATGAAATTCGACCTGTATAGGCTAATCGACCTGTCTATCAATTCAAAACCGCATACCTTCTCAATGAAATCAGCGAGCCATACATGACATAAAACAAACGAACTGATATGGGGAGTTACACTCACTTTTGGTTTCTTCTCCTGGTACCGACTAGTCGATTGAACACCCGGGCGGGTATCTGCGTCGTGTGTCCGAACAGCACCACTGTGACCCCTCCTCCGTCTATGTCTCTGGCAACGTACATGGGTCAGTGCACAGCTCAGAAAACCCCAACGGCAACGTACATGGGTCAGTGCACAGCTCAGAAAAACCCCAACGGCAACGTACATGGGTGCACAGCTCAGAAAAACCCCCAACGGCAACGTACAGGGGTCAGTGCACATCTCAGAAAAAACCCCAACGGCAACATATATGGCTTAGTGCACAGCTCAGAAAAACCCCAACGGCAACGTACCCGGGTCAGTGCACAGCTCAGAAAAAAACCCAACGGCAACGTGCATGGGTCAGTGCACAGCTCAGAAAAACCCCCAACGGCAACGTACATGGCTCAGTGCACAGCTCAGAAAACCCCAACGGCAACGTACATGGGTCAGTGCACACTGCACAGCTCAGAAAAACCACCAACAGCAATATACATAGCTCAGTGCACAGCTCAGAAAAAACCCAACGGCAACATACATGGGTCAGTGCACAGCTCAGAAAAACTCCCAACGGCAACATACATGGGTCAGTGCACAGCTCAGAAAATCCCCAGGGGCAACGCGCATGGCTCAGTGCACAGCTCAAGAAAACCCCCAACGGCAACATACATGAGTCAGTGCACAGCTCAGAAAACCCCTTAACGGCAACATACACGGGTCAGTGCACAGCTCAGACAAATCCCCAATGGCAACTGATTTTTACCCCTAGATAAGAAACAATTTCTAGCAGGAAGTTGATGTCGCCATTTAACCGGAGAGACCGTGACCAGGGCAGTTGAATAACGGTTACTTCAAAGTTTTGTGCCCAAAGTGATCAGAATCATAGGTTAGTACCAGGTTTAGTATAATATACTAGGAATATGCCAGAAATAATACTAGTTTAGTACATTGATGTAAGGTAAACACAAGCGGCTGTAGCTGGTGACTGCGGTATTTGTCTGTACCCAAAACAGGAAGCAGAATCAGTGCCTGGGTACGATTGAAGATTTGATTGTTGTCAGTATTGCTGAGTTCCATTCCCTCAATTTTGAATGCTTACAAAGGAGCACATATGCTATTCGAATTATTTTTCGTGTAGTTTTGTCATGTCGGTATTGAGCAGAGGTGGAATGTCGGCCAGTAGCGTACGCGACCGGTAAATACGACTACGTAGCGGGCATACGCGGATACAGGGTCGCAGATCAGAGGGACACCTTACGGGGGGAGCAATCCGAATCAAGGGGCGCCACTTTTGGCCGACAAAACCTATCATGTGTTGTCAAATTCTATAGCGGCGCGCCGATTTTTGTATCAATTCAGCCACTTTGGGGACCATGGCATTGGCGGATCCAGAATTTTCTCAAAAAGAAGCTCGGGTTTCAATGGTAGGAGCCCCCGCTCGTGGTCCTCATTTTCATAAATGGAGCGTTAAAACTGAATAAATCATCTGGGTGGTGTGTATTTAAACGTACTTATTAAATAAAGTTTGATACTTTTAAGGGACTCCAGGCCAGCTATTGGGACCCCGAGACCAATATCCGTGGCGTTTGGGCTCCTTGAATTTACCTAAGGAACGCCCACGGAACATAAAGGGAGCCCCCTGCTTCATAGGCGGATCCAGAATTGCCAATCGGGGGCGCCATCCGGTCCGGGGGTGCCACTTTTTAACGGTAAAACCTATCATGTGGGCGCAAAATCCTATCGGTAGGCGCCGATTTTCGCATCCTGGGGGGATAGGAAGCAAAATTTCAGGGGCGCCATCGACCTCTCAGGGGGCGCTGCGACCATTTCAGGGGGCGCCGAGGGTCGATGGGGGGTGTCCCCCTGGATCCGCCTATGCCCTGCGGAGGGCCTTTGCCGTGCTCAAGACCAGGCTAATGGTACGGGGTCGCCCCCATCACCTACCATCCCCTTGGCTCCGCCCCTGGGACATGACGTATTTACTCCTGGATCCGCCTCTGCAAAAGCTAGGCAAAAGCATCCCTTAGAGCTAAAAGCATGAAGGGCGCAAAGTTGCATGAACTTCAAGCGAATACATTGTGTTTTGCACCTTCGGACTCTATGAAAAGTTTGGTCGCTCCTAGGATTCGAAGCCACGCCTGAAAATGAAACCAAAACATGGGACCGGTTTTCGCCGTCTAGCTCGCTGGTTAATGTCACGGCTGGCGGTTTTGATCCCGGAAATGAAAATAACAATGATCTGGTGTCCATTTAAATTGCTTTTCGTGAACCTGCGCGTGGTTTAAGATACTCTCCTGAGGTTCTAGATTGCAAGCTTTTAACATGTGTTTCCTATGGACTAGTCGAAAATGCCAGCTGTTTAGTAGGGAAAACCTTAAGCCCCCCGACCGTGACTATCCCCCAACGTAAGTGTTGCTTATGCCAGACTCATGCATAAAGAGCAGGGGTGTGGATTTGTTTTTCAAATGATTGAGGGTGCCTAAATCTGGAACAATGTCAACAACCGCCATTATGAGACACGATAGCATAATAAAAGGCGTGTGTCCTTCTTACCAGGGATGCGGAGCCGGAGCCGGAGCCGGTCGGAGCCGACCATTCTGCCCGGAGCCGGAGCCGGAGCCGGAGCCGCCGAAACACTTTTGATCGGAGCCGGAGCCTGAGCCGTCAGAAAGGGTCCAGCTCCGGCTCCCAAAGGGCTTTAAAATTACCAAAAATCAAACGTGAAATGGTCACATTTTACCTCGTGAGGTGTCGCATGGAAACACCTTTATTCACCTGAAAATTACATTTTCTCAATATGTTATGTATATCCAGATTAATGAAATATTGTAACTAGGGTGTTCCGTAGACGGTCTCACTCTCGGGCAGGTAACGCGCCCCGGCCATTTAGCATGGGCAGAAATTGGCAACAAATGAAAACATTGGCGGACACTGGCGGATCCATGAGGGGGGAGCAAAAAAGGCATTTGCCCCCAAACTGCCCAATTTTTGGCGATTTTCTTAAAAAACCATATGTTTTTCACGATTTACCCCATAACGTCGGCCTGCATCCGCCCCTGTTGACAGACGCAGTGGGGATGCCATTCCGGTCATGCCCCCCAAAGCCCTGGAAGGGGGGCAGACTATCTTTTGGCCCCCCAAAGGCCGAAGAAATTGTTTGAAAAAGGTGTTTACACTAGGTCTGTCGAGCAATAAAATCTTTGCTCCCACCTCCCCGCCCCCTCCTCATGAGAGCTATCATGTACTCGGAGAAGTAGTTTATATACTAGGTCTGTCGAGAACCCAGGGCAAAAGGCGCAGAAAACAGCATCCCCGTCACTCGATGCGGCACAAGCCGACTTCAAAAACCTGGGTCGCCTACACAGGGCGACCGTATGCGACATCTTAGGTAGATATCCAGTCATCATCCAGCCGGCTAGCCTGGTAATTGCCACGCTACCAGTTACTCAGGTGTCCGTGGAGAGGTTATTCTCCGCGATGAAGCTACTGCTTACTGATCTCAGGTCCAGACTAAGAGCAGACATATTGGAGGCAATGTTGCTGCTCCGCTCCAACCGCGATTGGGTGTTGTAGTGAGCGAACCAGGTGCTGGGCCCTGGGCAGTAGGGTGGTTGGTTCCGATTTTTCTCGAAAAGGAATTATGCCATCTGCCTATCTTATGTGTTTTTTATGCTGAACACTGTTAGCTTAGGGTCGTTCAAACAAACTTTTTTTCTTTTCAGACTCGAACCCAATTTTTGCCATTATATATTCAATTTTGATTTCAATGAGCCACATTCCAAGCGTCTACGACAGCGGGAAAGATCGCCTCAAAACGGTTAAAGATTTCATGTTTCGGGCGCGATTGGCCGCCCGGCGTTGCAGTCTCCCCTTGTTAAATTGGGATATAAGGGGTGCATAACCTACCAGTAAAGACAGCGTGGCATGTGTGTGCGTATAAGAGCGGTAGATGGGATTTAACATGCAGGCATTTACTTGTCAGATGTATTTGTAGCGCAATACAAATACATGTTATTCCACAAAACACCTGAAATTAAATGATTCAGCGCCCTTGTACTCTAAATCCCGACAGAACATGAATGCCTTCCGGAGGCGAACCTTTCTCTAGTAACTATCGCTGGAGAACGTCGTGAGGCAGGTGCTTCTCCATATTCTCCTGCGAACTATTTAAGAGCTCTGGTACTGATAAAAGAAGATCCTGTTTCATATTTTTATCCTTTAGGTGGCTCACGAAATCTTCCACCAGCTTCACACCACGTTCTGTGGGACCGTTCACGACAGTAAGTTCTGGAATACCTTGAAACCGGGAAAGCTATACCAGCTCCTCAACGGAGCCATTTCTGGTCAGAATATTTCAGATTCAGGCAATCGAATACCAGCCAGCTGTCAGGAGTAACAAGCTGGCTGAGGCTTAGTACCGACCATTTACAGAGCTCTTCATAGCCTCTATCGGAAACTTAAGCCTGCCCTAGTCAAATGTGAATCGTTTGCTGTTTTGGCCAATTGTTGTGCGACTGGCTCCTTACCTCCACGATGGTGGTTCTCACCAGCGCGACAGAATATAACTTTCTGTGCACAGATACCACAGCTGATGACAAGTTGACTTCAGCACATTCAGGGCGATTTTTATATTAACTTAATGAAAGCACTGCATTGCATTTTATGGATAACTTTGAGGCTCATAGGAGGGTCTAGAGCTGACTATCCGCGACGGAGGAACCCAAATGCGTGGTTTAGAACCACTAAAGGAAAGCCGCTAACTATTTCGGAGTGTGAGTGGCTCAGTCTGTTAAGCGCTTGCGCTCGGCTTGGCCAATGACATTCATTATGTGCTGGGTGTCGTGGGTTCGAGCCCACCCAGAGGCAGAATCTGGCGCCCTGCTCTAGCCCGAGCTAATTCTTTCCCTCTCTCCTCTGATGCCATATGACCTGAGCAGTTGATGCGTTGTTAAACTCCAAAAATTATAATATTCTGTCTTTAAGTATCTTCTGGAATGATGAACGGTATCTGACACAGTAGTAGCACGCACTTCATGCCATAAATGTCCTATATTCCATAATATGGCTCGCTGGTGAGCTCCGGGTCTTCTAAACAGACAGTTGTCGGAGACAACCTCTCCTGACAGCCACACGTAAACCAGCTTGCGCAATTCGAGATAATACTCCGGTATTGTGTAGAAGCGCTGAAGTCAATGTGCAAACGCAACTGTTATTTGTGACCAAAAGTTATAATCTGCTTAAACAGCAAAACCATCCACCTTTCAGTTAGGTAGGCTAAAGTTTCCGACAGAGGCTATGAAGAGCTCGGCTCGATACCAAGCCTCTCCCAATTTCTCATTCCTGAAAGCTGAATGGTATTCGAGCGCCTGAATCTGAGAGATTCTGACATGAAATGGCTCCGTTGAGTAGCTGGTGACTGGTATAGCTTCCCCCTGTTTCAAGGTATTCCAGAACTTACTGTCGTGAATGGTTCCACAGAACGTGGTGTGAAGCTGGTGGAAGATTTCGTGAGCCACCTAAAGGGTAAAATTATGAAACAGGATCTTCTTTTATCAGTACCAGAGCTCTTAAATAGTTCGCAGGAGAATAGGGAGAAGCATCTGCCTCACGACGTCCTCCAGCGATAGTTACTAGAGAAAGGTTCGCCTCCGGAAGGCATTCATGTTCTGTCGGGATTTAGAGTACTAGGGTGCTGAATCATTTAATTTCAGGTCTTTTGTGGAATAACATGTATTTTTATTGCGCTGCAAATACATCTGACAAGTAGATGCCTGCATGTTAAATCCCATCTACCGCTCTTATACGCACGCACATGCCAGGCTGTCTTTACTGGTAGGTTATGCACCCCTTTCATCCCAATTTAACAAGGGGAGGCTGCAACGCCGGGTGGCCAATTGCGCCCGAAACATGAAATCTTTAACCATGTTTGGGCGATCTTTCCCGCTGTCGTAGACGCTTCGAATGTGGGTTATTGAAATGAGAATTGAATATATAATGGGAAAAAGTGGGTTCGAATCTGAAAAGTAAAACAATATTTTTTAACGACCCTGCTCTTAGCTAATCGAAGTTTTTCTTTGCGGGCTGTCCAAGCTTTAATTGATCGTTGTATGTTTAATTTTTTATGTGGGTTTGCGGGCATGTCTGACCCATATTTCTGTTTGCCATAACAGTGCAGTGCAGTTTGCCATACGACTGCACCGCAGTGTAGGTTGGTCCAGTTTTGAGGTTCACTGACCTTTGGCATCTGGTCAAGAGCGTTCGTTCATCCAGTCGCCATTTTTCATTCGTAAAAATACGTAGTCACTTTGTATCTGATGGACTTTCACGTCCTTGAGAACGTTTGGATCACATTTTGGATATAGGTACATTGCCGGAGTCAGAGCCGGAGCCGGTCGGAGCCGACTATTTTGCCCGGAGCCGGAGCCGTTAGGACACTTGAACCCGGAGCCGGAGCCGGAGCCGGAGCCGAAATCATACCCCGGACCGGAGCCGGAGCCGGAGCCGTCCAAAATCGTCTCGGCTCCGCATCCCTGCTTCTTCCAAGCCTGGTATCGAAAATTTTCCATCTTCTGCTTCTCCGAGATTTTTCTCTTCGTAAGTGGGCAGGATTATATTTGTTCTGACCTCTGGGCTAGTGACGTAACCCTTATCTCTCTAAACAGTACCACCGTGAGCTCTTGTTGCTACGGAGAATAAGTAGGGGAAAGTGGGGGTCATGGACACCGTGGGTAAGATGGACACCCCCTGTTTGGGACAAACTGACAGCGCCGCGACCGGGAAAAGCGTGTAATACGCTTTCTTTTAGCGCGTGTCGGTCGCAGAGCAACGTTGGGTCCGGTGAGCTCTCTAGGTTTTATATAATTTTCATAATAGTAAAAATTGCAACTCATGTGTTTTTTTCACAATCGAATTCGTAAGGTCATTGCATGGATGTTTCTATAGTTACTTTATTGGTATTACGTTATATGGCTCTTCAAGATGTTACATTTTGTTCACCGCAGTCGCTGACTGCGTAATCGCAATAGCGTCTGATTCATGTCCAAGTTTGTTTAGGAAGAGCAAAGTGGGCTAAGACGGATACCACGTGTGGGGCAAGATGGACATGGTGTCCATGTTACCCCGCATGATAGTATATTTAATTTTATATAATATAAGCTTAAATAAATAAATTTATCGAGGGTTTTGGGTTCCAGGGATACATCTGAGCGGAGACGGACTTAGCTGATGGGTTGGGGCGGGGGGGGACACGGTGCCCGAAATGCTGGAGAACATATAATTAAATTTTGGGGTCATCCAGGGGCAGGTGTACCCCTCGACCCTCAGCGCCCCCTGAAATGGTCACGGTGCCCCCTTGAGAGATTGATGGGCCCCTAAAGGGTCGCTTCCAATCCCTCCCCTCAGGAGCGGGGGAGGGGCGCTCTTAGCCCTGCGAGAGTATTTGGCGCCCACCTGATAGGTTTTGCGTCCCAAAAGTGGCACTCCTGGCAGGCCCGCACCTAGGATTTTTATTTGGGGGAGGCGGCTGACGAGAGGGGCAACAGGCCGGTGGGTGGCATTCTGCCTCAGGGGGGCGCATTTGTTCACCCAAAGGGCGGCCAATTTTCGCACCCTGGGGAGGGGGGTGGGAGCGGTAAATTGTTTGCTCCACAGACCTAAAGTATTTTTTAGGGGGCGGTGTGTTGGGTGCAGAGGTAGCAAAGTCAGTGTAGGGGGTGAAATGTTGGGTGCAGGGGCGGCAGTCAGCGTAGCACTGCCTCTAAAAGTCAGGTAAAGGCTCATCCTTCCCCTCGATGGCAGCCTTTGGCGCCCAACATGATGGGGGCGGCACTTTGGAGCGAAAGCGTTTGGGGGTCCGGGCCCGCTGCCCCCTGGCCCGGATGGCGCCCCCTCCCCCGGCAAGGTGCCCCGCCCCCTTCACCGGCGATCTTGGATCAACCTATGCACAGCTCCACGACAGCCCTTGAACTTTGATCCTCCGTCATTAAAAATAATTCAGAAAAGGCATGACCCCCTTTGACCCTTTGACGGAAAGAGTAAGAAAATGCCCCTTCCCCGCGGCGGACGACAGTCGCCTAGTGGGTGGATGCAGATGGATATCTTCAAGGCCTGGTTCGACAACTTTGTCCATCTTTCCCCATGAGGTGGCCATGTTACCCCATTAGGTGGGGACGAAATGGACTTTTGCTACTTTTCTCTAAACTTCACGCAAGTTTTAACCCTTGCCCCGGTGGCGGGTACGAGCCACCTTCGCCCTGGTGGGGAAGGGGGCTAAAAAAAGACCCCACTATCTCAAAAACTAAGAGAGCTAGAAAAAGCGCAAAACGGCAATAGAAAGCTCTTCGAAAATGATATCGAAAATACTTCGGTCATTTTTCTTGTCAGGTCAATATCAATGTCACCAGAGGTCAAAATACGTCAAAATCGCTAATGAGGTGTACTAAGAAAACCTCATATATATCAGAAACCATAATAGCTACAAACATTTTTCTAACACCATTCGAAAGCTCTTGAGATGCGCTTTCATTAAAGTGGCATTCATTTTCGTGTCAGGTCAAAGCCTAGGGAGCTACAGGTCACTAAATATTGGGCATATTCTTGGGAATGTCCATAGCCACCCATGCATAAGGGCGTTTACGTTTTCGCTAATAACTTCCAAACCAAACAAGATACAGCCATAGTTTATGCACCATTGCAATCCGCTCGTCAATACGAATCGAATGATATATGATATTGCTATGCCAGGTCAAATTTAAGAATTTGACCTTACCCAGGTCAACGGTCTGACCCAACTTGACCTGGTATAGTCATGATGTATATCATTTGACTTCCAGTGACTATACAAACACTTAAGTGACAAAATAAATACTCTATCTTATTTTATTCAAAATTTATAGAGAAAAACACCAAAAATGCTTATTTGACCTAAGGTGACCTTTTAAAGGTCACAAGTAAAAATTTTGGCATCAGCTCCAGAAATGGACTAAGAGCAAGTCGCAACCAATGTTTGAAGTTAATTCCATCCATACTTACTGAGAAAAGCTCATTTCGTGATTTTCCCCATGTATTGACAATGGGGAGGTCATGCTCTGCACATGACCTTAGGTCACCAATATCAAAAATCCCGGAACAAATGTTGTAGCTCCTGGTAGGCCCAATATGTGATATGAGTTTCAACTTGATCGATTAACCCTTCTTTTAGTTATGCGGTCCTAAGTATTTTTGAGGTGAGGTCACCTCATCTGGCCTGGTGACCTGACCTGATATGACCTTGAGCCAAAATTTGCAGGAAAGATGTAAAAATGATGAAGGAACAGCTAGACCAAGTTTGGCGGCGCTGCGCGCCGCCGTTTTTTGGTCACTTCGGAAAAACCCGAGAGGGGTCTAAAAAGACCCCCCACCCGGGCGAAGGTTAATATGATAATTACAGACACATAGCTGATTGCACAGTGGTAGATAAATGTCTGAAGTATCTCTACAGCAAAAATAGGAACGAAACAAGCTCATTAAGTCATCAAAAACTCACACCATCGTTACGGTGTCCATGACCCCCCATTTTCCCCTACAGGCCAGTGTTTCAGAAGTCAAACAGCACTTCCGTAATCCACTATCAAAACAAAAAGGTAAGATAACACAACACATTTTGCCATAGGAGGTGTAGGTCAAATTGCTGGAAAATAAAGAATTCTTTATTTGCTAAATAGCCCAACGTTTCGCCACACCAGTTCTGTCAAGGTCTTTAACAGTATGGGGAAAAACAATGCAAAAATAAAAACGCCTTGACGTGATGTGATGTTTATGCCAAGTGTGTGTTTTTGCCTGTAATTTTTCGATATTTGCATAGCTGATGAAGCTGGTGTAGTGAAATGTCTGGTAATGTAAAAAATAAATCGTCTAAATAATTATAAAGTCATCTTGCTTTCCAAGCTCAGCTCATTTCACTTATTTCAGGAACATCCCGGATGCATGGAGACACACGAATAAAGATTTTTCATGCTCCCAAGTCATAGAATCAAACGTCAGATTTCCCAAGGGGACACTAGGACGATTCAGATCAAATAGAATAAATTCGCGTGCACAAAATTGGTACGACTAAAGCAAGCGATCGTTTAAAACACAATAGTATTTCTAAGAAACTGCGACAAACACCATCACTGCTCGGCCCTCAGCGCTTTCAAGGCAGCTCATACATAGGTTCGGGCATGCGATGGTCGAATATGTGCAGTTTGTCGTGCGTTGTGGTCGTGGTTGGTGAATCGGAAAAGTGCGCGGAGTTCTTGTGGTTGGCCGGATTCTAGTAGGGTTTTTGTTTGGTAGCATTGATGATATGCAACTAACTGGTTTAGACTTAGAAAGCTGAGACGTGCATTCTCTTCTGAACATAATCTGGCTTCTTTCTAGAGATAGTCCCAGCACAGAAGTTCTCAAGTTTTTGTTTCCTATTGAGCTGGGTGATTCCTCAGGTGCCGCAAATGGAGGTACAATAGCGAATGGAGTAGATAACAAGAGCTTGAATAAGCAGCTTAAGAACACGACTTCGAACACTATGTTTTGCATGAATGAGAACGGTGAGGAGGTCGGTGGATTTGGATGTGATGTAATCAATGTGTGATTGACAGTGGGGTCCCTGCTCATGTGAACATCGATTTTTACCTTCCGTTTTCTGAAACGGTGGTGTGGCCTTCTCTGATACTCTATGCTGGGATCACCTACACATTATTCAAGATGAGACCTAAAATCAACTTCGAAAATTCGCTTCAGGCAAAAAACCTAAACGTATTAAGTTCCGCTTCAAATCGCAAAGGGATATACGTGGCGTAATCGGCTAAGTTCAATGCCATTTCCAGGCGTTGTAATACTCTTTTTTGCATCTTGCCACTGATGGTGTGAATGCAGATGGTGTTAATGGAGGCTCATGTTGGCCTTGGTCCGACCTAAGGGCTGGGTAATTTTTGGACTTTCACGATCACATTTAGCGCGATTCGATCGGGCTTGACGAGATGATTCCAGGAGTGATTGCATACGTTATATAGCTCTGCTGTGTCTGCCGTTGATGCAGAAACCTTAAGTTTTCATTGTGTCTTTATCGGAACATTGTTGGATTTCTAGTAACCTCAAAAGTATCCGGACACCTCCATTTTCATCAGACCCGAATCGCTGGATCGGGCCTCTGTAATCCTGGCATCCTGATATTTTTTCTAGCATTCTCAAACGATGTCAAACAGCAACAATACATAATGCCAGATCCGTGTTCTTTTTTTATTACACATGCATATATTCAACCTATGGCACATCGATCCACATGTTATATGAAGAGAATTCGTAGGAAACATGGATGAAATTAAGAAGTGGACAGGGGACAGTTAAGGTAAAGACCCTGTCTTCGTTCCCTGTCGCCAATTAACAGATAGGACATATTTGCGAAGGATCGAGTAGATTATAGTACACATACTCACCACCATCATTTCAACTGAAAGCACATCCAAAACACACAGACTCACGCAACACTCACAGCACCAGGACTCTTATACGAGCCACGCAACCCGGACTGTTATTGCAATTAAGTATCAATGTCCTCAGCATACTCCGACAGACTGTGAGGCACGTAACTCCACGGACATGGTTTACCAAGCTTCTCTCGCATTGAATTCCACAAAAAGTCATTGTGCACGCTAGCACACTGTGCAGACCCAATTTGAAGGGTAGAAAGGGGACAAGTACAGTTTCTAGTTTTCTAGCAGGCAAGGGGACAGAGATCTTTAGTATATAAAATATTATGCCATAGCTTGATTTTTTTAAATAAATTTTGTTCAAGTTGTTCCTGGTAAGGCTGCTGCAGTCGGAGTCTCACTAAAGTCATCAAGGGACTTGTCACGGAGACCCCGACCCCACCACCTGAACGAGCAACTCCCTCAATGGAGGGTTAATTTAAAAGCCAAAGTTTAACGTCCCACAAAGCACAGGGACGGCCGCCCCGCTCAGGTCACCCTCTCACCAGTCAGTTGCCAGCCGACCTGTACGTCGGGTAAACTATTGAGCGCCGGAGCGTCTCAGGGGAACCGATCCCAAGCCTGGACATGCACTGCCACTGCATGCTTCTGAGCAGCGGGCCGGAGCCCAACGCTCTACCAACTGAGCTACCGGGGCGGCCAAATGGCCAAATAAATACCACAAAAGCCATATTTGAGGCTAAAACGAACCCTACCGGGTGTCATAAACCCTCAGAAAAAGGACATTTGATATCTTCCTGCTTTTTCTGTGAATTGTTTGCTCTTGAACAGCTACTTGAACTGAGCTACCGGGGCGGCGCATTTGGTAGATTCTTATTGTGATTCAGTATTGGCTGATAAATATATTCTTGGCAACAGTCTTAAACATTAATTTTCATCTAGGGATGTCCTCAATCATAGGTATTCTCTGGGCTATGCTATGATTCCAAGTTTTAGTGCAGGTAGTGGAGAAAACAAATGATCTATAAACGGTAGCAGCTAGTGGTTCATTGAAGTGCATTACTTCCCTAGAGTTTCTTATTGATTGATGTAAATGGAAGTACCTTGCATAGCATGCGGGAAGTTGATTGTTAAGGAAGTTATGCAATATTAATAATTTCTGCTGTTTGATAATATCATGAAATTTCAGAAGTCTGTACTCAGCAAAAAGAGGAGATGATGGTGCCCTGTGATGAGCTCTAGCAATTATTCTTATTATTCTTTTTGAAGGTTCACAAGTTTAATGAGGTTACTATTGAAGTTTGAAGCCCATATAAACCCACAGTACCCAAGGTAGGGGTAAATAAGGGAGTTATATAACATCAGCACTGTTTTTTTCGTCGAGGATATATTTTACTCGGGCAATAACTCCTATGTTCCTGCGGACTGTATTGGTTACTCCAGAGATATGTTTTTTTAAACTTTAGGTTTTCTTCTAAAATCACTCCGAGATATTTAACGGCACTGGATCTTTGAACAGGCTGCAAGTTAAGCTGGATATCTATGTCAGGCTTTTTATTGGTGATTGAGTAAATCTGGTAGAATGTTTTACTAACGTTTAGAGTGAGTCTGTTCGTACATAGCCAATTATATATGTCAGTTGTTGCTTGGTTTATTTTGCCTTGTGCAACGTCAGGGAGACAATCGAAGAAAATGGCAGTATCATCTGCAAAGAGATAGTAAGTGGGAATCTTAGAGCATTTGTAGATATCGTTGATATAAATTGTAAATAATGTAGGTCCAAGTATTGATCCCTGAGGGACCCCTATTAAGACTGTTCGAGGATTCGATTTCGTATTTCCGATTTTGGTGACTTGCACCCTATCAGAGAGGTAAGATTCAAATATTTTCAAGACATTTCCTCTCATGCCGTATACTTTCATTTTATTAATCAGGATTAAATGGTTAACAGTATCAAAGGCCTTTTTGAGGTCCACAAAAATTCCAACTGATAGTTTCTTTTGTGTTAGGGTTGAAGTAATATGTTCATGAATCATCAAAACTGGCATGTAAGTTGAATGACATTTACGAAAACCAAACTGGTGGTCATAAATAACATTATTTTCATTCAGAAAATCAGCTAGTTGGTTGCAAAGGATACGTTCCAGTGCTTTAGACAGTACAGGTAGCATTGAGATTGGCCTGTAATTGGTGAATAATCTTTTGCATCCAGATTTGAAAATTGGTGTTATCTGTGCAATCTTAAAGCATGCAGGAAATGTATGTTTCTGTAAGCAAATGTTAAAGAGGTGAGTAATTTCATTTATAATGAAAGGGGCAATTTTTTCAGAACTCTTCCATTGATATTGTCATGGCCAGCTCCAGTATTGTTCATCTCTTTGATAATCCTGTCGACATACGCTGTGCTGATTGTTGGAAGCTGCATTAGATTATCAACGTGTAGATCGTTAAGGTAAGTTAGTGGATTGATGTTTGATGCGGGTAGTACTTGCTCTAATTCGGTTCCTATAGTGGAGAAAAATTCATTAAATTTATCTGCAATATCCTGGGTATCGTTTGTTTCATTCACACCGAGTTGAAACGATACAGGAAACGATGCCGCATTTTTACTGTTTCTATGTGTATTTCATTAATAGTTTTCCAAAGTTTTCTCGGGTTATCTTTTCGCTCCTGTATCAGGTTTCTGTAGTATCTAGTCCGTGCTTGTTTTAGGACAGAATTGAGACGATTCCTATATATAGTATATGTAACTCTATTTGAGGGCGTTCGGTTTTTTAAGTACTTCTTTTGGAGTTTATTCTTCTTATTAATACAACTGACCATCGCTGGGGTCACCCAGGGTTGAACTGGCTCGGTTTTTCTATTTCTGTCAGTTCTAGAGAGCTTATTCATTTTTGTTTGAATTGTAGAAACAATTATTTCCGCGTAGGTATCCGGGTCATTATTATCTGGGAAAGTATCTAGCTTATTTTTAACATTTTGGCCAAGTTCTTCTACCTGATTCATGTCAAAATAAGCCCTTGACGTTTCAGATGAATGATGTTTTCGAGTACTGAAGGGCAAGGAGAGGAAGACCGATAAATGGTCACTTGTATCATCGATAATTATTCCAGAATGCATTGGGGGTTGAAAAAAATTGTATATATATTGTCGATAAGAGTGGCAGTATTTGCCGTAATACGGGTGGGTAGACTTACTGTGGGGAGGGAGACCACCTGCGGCCATGCATGCCAGAAGTTTATGTGGAGCCTCTTGATGGGTAATGTGCAGCAGATCGATATTAAGGTCCCCAGCAATTATAGATCTTTTGTTCTGATGAGAAATCTTCGACACAGTATCTTCCAAATATTCAAAAAGTATGTTTGAGTCAAAGGATGGGGATCTGTATATTGTGCCGACAATAATATTAGCTTTGTTTTTGGGAGTTATCTCAATGAAAACAGATTGCAGTTCGGGTGTTTTCTTAGAAAGATCTGGTCTGGGTTTGAATATTATGTTATTTATCACGTAGACTGCTGCATCCTTGCCCCTGATATGAGAGTCAAGACAGTGGTTAATAAAACTATAACCAGGAATTTCGTAACCAGAGTTAAGGTGTTCATCCAACCACGTTTCAGAGATACAGATGATGTCATATTTAGTTTTTGATCTATCTAACAAGGACCTGACATCTTCGAAGTGCTTTGGTAAAGATCTTGTATTCATATGCAAAATTGTAAGAGAGTTATGGTCACTAGATATAAGTTTTGAAGCTGCATTATAGTATTTGCAATTATTTAATATGTTGTGTGAATCATCGGGAGAAGCATCCTCATTCAGGTTGAAGCTATTAGAATCCAAATTAAGTCTTAGCTGAGAATAAGCATGATTAAACATGGATGTATCCAAACTACTCTGGGCTGTCATTCACGCCAGTATTCTCACACCCGTTTGAAATAAAAATAAGAATAAAAGAAAGGGAAAATTGAGTTTTCCTTCTACAGAGGGAACTAATCTGATGAACTCTCACAATTGGAAACCCATGTCTAAGGCTGGTGTCATCAACAAAGACAACAGAATGCATTTATGGGGGAATTTAAGTTAAAAAAGAAAGCAGGGACTATTGTTGTAACTCCGGTATGGGGCATCGGGGCACATTTGTACCTATCAGATTCTTTTAGGGATAGTTTCCTCTGCAGGGCTGGTAGGGACTTCGGGTTCAATCCTAGTTTCATCTCCACTCACGGAGCTGGATTCAGAACTGGCCTCGAAAAATCTGGTATCTCTTGCCAGGACTCCAACCGGCCCATTGGTTCTATTTCCTAAGTGTCCAGTTCGATGCCCAGATTGTATTGAACCCTGGCTTGGAGACCCCCCCGCAGACCCAACAGGGCCCGTGGAGGAGCTTCCAGGACTTTCCCGCTGTTGAGTCCTAATTGATAGACTGGGGTTTGGACGTGACCTATGCCTGTTCGGCGGGGGATTGCTCTGCCTGCGAGAGGGTCTCTTCTGTTTTTGGGCCTGGGTCCAGCCCCCTTCATTTGAGTCTTTGGGTTGGGTATGTCCTGGTCTTTTGGCGTTTGGATGAGTCACCCTTTCTCCACGGCAGATTTGAATGATCATTTCCTCCGTGGTGCCCACTCCCACCTGAACTGGCCTGTCATCCTCCCTTACTTTGAGGAAGATATCACCTCTGAATGTAAAATAGGAGTAAAATGGATAAGAGTCATTGTTTCGCTTACGTTTCAGCATATCGATCACCTCCCTCCTTTCCCTCGTAAGACTTTCAAAGATTAAGAGGCCCCTCTTCAATGGTTTAGTACGCTGGGAGTAAATGCGCATTCTAATGTCTAGGTCATGGAGTCGAAGAAGAATAGAGCCCCTAGACTGCAAGCGATGACATGCTGCCATTGCATCTCTGTTTAGGCTTATACCTAGGTATTCCTGGAGCAGCCCCTGGGTGATTTTGCGGATATCCTCCCCATTTGAGAAAGGCGGAACCACTTTCCCAGTAATCACCAGTGTAAATTTCCTAGTGTACTGCTCCAGTTCTTCTAGTCTTTTTGCCGTGGCCACCTCCTTCTGTACCAGTCTTTCATTTTCCGCTAGAACAGACTCAAGCTTTCTCTCAACATGAATATGCCCTGCCACAGCTTCTTCATGAAGGAAGTGGAGGGATTGGAGCTCATTGGAGAGTTGGGCCACTGTTTGTTGTAGGGTGCTAATCTTCCCTTCAAGGGCAGCCTGTTGAATACGTAGCTCATTTATGCTTTCCTTATTATTGTTTTTCGGAGGCATTCTATCTCTAAATTCCTGGGCACATGAATATAAATTATAATGCAGTGTATAGGCAAGAAAGACAATTATTGCTAAGACTGATAAAAGTCCTTACATCTGAAGCAATTTTAATTTCTTCAATGGCAAGAAAACCTACTAGACATGGGTCCCCACTAAGTTAAAAGTTCATTGGAGGGTCGGTATCCCCAATCAGAAGCTGTGGCATAATTGTGGTTAAGGTTTACCGTAACTGTGAGAGCTAACTGAAGATGGGCTGGGAATAAGTAATTCTGAAAAAATAGAATAGGCTAGGGTTTTAGATTGAAATACGTTTAGGACTAAATCAAAGCTTAGACAACACAGAACAGATCACAGACCTCCGACAGAACAGTCATGAACTTAGGACCCAACTCAGAAACTTTCACAGCATAGGATTGTAACATCTACATCATAACCACTTTTCAGCACTCGGGTCATCGGCGGGGGAGCAGTGTCGACACTTTGTACGGTTCAAGAAGATGATATTCAATCCCATGCAAATGTTTTGATGCTACATGGGCATACACTCTAATAATGTCAGAAGACAATACATGTTGGATAAATGCCTTAAAGTTCTGCTTCAAATAACAAGTTGAGCCGTCCTTGTTGCAAGTTAGCCCAGTTGTTGCATGCGAATTATTTGTCAGCGTGACTTTGCATTTGTGCGCGGCACTCTCCGTTCTGTACATGTTGTAAACTGAGGTGGAGAAGCCTGTATCGGAAATAGGCGGGTTTCTTGAGGCACAGGTTGTCTGCAAGTTTTCTATCGGTGTGCTCAAGAAGCGAACCTTGCGCAATCACGAGCAAATTGTGCCATCCCTTGATGCTTAGGTTCTCATAGTGCAAGTCACAAACAACTAACCTGCAGCAAGAACTGCTTAACAACGTGTTGAATGCTGATGAGCAAGACGATGTCGTTCCCAGCGCCTTTATATCAGGGCCTAGCTTGACAACAGTAACAAATCTCAGTGAAACTTACATATCACTACTGGTTTAACACTGGTCAGAAGTGTTAAGTGTCAACAGGCGAACTGAGTATGTAAATCACCCGCCCCTGTGGGCCTCCGAGTCACCTTCGCCATGGTGTGGGTGTTCAAACACACCCCTCGAACTCGGCTCCTGTACGGGATAGCGAAAATACGCGAAGCTGGTGGATAGATGGCACAAATTCATGAAGAAACTACATCTGCCATTTTTGGCTCAGTCAATATTGAGGTTATGACAGGTCAAAGAAGGCGGCATGTTAGAAAAGAGTCTCTAGCGTCTGACAGAGTTGAGTTAGAATCAACTCTTCTCTGTCAGGCTTTCGACGGTACTAGGGCGACGACGTCCACAAAGTCTAGTCCAGCTACACGACAGGAGCGCTCAGGCTCGGACTCGTCTATTTGCGATTTGGAAATGAATTGGAAAACCTGCCAGTGTAAGGAAAAACGGGAAGATGCTGCAGGCGCACGACTGGGTAAAAAAGTTATACGAACTACCGTCGAATTTGAGCGAGTTTTCCCTGTTGTAGAACATTGTGTTACGAACGGCAGATCACGTCTGGACGGCGATACGGGAGATGGCGTGCGTTCCTCGTGTGTTACTATCGCTGCCTGTTGAGGCATGCTCTAGAAACGTTCCTTCAGTTTTAATTGCTGAATATGTAATCACACATATTTGAAGACACTTTCGTTCTTCTTCTCTTTCGTTTTAGACATATGAAGTTTTTTATGCTGACTTTTCTCAAGGGATTGGATTGTTTTCTGTTTCACACGCGCACGTTCACGGTAATCCCCACATGAAGTTGAAGGTTAACCATCAACACAGGTGGGGGGTGGGGGGTGTTTGAACAGCCCCCTCGGGTTTTTCCGGCGGTACGATAAAACGGCGGCGCGAAGCGCCGCCGTACTCGGCACATCTTGTTTTTGATCAATTCTGCAACTTTCCCTATACTTTTAAGGTTTGGTCATCTCAGGTCAGGTCATCAGTGCAGGCCAAGTGACCTCACCTCCAAAAATGTATAAGGTGGCATAAGTAAGAAATGGATGAATCTATCGAATTGAAACTTACACCACATAATGGGACCACGAAGTGCTACAACATATATTATGGGATTTTTTATATCGATGACCTAAGGTCAAGTACAGACCATAACCTCTCCATTTGAAATGCATGTTAACACACGCCCTGCTGGGGGCGAAATTCGCCCCCTCCTGGTTTTCCCCAAATAGCTAAAAAAAGAGACGCAGAACAAAGAAACTTACAGTACCTTATCCCTAATCAATCTTACAAATCTGACCAAATCTTTGAGTTAAGGTCATGTCAGGTCAAGGACCTATTCAAAGTCAAGTGACCCGACCTCAAAACCTAAAATCACGAGTTTGAAGCGGCGCCTAGGAAACATTAGCGAACCGATCAGTTTGAAACTTCCACAATATGATAAGGTCATTAGGGTCTACAAATCTGCTATCTCGGAATTTCGATATTGTTGACCTAAGGTGGGGTCAATTTTTTGGTCACCCCATTATGAGTCTAGGGTGAAAAATAGAACGGGCTCGTTCTCAGTAAATACCGGGTAGATAAACCTGAAAATTCTTAACCCTTGCCCCGGTGGCGGGTACGAGCCACCTTCGCCCTGGTGGGGGGCTAAAAAGACCCCCCACGATCTCAAAAACTAAGAGCTAGAAAAAAGCGCAAAACGGCAATCGAAAGCTCTTCGAAAATGATATCGAAAATACTTCGGTCATTTTTCTTGTCAGGTCAATATCAAGGTCACCAGAGGTCAAAATAGGTCAAAATCGCTAATATGAGGTGTACTAAGAAAACCTCCTATATCTCAGAAACTATGATATCTAGAAACATTTTTCTAACACCATTCGAAAGCTCTTGAGATGCGCTTTCATTACAGTGGCATTCATTTTCGTGTCAGGTCAAAGCCTAGGGAGCTACAGGTCACTAAATATTGGGCATATTCTTGGGAATGTCCATAGCCACCCATGCATAAGGGCGTTTACTTTTTCGCTAATAGCTTCCAAACCAAACAAGATACAGCCATAGTTTATGCACCATTGCAATCCTCTCGTCAATACGAATCGAATGATATATGATATTGCTATGCCAGGTCAAATTTAAGAATTTGACCTGACCCAGGTCAACGGTCTGACCCACCTTGACCTGGTATAGTCATGATGTATATCATTTGACTTCCAGTGACTATACAAACACTTCGGTGACAAAATAAAAGCTCTATCTTAGTTTATTCAAAATTTATAGAGAAAAACACCAAAAATTGCTTATTTGACCTAAGGTGACCTTTTAAAGGTCACAAGTCAAAAATTTTGGTATCAGCTTCAGAAATGGGCTAAGAGCAAGTCGCAACCGATGTTTGAAGTTGATTCCATCCATACTTACTGAGAAAAGCTCATTTCGTGATTTTCCCCATGCATTGTCAATGGGGAGGTCATGCTCTGCACATGACCTTAGGTCACCAATATCAAAAATCCCGGAACAAATGTTGTAGCTCCTGGTGGGCCCAAGATGTGGTATGAGTTTCAACTTGATCGATTAACCCTTCTTTTAGTTATGCCGTCCTAAGTATTTTTTGAGGTTAGGTCACTTCACCTGACCTGGTGACCTGACCTGATATGACCTTGAGCCAAAATTTTCAGGAATGATGTAAAAATGATTAAGGACCAGCTAGACCAAGTTTGGCGGCGTGCGCGCCGCCGTTTTTTGGTCACTTCGGAAAAACCCGAGGGGGGTCTAAAAGACCCCCCACCCGGGCGAAGGTTAAACCATCTATTCTTACCACGATCTTAAACATAAAGTTGAGTTTTTGAGCATCTGACCTCTCAAAGGTCATGTCAGGTCACGGGAGTATAGAGTGATTGTTTTGTCAATAACTTGGCACTGAAGTGAGATAAAGCTCCCATTATGTTTGCATTGTGCTTATATTGTCACGGAAAGTCGATTGGTATGCAATATGACCATACCAGGTGACTCTGTGACCCCGACCTAGCTCGAGGTCAGGTCATTTTCACTATTTGACCTAGCAAGATCATATTATACATCATTCGATTCGCCGCGATGAGAGGAATCCATTGATGCATAAAGATTTGCTCTAGCTCTCCTGAGAGAAGATCTAGAGGGAAAAACGTACACTGCTCTGTTATAAACCTATGGGACCTTCTTTGACCTATGCTGACCTCAATATTGAACTGACATACAAATTCTCCGTATAAAATCTCTTCGTCTTGTCAAGAGCTTTCGAACGCCGCCCGTAATTTTCCTTTAGCTTTCGTGGGGAATGAGATACGGAGGGGGGTGAAAAACGCCCCCAGCGGGGCGCGTCATGCCAGGGACCCCAGCGGGGCGCGTGTTAAAACATAAATTGGGCTGTATTTGTGTAGATACAGCTGATAATATCTTCGTATTCTTCAAATCGTAGTATCCTGGTTCCTTTTCCAGGTTAATGTTACAATTGTTTACCTGTCACCTCTGAGAGGTCATCTGGCGCTATTTAAGCAGTTTTCAGACTCAGGTCAATAACTTTGCAAGAAATGATGGTAAAGTTTTTATTTTGATATCATTGCGTTGGGAATGCTATTGCGAGTCGATTGATATGCATATTGATTATGCTAGGTCAAAAAGTGACCTTGATCTGACCTGAGGTCAGGTAATTTTTGTGTTTTGGCCTAGTATAGTGATATTATACATCAGTCAATTCGTTGTGACAGGAGGAAGCGAATGGTGCCTAAAAAATGATTCTAACTTATTTCTGTCAGACGCTAGAGCCCAAAAACTCCACCCAAAGTGTCACTTTCTTTGACCTGTCATGACCTCAATATTGACATGAGCCAACAAGTGACTTGAATAGTTTATTCATGAATTTTTATGAGCTCTCCACCAGCGTTTGCGTTTTCTCGCTATCCTGAATAGGGGCCGAGTTCGAGGAGAGAGTGTTAATACACCCTCCCCCCACCCCACCAGGTCGAAGGTGATTCGGAGGCCCACCCGGGCGTGAGTTAAATGTTATAGTTTAAGGTTATACCAACATTCTCAATGTCATTGGTCCCACTGCTTCTGTTCAAATGGCGTTACCCCATATGACGTAGATGATGTTGTGACGTTATAGTTAAGGTAACTCAATGTGAAGGTCAAGGTCATGGGTCAAGGTCATAGGCCATGGGTCGAGGTCAGTCCTCATTTCCCGCCCAACGGTTGGTGCGTTGGCAGTCATAATGTAATTATAGGGAATATGGGAATAATATTGTGACGTCAGAAGTTAACGACCTGAAATGATACTGACCTCTTAATTTTGGGAACAAATCGTTGGAACTTCTTGCTATTACTTTGGCTCTTTTTGTGAATTCTCAACTTTTTTCAATTACGGCACTTCCCAATGAGTCACCAGCATGGGCAAAATATTACCTTGGTGACCTTGTCAATATTGAATTTTGAATTGAATGAATTGTATGACCTTATGTCAATTAAAATTGGCTATAATGTAGTTGACTATAGCTGCCACTCATCCCGCAACTGGTATTTTTCTAAGACTCTAATATTGGGAGATCTCGGGGCCTAGCAGGCTACCCTCCAGTGTGCCTTAGTGCCAGACCTCTCTCCAGTGCGGGTGTGAGGTGGGATTTGATGCTGCCAAACGCCATTTATAACGAACATTAGAATAGGTAATTATCGAAGATGATATGTGCACATTATGTGTTAACTTGATATGAGGGCATGATTTATTTATGAATAAAATAGCTAAATCCCAGGAACGAAGTAATTATCCCGGAATCGACATAACTAGACCCGATCAAAAAAGGATAGTTTTTGGTAGAGATCAAGATGGGCAATATTACGCCACTTCTCGCTTCCTAGTGTGCTATTTAGATCTGGGTGGGGAGGGGGTATACCAGCCTCGAAACAAGTGAAAGTGGCTAAAGACCGAGCCCTGTACCAACAGGGGCTACACGTGGAGAGGAGGGGCCCTAAATTGCCCCCCCACACCTATTTTTGCTAGATGGTCGGCGAACCGTTCGCCGCCGGAAAACGCTACACGGCCACATTTGGACAATTCATGAGCGCTTCGATTGGTGGAAAATTGAAAATCGGCCAATAATATTTTAACTTGTATGCTTTCAAAATCAGACCTATATTTTGAGACCGTCGCAATCGTTGCACTAGTTTGCCTGCACTGTAGACCAAGTGTTGACGTAATAACGTCATAGAATCATGTTAGGTGTATATAAAAGTCAACCCACATCAGGGGGAAATGAAAGCTTATTTGCGCTGAGAAACCACGGCGTAAATTTTATAATATCTGGCCAAATGTGTAAGTTTTTCGCCTTAGAATACATAAGTAAAGATGCGGACAGAGCAGAGTGGCGGCATCGCCCTCAAAACATTCAGGATGAACCAGTTGAAGTCATCTACGTTCCCCTAGACTATCAGGTATAAAACGTGCAAAATCCGTAATGTAAGATGGGGCTGCTTTAAAATCGTGGGTAACTTCCAAGATTGTCAAATATTTATGAAAATGCTATTCGATTCAGGAATTGTTCTGTGGAAAGTGACAGAATTGTCAAGGAAAAATAAAACATATATAGGCAGAGTGAACTTACTTCATATTTGCGATAATTTGTAAAAATTTCACGGGCTTCTTACGCTGCGTGATTTTTTTGTATGGCGCACGGTGGAAAATTCATAATTGTCTGAAAGCCCACTGCGTTAGAATTCGCGCCCTGCCCAAGTATTATTTTCCCCTGACCCACATGAAAGTCGAGGTCGACAAGGTCACAGGTCAATGTCATTGACCCCAGTATCCCCTACATATGACATTGTTCAGTATGGCGTATGTTATGCTTTGAATTCACAGTTAAGGCTACTCAATGTCAAGTTCAAATTACAGGTCAAAGTTAAAGGTTTGTTTTCAAGCTCACTTCCCGCTCAAAAGCTGCTATAGTGTCAGTTATATTGTACATTGTTGGGAATATATCCTGTTTTACGTCACAGACCATTGACCTTGAATGACCTTGGCCTGAAAATTTCGGAGAACATTGTGTGGGTCCTTCCATCAGTGACCTTATTCCGCCTTTGGTGTATTCCCGGCTTTTTCCGATTTATCACGGCATTTCCCAAAAGGTCTCCAGCATGGACCAAATTTGACTTTTGCGACTTCGTTTGACATTGAGGATATTAACCTAGGTCAATAAATGTTTACCATAACGTAGATTACCATCGCCCCCATACAAATCCCTCCCCACAGGCGTTTATTGAACCATCTTTGTTTCGGAAATTTCAGGGGAAGGGGGTGACACTTCAGGACCTTCCTCGACTGCACGTTAACGCCAGACCCCTCTCCACTGCGCCTGTTAAATAAAATTTACTTTCAACATACAAGAAATCGATCAGCTGCTCCAAAACCGACTTACTGCCTTTCGGCTGGCTTGATCTTCTGTTTGCGTCTTCTGCGACGCCACTGCGACGATGCAGTACGTCTCCGACTTCCTGCACCCCCGTGTCCTCCTCGGACCGCCCATGGCGGCGCTGGGGGTCTGCTGGGGAACCCTCCGGCAAGCAGTGGTTTGCTCTGGGCCCACTGCCACGCCCTCTGCCGTCCAGGAGGTCGGGTTGACTGGATGCCTGGTGAAGCCGTCCAGTTCTGCTGCGGCGCCGTCGACGGCCAGTCCATCTCTGAAGAAGGCGACAGTGGTGTTATTTTTTCCAGCGGCTAATACCACGATCACGTGTTTTGCACAAGCTCATTGGCTCGAAGAAGGAAGTTGGTAGTAGACCGATCTGATTGGCGGCCAAATGGGTCATTCCTCTTCCCACTAGGCTAATAATTGTCATGCGGTGCCCAAACTAGCTAGTAGGACAGCTGTGGATCTCCTTTATGATATCATCTGTCACAGCTGGTGGGAACATTTTAAATGCAAGAGATTTAGGCTTGATAAATTGTTAAAACAGCGAAGCTGATTGAAAACTCCTTGCTGATGCCTGCTATTTTTAATTTTGAAACAAAAATCAATCAAGCCTGCCAATGCTTTTCCTCAAACTTGAAATATTTCTGCAGAAAACAAATAGTATGACACAAAGTCGGTTACATTTTGCAAACCACAGTCAGCTTAAAAAACATAGGATTTTAATCAAGTGGTGTTAAAAGTAACGGATATACCAGAAGAGTGTTCTTTTCTTTTTCATTTTCGGCTGTTAAGCAGCCGGAGCTGCTCCTCACCTCCACCCGGAGTCGCAGACTGCTCTGCGCTGGAAATGACACGTGCCGTTGAAAGCAGAGCCCAGAGCAGAGGACCATCCAGCACGCGCATATCGCCTGCCGAAGGTGAACAAGTCAGCCCAGGCACGGTGAAGGAAGTCTGCAGAATGGAGCCAGGGTCGGCCTGGGCAAGTTAGCAGCCAACATCCCCCGTAGGCTACATCTTCAGGGGCATCACTTACAGGCGGCTGTGACAAAGAAACTAACGAGCATTATAGCATTGGCTTGGAAGCCTAGGTGTGAAGGGGAACATTTGCGGTGTAAAAAGTCAAGTTAGGTGCATACCAAATGTTGAGTTTTTTTCTAAGAACGTTTACCCGCTACCTTCTTATTTAACCTTCTTCAGGTCCCCCGAGTCCAGAAAATACAGTTCTGTATATTCAGATAACCTACCAGGATTTGAACCAAATATCTACCTAGCTATAGGTCAGGAGTCCAACGCACTCCCTACAAAAGCTAATAAATGTCGCAATGCTGAGCGGACGAGCATGATTATAAGTTGATAAGACGTTTAATGGCATGTATCCATCTAGGATTCCAAGAGGCAGCCAATTAACACGCACAGTGAAGAGGGGTCTGGCGTTAACGCGCAGTGGAGGGGAGAGTCCTAAAGTGCCCCTTAGGTATAAAACACCAAGTTAGAAAAACGGTCATTTGGGGTTGTGTAGGGGCGACGGTGATAATTATAGGCAAGTTTTATTGACCTAGGGAAAAACTTAAACGTCAGACGCGGTCGTAGAGCTCAAATGTTATACTTAGTCAAGTTTTATTGACCTAAGTAAAAATATTCAACGTTAGACGAGGTCGTAGAGCTCAAATGTTATACTTAGTCAAGTTTTATTGACCTAAGTCAAAATATTCAACGTTAGACGAGGTAGTAGAGCTCAAATGTTATACTTAGTCAAGTTTTGTTGACCTAAGGCAAAATATTCAACGTTAGACGAGGTAGTAGAGCTCAAATGTTATACTTAGTCAAGTTTTGTTGACCTAAGGCAAAATATTCAACGTTAGACGAGGTAGTAGAGCTCAAATGTTATACGTAGTCAAGTTTTGTTGACCTAAGTCAAATTATTTAACGTTAGACGAGGTAGTAGAGCTCAAATGTTATACTTAGTCAAGTTTTGTTGACCTAAGTCAAATTATTCAACGTTAGACGAGGTCGTGGAGGTCAAACCTGCACCGTGTTGGAGACCTTTTGGGAAGTGCCGTGATTATGTGAAAAACGGAAAAACGCCAAAGGAGGACTAAGATCATAGATGAAGGGCCTCATATGACACAGTTTTTCTGAAAGTTTGAGGTCAAGGTCAATCATGGTCAGTGGTCTTTGATGCAACAATATGACACTTTCTGAATAACGTACAATGTAACTGGCACTTTAATAGCCTTTGGGCGGAAAATAAGAATTTGACTTTGAGAAAAGACCTGTAACCTCGACCTCGACATTCAAAAACCTTAACTATGAAGTCTTCGGTAAACAGGTGCTTACAATGGGATTCTTGTATTTGGTTGTAGTTTTAACAAAATTTAAAATTTAACGTGCCTACGTTTCGGCTCTTCCGCCTTTACCATGGCATTGAAATATATTAAAATACACCTTAAGTACATGGAAGAAACAAAATCGTACATTGAATCGTAAATATTGTGTTTACCATATTTACGATTCAATGTACGATCTTGTTTCTTCCATGTACCTAATGTGTATTTTAATTTATTTCTATGCCGTGATCAAGGCGGAAGAGCCGAAACGTAGGCATGTAAATTGTAACTTTTGTTAAAACTACAACCTAATACCAGAATCCCATTGTAAGCACCTGTTTACCAATCTGTTTCAACATCCTGTATATATGAAGTTATTGCATAACATACGGCATATTGAGCAATGCCATCTGACCAGAACACTGGGTTCAATGAACTTGACCTGTGACACTGGTGGCGGAACGGGGGGCCGGGATACGGTGCCCTCCCTTAAATCAGGAATTGTAATACTGACCCTATGGTGTTGACTGGAAATAAATGGGTTGGAAAGTCCATGGCGCCCTCCCCCTGAAATGCAGACGTACTTTCGTTACTGACTTTTGACCTTGACCTTCGTGTGAGGTGACCTCGACAAATAATCCCGATTATATGACCTTATTGCGTCACCTCGCGGTCTGCAGTGCAGACGAACTGATGAGACCCCGCGATTTGGACGGTCTGGAATTACAGGTCTGGCTTTGAAAGCCTATAAGTAAAAAGATTAAAAGACCTATAGTCGATTTTTCACTAAGTGATGCGCTCATGGATACTCTCAGGTATAGCCGAGTGGCGTTTTCTGGCTGCGAGCCGTTCTCCGGCCCCCCGGCAAAAATAGGTGGGGGGGCAATTTAGGACCCTCATCCACTCCAAATGTAAAACATTTCCCAGCCCTTCCTACAAATTCATCTAAAAATGATAATGCAAGCCTGTTCAATGTCACATATTTGGATCATTAAGACCACTCCAGTTAATGTTTGCTTTATGTATAGTTTTCAGGGGTACAGTCCACCTTTTTTTCTGGGAGTTTTCAGGGTCCAGTCCACGTGCCCCCTGCGTCAGCGAGTACCGGACGGTGCCCAGTGAGACCAGCATGTTCTGTGGCTGGGGCGTTTGCAGGCACGGCATGTGTTCCCACGACATCTCGTAAGCGGGACTGGTAAACACCGCAGCGATTTGCCAACGTAGCCAGAGGCTGCTGAGGCCGGGCTCGAAGGGGGAGCGGGCAATCGTTTTAAAAACTGGGATGATCAGGCTTACGCGCAGGTTCGTATCTTGATCGCTTGAATTATTGATCTCTTGAAAGTTTAGAAAATGATTATTTGTATTGCAGCTCCTCAAATATTGTGAACGTGGCTGGTATCATAAAAAACATTAAGTTATTAATTGATTACCGCTGAAATTATTTCCGGTATGACTTGTACAAGGGCTACACCACGAATGTTCATTTTCGGTGCTGCTTATGCCGTCGTGTTCACCTGCTGGTCCTATTTCAAATCCTTTTCAGGAGGACTTCGAGAGTAATATTCATTTACAAACATTTGCGAACAGAGCTCCTGCTTCATAGTTGAACGGCTAAACGAAGTCAAGTTCACCTAAACAAGGCACTGAAGCGGAGAATTTCCCATGGCCGTCGATACAAAGTGACTGCGCGTCACAGCTGTGGCCCAGTCTGACGCAATGGGTTCACTCGGAAACTAGATCAGTAGTATTAGAAAAAACGCTTGTCGGATGGGCGGAAACATAACAATCGAGCCGAACAAGTGTTATGGATGCCCTTGTCGCGGCTTGACGCAGTGTGGGAATAATCGCACACAAAAGTGTGGAATACAGCGATCTACTTTCCATACAGAGTTCCTTTTCAGGACTGGGCTTGTCCTATTGAATCCGCATTGGAAGTAGAAAGGAGGAAGTGTATCGATGCCGTTGATTTCTGAGCGATAATAACAAAAAATCACAGGTGGATCTAGGATTTCCTATCGTGGGAGGTAGGGGAATTAGGGGGGGGCATGTGGACCAAGGGGATAACCCTTTTGGATGGAAAAAACATCAGGTGACCCGCAAATCATTCCGCGGCGGTGCTGACACTCGCATCCTGAGCGGCTGGTGGGAAGCGACATTATAGGGGGGTTATCGACCTTTCAGGGGCGCCGAGCGTCGGTCGGGGGATGGCAAATGGCCCTCTTGACCCCTGGATCTGCCTAAGCTAAAACTAGGCTCTAATTTTAGTGAAAAATGTGTGAAGACCCCAAAAGCCTGACCATGCCCCACGCATTACAATTTTTTATTATGAAATCATTCAAACACTAAGGTGGTGAGTGCAGGCATTTACATTAACATATATCCTACCCCTCCAAATATTATGGACGTTTGCATGCATATGAGAAATGCATTCAAGTTCTTTGGGTTGGTTGAACAATATTTAGGTAAAGATAACTTGCAGGTAACTGGGGTAAGCACGACCTTAAGCCAGATTAGTGATGTTTTCGTTGTCATGTATGATTTATCCTTACACGCAATATAATACGCAATATACTTGGGGAGCTGTTGTAATCCATTCATATTAGCAAATTGAGTTGAAACAAATATTGCGAGATTGTTTTTGTAACAATACAACACCCATTTATACTAAGCTAAAACTTAACGAGAAGGTAGCATGTTCAGCAATTACGTCATCGTGTAGTATATATATATATATATATATATATGCATGTATGTGTGTGTCTGTTTGTATTTGGAGATTAAACAATGCCAATTAGTTGTTCAAATTTGATGGGACACGAGATGATAACTATGGGGCGGGATGAAGCGGGACGGGATGGGACAGAAATGCTACCGGTTTCATTGGGGATGGCACTGAACGGGATGATTTTGTTTCAGTTTAACAAGGAAACGTATTGTGATGGGGTGGAACTACGTCTTGGAAACCAGTTTAGGGACGGAATGTGACGGGATGGATTTAAGGGAACGGAACGGGATGCGCCGTGTTAGAATGCCTTTGCATGCTGATCTCTAATGTGAGTTTAATGTGTTGTAGGCGAGTTTATTTGACCTAGCCAGATGAACTGTCTTGCGCTTGGCTCTCTGAGCTGGACCGACCTTAGCGTGGAATTCAGAGTGAAGATGGAAGACAGTGACTGATTCAGGACTTAATTTCAGGGAGGAGGGGGGGCTAGGGGCTCGAGCCTCCCCTGTCATTACCTCGGAACAGCCCCCGCTGTGCTAGGCACTCTGAAAATATTTGGGTGGGGGCATGAGCCCCCTAGACCCGCCTTGTAACCGCCACTGATGGAAGACAACGATCAGCAAGTTGTACAATTTGATGGTGAAACATATTCTACTGTATTCTACTGTGGATATATCATACTGTACCTTATGCCCATGTGAGGTCCATGGATCACCATTTGCGTTGCCCTTGCACTTCAAGCCGAATAGCTTCTTCTCTTGGATATATAAATCGGTCAATACTCATTTTGCACTTCACCTTTCACTTACATTGGTGTCACACATTGATTCAGAATTATTTACGTATGTACATACATTGCGCAGGCCGGACTAGGTCATTGCAGCCCTTTAGTCCTTTTAAGCTCATTAAACTTTATACTTTTGCGTCCAATTCATTCTTAATCACCTCTAATATATCTGAACGCATAAATAATCACACGCACAGCATATCTCGTCCATCATGCCGACAACCAGCCACCAAAGATCGTTCAAACCGGGCACAGCACCACGCGTAACTCCTGATTCAGTAGCCAAGCCGCAGTTCAGTCCACTGCGAGCGCCCTGAAATCGGCCACACTACTAACCCAGCTCCTCAGCGCCTCCCCAATTCCGACGCGTGCGATCGTCCTCGGCAGAAGTGCGGTACGAAATTTGCCCTGAGGCGGTAGCCATCGCGAGGCCGGCGGCTGTCGCTCAGCGGTCTACACTCCCACGGATTGTAGCCGGGGCCTTGGCGTCACAACCGGCGACAGGTAGTTATTGTCCAAACCAAAAGCTCCGGCTTGCTCCAGTGCTCTCAATCCAAAAAATTGGTGGAAAACTTAACATTTTGTTTTACTGGTATTTATATTCATTGTCCTGACACTGCAGACTTACATTCCGCTTACCTTACATCAGCGCGGCTACTTTTGTCTTCTTCAGCACGCTTGGGAAGGGTTCTCGGTTTCATGTGACCTTGGGGAGGTAGAATCAAATTCAAGCTGGATCTCAAAATTTCGAGTTTCTTGCCACCGTTGGCTTAGTTTTATGTAGCCCCGCATAAGACGAGGTTTGATGTGGTAATAATGGGCTTAAAGACACTAGGGTAGAGTGGGGTAAGACGCATACGTTAAGGGAGAATTAGTCTGTACCCATCCTGCCAGGACGGAATTGCTTTATTTTTTCTTCGTTAAGTTCTTCCATCGTTTTTCTACACTCAGATAGAAATTGGTGATCCTGACACGATGCAAAGTATGCGAAATTTATTTTTTCTTGAGACCATGTAAAAAGGCGTTTTACCCCGATAGCGGGGTAAAACGCCCAAGCCCCGGATTAAAAGGCCGTCATAAAACTCCCAGCGTATATTGTAACTTTTTTCACGTGAACAAATAGTAATATCATTATACTTACGTTGTAAGACAATTTAGTGACAAAGTTGGTAGGGTGAGCACATTTACATCGCATAGAGTACAATCGCAACTTTAAGATGGCTTGTTTTTATGTCCGGAGAGGCAAAAACAACAAATATTTGCTGAAAAATACCGGAGTTTACTGGGCGCGTCTAATCATGCCCAGGACCGGATCAGAAAGGCCGCTACCAGAAAAAAATATTACATGGAGGCTACAGCTCTTACATCAGCCTGGACATAGAAGTAGGCGTCTTACCCAGGTGGGCGCGTTACCCCACTCTACCCTAACTTGGCACGTCTTTGAAAAAAGTAGGAAGGGTCAACAGGTAAATAAAACTTCTAAGCATTAGCGAACTATCGGTAAGACGAACTCGTTGGCCGGTGGATAATGTGTTACGTGAACTCGGGGAAAAACTTCCATCCTATTATTTTTGTGGAAACAGTCTCCCGGAACCACCACGGCTAAATAAGAACCAGTTATTTGAGAGTCTAGTTGATAGTCATAGCTCTTATCCCAACGGTCTCTACGTCAGCCGTATCACAGGCACGGGCAGATCCAGGAGGCAAGGGGAGCTGCCCCCTCTCCTCTTATCGAGCCTCGACACCCCTTGAAACGTTCTTGGCGCCCTCTGAACCGTCAGCTTCCACCACCCTCAGGAGGTATTTGCGCCGCGCTACGAGATTCGCCCCCCGCGATAAGTCGCGCTGCCCCAAAGTGGCGCCTCTTGATCAAAATGACACTTCCTGTCCGAGCGCCTCCCCTCCCACTGGAAATGCTGGATGCGCCCGTGCGCAGGCGACGAGGTGAGCCGCAGGTCAGCCAGGGATGTCAATCAGCGTTCCCGAGTTCCGCCCGTTTGCACCCGCCGGTTAGAAGTCGCGCATGCTGGTTGTCTTGGGTCGGACGTGAATTGGCGAACCGTTACCTCGCCCCTAACGGGTGTTCAGAAAATCCGGGTCGCTGGGTAAACCTCTACACCGCAAAGGCATCCCGATCGGTGGAAATTATAAAACTGCCTGCGAGAATGCCAGACTCCAGCTTTAGGGTGGAGTTGAATACGGAAATTCGCACCCGGGTCAGTCAAAGCTGAAGTTTCTTGAGAAAGCCCGAAATTGGAAGATGTGGGGTTCTTCTTTGGACGTTTACGGAATTAGTGAAATAGGCCTGTGTAGATTTCTATAGACTTCATTTTTTTATTTCCTTATATTGAATGGGAACAATTTTTTATTCTTGGCCACCAGGGCTATTGTAATAGGCAGGAAAAACTTTTTTGTTTTTACCCACATTCACTATCGCAGAAGCCAAATTACAGGGGGTGGAGATTGGGTGTTTGAGCAGTCTTTCTCAAAGCTGCCACGGGGATAGTTGGGAGACAGAAACTTGCAGCACGCAGTGGGATCCGTACCCACGTTCTGCGCCGTCCTGGATAGAAGTCTAGGATGTTACCATCTATGCTACTCGGCCACATTGGTTAGGAGATTATCTTAATCGGAAAATAATAAAATATCACACATTGGGGAAAGGGCACTTGATTATTTTCCCTCGGAAAAAAGTTTGAGCTTTTGTTCAGATGTTACTTTTGATGTTCCCTATAAATGACAGAGATCCTTAACCATAACCAAAATGGTCTTGTCCTGAAATCAGCCACCGCTGATAGATTTGACCGCCGGGCTGGACTACGATGAAAGTTAATTACTGGAGGATCCCGCGTGGCATATGACTCCGTTTCTACCATATGCTACCTGTTATTGGTGTCGTAATCAGCGTTAATCGATAGGCAGCGCCCTCTTTGCTGTTCCAGTGACGTAAGTTCGTTATGATTTGTCTGGGGTGTCCGACTAATGAGTGAAAATATTCGCTGCCCATCTGCGATTTTCAGGAAACCAGCCTTCCAATCGCTCAAAACTAAATCATAGCAATCACATTCATGACAAATGGCCTGATACTAACAATATTCAGAAGCCATGGTGACGAACATTTTAAACACGTATTGGTGTAGGTCTAAGCCATCTTCGCCTTAACTGGGGGGGTGGCATGGGAGGGGCTTTGGTACCGCCTTGACATGTCGAAAACCACGTCAGTTAGCGAAAAGCGGAAAACAACATTGGAAAGCCTGTTGGAATATCTACAGCAAAAGTAGCTGACAATTTTCCTGGCCAATTTTGACGTCATCAGAGGTCAAAGAATGTGCCGATAATATACAATAAGAATATAGTGTTTCAGTCCCAGCGTAGGCCGAGCTGAGATGATGAACCAGCAACGATGAAAGTACCATTGAAATTTTCTCATCAAGCCGATCATCATTGTTGGTGTTTACTGCTGCACCAGCTACCAGGGTTATACGGCGTCATCAACCGTTACCTTTTCTCACCAAATCAATGAAGTTGCATCACCGGTTATTTTCAAGACTTTACTTCACCCTCATCTGGAGTATGGGAATATAACATGGATAAATTTTTTTGGTGAAGATCAGAAGCGGGTAGAGAAGGCACAGAGAAGGGTAACAAAGCTCACTCCAGAACTCAGAGAGCTACCATACCGTTCAAGATTGTAAAATTGAAAATTCAATCACGCTACTATCGAAGACGGCGTGATTCCTATCTTTCAGCTGCTGCATGACTTTATGGACATAGGAGCTAATCACATCCTCGTATTGTACGCCATAAGAAGTACACGTGAACACCAATGGAAGCTCGTGAACCCTATGCGTCATCAAGGGCACGAAGAAACGCATTTGGAGTGATGGTGGTAAATGCTTGGAACAGTTTACCAGCTGACGGGGTAGATGTTCCCTCATTGAATGCCTTCAAATTTAGACTAGATAACCACTGGGAATATATTCGATGCGTTATACCAGACGTAGATTGGTAGTGGCTGTCTTACCAAAAGCTCCTATTTTAAATATGCGCCTAATGTTCCAGGGTGTAAAATGCACGTCCAGTCTCCATTTTTCGTGCATATTAGTTTTTAAATGTCCAGTGTTTGTCATTGGGGGCAAGAGCGAACCGTACAGACCAGGTGCCTTCATGTTCTGAATATATTATTAGTAATATTATTGTTATCATTATTATTTTTGGGAGGGGTTTAAAGAGATCAGATCACCTTATTCAGAATATTTGCCGATACTTGAACAAGGGCCCTGTGGTCTCATTATGTCGAGTCGGCAGGCTTAAGGTAGAACTTTACTGGGTCGAATCTTACAATTGACCAAAGGTCAACTGACCTAAGATCAGGGTCTCGGCGGAGCCTCTAAAAGATACAACTGTCTTAAGGTCAGGTTAGGGTTACCATTGAAAATCGATGGAACCCTGAAGATGAGACAAAATCAGTTCTTCCAAAATAAAAAAGACTTATCGTCATTTTATGTGACGCTATTGAACTCAAGCAGCTTTCCCCCATGAGTATCCAATGGGGATGTCATAACTCTTATCCAATACCTGGTAATCGTTATAAAAAGTCACCTCACTACAACTTGTGGTACTCGGTAGGGCTATCATGTGATATGAGACCCAGGTCAATGGATTGCATCCATTTTACCTTACATTCATTTATTTATTTCATTCCATCGCCATCCTAGGCCAATGGACTACATTTGTATACCTAAGCTGTCCGTAGGATTATACATGAAAGACGTCTGTAAATTTATTTAAAGAGTTATATTTTTTTAATATTATGAATGAAATGTCAAGTGATCATGCCTTTACATTTTCCTTTAATTTCCCTGAAAGAGGCGCCTCCAGCAGCTAAAATAAAGGGTACAACTGCAATTAAATGGTACTCTTAACAAAGTAAATAAATTGCTTACAGAACAGTTGGGAGCAAGAAAACTAACGGTACCATATTCCCAAGCCTATATCATCCAATAGTAAGATGTCATAAGCGTGCTATGGTATTGTAATTAAGGGTTTCACGAATGTGCAAGCTTATTTTAGCATATGAGGTGAATGAATAGGACAGGCATCCAAAACCGGATAGAGAAAACCTCAATTCATAGGCCGTTCAAGGTCACTAGATAATTCAGAACCCCCTGGGTTTTGTATGGGCGGATAACGTTCGGGTAATATGAAAAGTACCAATAGCCGAGGAACATACGTACTTACATGCCTTTTAAACATTGACAATATGCATCTTGCTCCACTATGCTGCTTTCTTGCATGTCACGAAGTATCTGTCGTTTGCTAATTTATGGAGCAAAACAACTGGTATATATATCTACTTCGCCAAACATATTTGGCCCCGGATCTGCCATTGAATTTTTAGTTCTCACATACCTGAAATGTATGACAATTTTGCATAGATTTCCTGTCAATAATTGATAGTTTTGTGAACATAAAATTACCGAGCTAATAGTTATGGATAATTTGAAGAAAAAAATTTTTTTAACCTTGGTAACTTAGTATAGAAACACCCGAAAACCACACACAGATTGGTAAATGCACCTGAGCTTATGTCACAATCTATGCGCAAGAACTACAGGTAGTTGATCCTAGTTTATCCAGAAGTTGTGTACAGGATCCAATGTGTTCTATTGATAGATGTAGTGAGAGGTAATCGTTGCTACATGCAGTCGTTTCGGTAAGTACAGTATGTCAATTCGGAACAACACATTTGTTAGCCTTGGTTGGTGCCGAAAGCCCAGGCCCTGAACAAGGACGCAACTGATCATTAATGCGATGGATCCTCTGAACAGTCAACGGTGGGTGAGACGGCTCACTCAGGTTGTTAATTCAGTAGATATGAGTATTTACATTTAAAGCGAGTTCTTCTGACGGATAGCGACACGGCCTTCTTTTTTAGGTCGAAGCCGTTAAATAGGTGCCAGCCTCCAAACCCATTCACCGAACCTAAGGAAGTCATGGATAAATTTGCTGATCATTACGCCAGTGTCGCAGCTAATAACTCATACAGCCAGCGCTCCAAAGACCAGGCAGAATGGTGCAAAAAGCACACATTCATCAATTATGGTAATCAAGAGTATTATAATGTACCATTTACAATGACCGAGCTAAATTACGCCATTAGCAAGTGTGGAAACACTGCAGTGGGCCCTGACGAAATTCACTACTCTTTCTTCAGGCACCTCAGCCAAACAGCACTAAAGTACCTGCTTTCGGCCATTAACAACATGTTTCTTAGCGACTCTTTCCCCACATCGTGGCGAGAGAGTATTATCATCCCCCTTCCAAAACCTGGCAAAGAAAAACAGACCCAAAGGTTATCGCCCAATTTCGCTTACTAGCTGTGCTAGCAAGCTTGTCGAGCGCATGGTAAACGTTAGACTTCACGAGATCCTCGAAAAGAAGCTTGATGCTATGCAATCAGGCTTCCGGCGCGGGCGAGCCACCACTGACAATTTGGTGAAACTAGTCAGTGACATCCAAAATGGCTTTTACAAAAAGCAAGTAACAATAGCTGCATTCTTAGACATTAAATCGGCGTTCGATCGCGTACAAAAAGACGCCCTTTTGTTTAAATTAAGCAAGCTAGGAATTCGTGGCCACCTTGCAAAATTCATTGAAAACTTTCTCAAGGACCGAAAATTTAAAGTCCGTTGTGGCACCACATTCTCCTACCTGGCAACCCAGGACCAAGGCACACCCCAGGGTAGCGTTCTGTCCCCCACCCTCTTTTTAGTAATGATCAATGATCTCTTCGCCAAAAAGCTACCGCCTGGAATAAATTACTCCCTCTTTGCGGACGATGTCGCCATTTGGAAAACCACTGCAATCGATACCAGGCGGTATAACGAACCAGAATTCCAACACGCAACTACGCAGTTGCAGGATAGCCTAAACGACATCAATAATTGGTGTAGTTTAATGGGTCTATCTCTCTCGGCGGAAAAATCATCAGTCGTCGTCTTTGCCAGAGCGCATTCCAGACACGACCCTCCACGGCTCCAAATCTCGGGTAAACCTATTGAATGCACCAATAGCTTCAAATTCTTGGGCGTCACCCTAGATTCCCGATTGAGTTTCAATGAGCACATCACCAAAGTCGTCTCTAGCTGTCAAAAGCGAGTCAACATTCTCCGCATGCTCGGCGGCACAGAGTATGGCGGGGATCGAAAGACCCTGCTTATGCTCTACAAGTCCCTGATTCGGTCCATTCTCGAATATAATTCGTTCGTTTTTGACTCGACGAACAAGACCAATAAATTAAAGCTAGAGCGAGTCCAAAACGCCAGTATCCGGGCAGCCACAGGCGCGCTCGGAGAATCCCCCATCACCAGCCTGCTAACTGATAGCGGGCTGTGCCCTCTACAGACAAGACGCGACGCCCAGCTTATCTCTTACTACATTAAGGTTCAATCCACCGAAAATCACCCGGCAAAACAATGTTTTGCCCATCCCAGACGAGCAAATAAAGCCACTCTACAGAAGTGGCCCCCATTTAAGCACAGAGTAGCGAAAACCCTGGAAAGCCTAAATCTTGCACTGCCAGCGACAATAGGCAAACCCCCACTCTCCCGCTTCTGGACTCGAAAAGAGCCCAAAGTGGAATTTCTTTTCACTTCCCGTAAAACGGACTTCTCAGAGGAAGAAGTCTCCCAAAAATTCCTAGAGTTCCGATCTTGTAACACGGAAAAGACCTTTATATTTACAGACGGCTCCAAAATAGGCGAAAAAGTAGGCCTCGGCATCTGGGGGCAAAACATTTGCCTTCAGAAAAGACTTCCGGACAACTGCTCCATCTTCACAGCCGAGGCTGTTGCCATCCCTAAATGCATTAGCTATAATCAGAACCCAAAATATCAACTCAGCCGTCATCTGTTCAGACTCTAAATCTGTCCTGCAGGCCATCAGTAACGTAGTCAACCCCAACCACCACGTTATAGCAGATATTCAGAAAGGTATCGATGATACCCCTGATGTCTCTTTTCTTTGGATCCCGGGCCACTGCAAAATTCAAGGAAATGAGAAGGCCGATGAGCAGGCAAAAAGTCCCTAGAACTTAGAGAGATCGAACCCTTAAAGTGGTCTGGAGACGATAGCAAAGCTCTCCTCCAGGACACCATCCGGAAGCAAATTCAACATAACTGGACCACAAACCACAGCGCCCACCTATTTTATATCAAGCCTAACATCGGCTACTGGCCCAGTTCCAACCAAAAGAGTCGTCGGCGCGAGGTTATTCTAACCAGACTCAGAAATGGACACACAAAATTAAATGCCTATTGGAACGCGGGTACCTGTGGTACCTGCGACGCAATGGAGAATCCCCATCACATTCTCATCGATTGTCCCCAGCACAATACCCATCGACAGCCCATGCTAGATTACTGCCGAATCCAAAACATCCCTGTAGACCTAAAAACTCTGCTCGGTAACGACCATCCTGAACTTCTCAAAAAGTCTTTACATTTCTAAAGGACTCTGGGCTAGAGAAGTTTCTATAAATCACTCCTCCCAGTATATATGATGAGGGTGCATGGTGCACCCCCAAAGTAGGACTTGCCTATTTTCTAATCATAGCTGATCCACTGCGAAATTTAAGCAATAGTTTTGTAACCTTTAAATGGTTCATTGTAGGCTAAGGATAGGTTATGTTAGGCTAACTTTGAAATCAGGTTAGGTTAGATAGGCTAGATTTCTTCACCGCAGTGATACCTTTCACTGCGGGTCTATACTAACCACACCTATACTCTTACTAACAATCTATCTATCCTCTCACACTTCTTTCTCCGCGGCGGCTGCCCAGCCGAAGAGGGGAGCTGCAACTTCACCTCCGGGTTGCAGGGTAAATCGCGGCACCCTGGCCAGGTGTTTAGCGCACTTTCTAAAATACGAAATTATTGAGTTAACGGAGGCTTTCGAGTAACGTATACAAGCGGACATCAATAGCTGACACACAAAATTCTAAATTCTAAATTCCAAATTCCAAATTCTAAATTTCAAACTCTAAATTTATAAGGTCTTCAACCACAGAAATAACCTTCGCACTCTGCGGGTCTAAACTTATTAAAAGCCCTCCCTTGGCATGGCTATGCCATTGCCACGACCGTCCACTTGCAAGCTAAAACATCTTGCAACCCATTACTTGAAATAACTCCCATTGCTTTAACAGACTAACGTAGCTTGCCCTCACACTAAATTCTAAAATTCTCCCACACACTCCTTTAGAGGCGGGCAAAGGTGCTATGCACAGAACGCCTAATAAAAAGCCATAAGCAAGCAAGCAAGCAAACCCATCTTCCGGGAGACCAGGCGTCCCAGATATCCACGCCCTCCACACCACCGGCACCCTGCTGAGATACAGAAGCTCACGGCGAGATCCGAATTCCACAGATCTCCGGGACGTCAGGATATGAATAGCTCATGCCGCTATATGAATTCCTCAGGATGCTGTGCTATCAATTAGCCAAATTCTCCGCCTTCATTTATTTAATTAGCTAGATTCTGATTCCGAGATTATAACAAGTGGGCAGGAGGACAACAGCCGCCTGCGCGAATGTGGATACTTGTCCTGTTTTCGGACTTTTAATTTCCCCATCCAGTTATTATGGCCTGGATTATTTTAATGCTCAACTCTTGCGAAGTAGACACTTGGTAAGTGCGTCTAACTTATACCGAAATGTACTGTCTCGGGTCAAGATACCACAGCCATTCAATGCCAAATCTGGTAAATTCAGCAGTATATTACATTTATGTTGAAACAGTAGCTCACAAAGTCCGGAAAAAGAGAACATTTGATTTGTGTATAACCATAAGGGTTTCATTAACGCTGTTGCTGTCAGGCTCCTGGGGTAATGGTATGGGGGGGGGCTGAGGGGGAGTGCGGATTTGGCTCCCCTAATATACCGAAATTTGCTGGTCTGGTTTGAATTTGAAATGGGGTCGAATTGTCGTAGGCTAAATTGTATTTCGAGAACAAATTCTGATGTTCTAGAAATTGTGGGAACGTGCACGCAAAATATAGCTTTTAACCCGCGCCCGGTGGGCCTTAGAGCCACCTTCGCACTGGTGGGGGAGGGGGCGGGTGTTTGAACACCCCCTCGAACTCAAAGGTCATGTGAGGTCACACAAGACTTAAGTGATAATTTTGTCAATATCTTTGCACTGAATTGGGAAAGAACTTTCACTTTGCTTGCATTGGTTTCATTTTTATTTCATTTGGCTCATCTTGTCACGGGGATAGGATTGATAGGATACATGACTATACCAAGTCATCCTGTGTCACTGATCTAGCTTGAGATCATCTCATTTTCACCAGTTGATCAATAATAATGGCTTTATACGCCATTCGATTCGCCACGATTTGAGGACTCCAATGGTGCTTAAAAATTTGCTCAACAGCTCCCCTCAGTAAATATCAATAGGGGAAAATTTACAATTCCTTGTAAGCCTATGAAATCTTTCTTGACCTCTAGTGACCTCAATATTGACCTGATATATACAAAATTATAATCTCTTCGCCTCGTTAAAAGCTTTCGAACGACGCTCGTAATGTTGCCTTAGCTTTCCCAAGAAATGAGATACGATGGGGCGCCCCCGTCCCAGCGGGTATTGTCATGCCAGAAGCCCCAGTGGGCTGCGAATTAAGCATTCTAATTACATATTTAGGCGGCGTGCTTTATTTTTAGCTGTATCGGATCCGAAAAGGTGACTGGGGATGTTTTGTGCACTTAACCTCGCCCTCTCCTTGGACTGGAGGTGGTACTGACTTAAATTTTTTAAGTGATTAAACTTTTTTGGGTGGCCGGTTTTTATGACAAGACATCATGTCCCTTTCCACTGCGAAACACTTTGAACCGCGTGAGTCGAATCCAGGCAGCATGCCTCACTTTACTGGATGTTCCACCACTGTTCTCCCTGTGCAGTGGATCACCGCTGCTTTTCGCACGCGTTGTCGTCCGTCCCACCACTTCAGAGAGCCTGTATATATTACTCACGCCCTCTCGATCACCATGTGGACAGTTAGTCGGTGACTGGCATCTACTTAGTGACTCCCGAGGCTGGTCGTCTTCATTTTAGTGGCCCCTATCCAATGAATCAGACCTGAAGCCTTTAAAACCTGTTGCCAGCTTAGCGAGGTGCTGGCAGCCCAGCATGCCCAGTATCGATGCGTGGTTAGATTTCACAGGTCTGATTCTTAAAGGGAATGTGACACATTGGTCGAATCCTGGAATTTAGTGTATTTAGGGGAACTTAAGGCGAAAATCAAGGAGGCGTCCATGACTTCCCTGAAAAATGTACAATGAGCTGAATATTTTGATTTTTAAAATGCTCCTCTAGGAAAATAAATATCTGCCTGTGGATGATGTCATCATCTGACAACCAATACCATATTAAATACGCTTCAAGGGCTTTGATTGGCTGATACCGTGACGTCAGCATATGTCGTCACACCAACAGCCATGACAACTCTGGCCTGCTGCTAAGGGTACATGAGGGGTACATTTCAGGTAGGCTTTAGCTTTTTTTCTAAGGAAATCTCGAGTTCCAAGACAAATGATATATTGAGTACCGGATTTTCTGACTAGCTTTACAACTTGGCTATCTCAGGTAAAATCACGTTATAAAGGTGCCACATTCCCTTTAACGCATTGCTGGTTGGAAAGGGGCTTCGAATTAAGAGACATTCATGTCAGTCGACAACGGCAAACTGAGATAACAGCTTCAAGGAAACAAGGATTCAATTATATTTCTCGACAGCCGACCTCATTCTATAGCAAACAATCTCATGATTTCATTGCTGTTCATATGGGAAGCACCGGCGTCTAGAATTGCGAAATCATCTGACGCGTTCAGGCGCTTAGTTTCTCCATCGACGACAATTGAGAACACTTAAACGATTTCTTTGAGAAATGTCAAACTCAGCGCCCAAGTTTTGCTTGCCTTCATTTCATATCTCACAAAATGGGTATATCCGAGTTTAAGATTAATCTTTAAAAGCTGGTCAATTTCGGCACACATTAATGGTCCAATACCTCTCCCCACGACCCTGGTTGGGCGACCAACGAATACAACCCACGAGTCGCGTGATATACACCCGTCTCGTTTATTTCGGATTCTGCGGGATGACGCAGGCGGCACGGTCGCGCTTGGTTGCGAACCTGAAAGCATCTAGTTGACGTGGGCACACCCCTGGTTCGCCGCATGGCGAGCATATCACAGGGCTGCGAGTGATTACATGTTGGATGGGATCACTGATGAGGCAGGTTCCCACGTGAGGCGATCACTGTCCTAGTATGTAACCAATTCGTGGGACCCGGACTAGCGATACTTTCTTTGTAGCTAAAACGATACATCGGATAGCTGATAATGCAGGTAAGTCTAGAACTTCAAGTAAATAGGACATGCTGATGAGTAATAAAAAACATGACACATGCATAACATGAACGTTTTTGGATAGTTACTGTGACCTTTCATCCCAAGAAACGCTGCCGTGCGTACACCACCGTTTTCGTCAAGTGACGCCCGCGCGCCATCTTGTCCATCGCTGATTCCTCCCAACCGATGCTTTCTGGAAAATATGTGTGCTTGTGCCCCCCGCGCTCCAAGGGTGCTGTCCGCTGCACGTGCGTATGGACTGAGTTATTACGAAGGCGGACTAGGTGGACTGAGTTGTGACCGAGGCGGACTCGGTGGACTAAGTTGTGAATGAACACGCGCCCTGCTAGGGGATGGGGCGAAATTCGCCCCCTCCTGGTTTTTCCCAGATAGCCCAAAAACGAAGAGCCACAGAACAACAAAACTTACGGTACCTTATCCCTGATTAATTTTACACATCTGACCAAATTTTGAGTGAAGGCCATGTCAGGTCAAGAACCTATTTAGGGTCAAGTGACCCGACCTCAAAACCTAAAATTACGAGTTTGAAGCAGCGCCCAGGGAACATTAGCAAACCGATCAGTTTGAAACTTCCACAATATGATAAGGTCAATAGGTTCTACAAATCAGCTATCTCGGAATTTCGATATTGGTGACCTAAGGTGGGGTCAATTTTTTGTCACCCCATTATAAGTCTATAGTGAAAAATAGAATGGACTCGTTTTCAGGAAATATTGGATAGATAAGGCTGAAAATCCTCAAACTGTTTATTCTTTCCACGATCTTGACCATCAAGTTGAGTTTTTGAGCATCTGACCCCTCAAAGGTCATATCAGGTCACGGGAGCAGAGAGCGCTTGTTTTGCCAATAACTTCTCACTGAATTGAGATAAAGCTCCCATTTTGCTTGCATTGTGTTTATATTGTCACAGGGAGTCGATTGATATGCAACATGACCATACCAGATCACTCTGTGACCCTGAACTAGGTCGAGGTCAGGTAATTTTGACTATTTGACGTAGCCAGGTCATATTATGTATCATTCGATTCGCCGCGATGAGAGGAATCCAATGATGCATAAATATTTGCTCTAAGCTCCCCTGAGGGCAAATCTAGAGAGGGAAACGTACACTGCTCTGTTGTAAGCATATGGAGCATTCTATGACCTATGCTGACCTCAATATTGACCTGACTTAAAACATTATTCGTATAAATTATCTTCGTCTTGTCAAGATCTTTCGAACGCCGCCCGTAATTTTCCTTTCGCTCTCGTGGGAAACGAGATGGGGGGGCAAAAAAACGTCCCCCAGCGGAGCTCGTCATGCAAGGGACCCCAGCGGTGTGCGTGTTAAGCGGACTCAGTGGACTGAGTTGTATTTGAGTCAGGCTCGGTGGAATGAGATGTGACTGAGGCGGACTCGGTGGACTAGGTTGTGACCGAGGCGGACTCGGTGGACTGAGTTGTGACTTGGGCGAACTTAGTGGTCTGAGTTGTATTTGATTCGGACTCGGTGGAATGAGGTGTGACTGAGGTGGACTTTGGTACGTTACAAGCTGACTTGTACCTTGACACGTTCCGAAATAAACTGGACTATATTTGACGTAAATTATAGCTGAATCGACACTGAAGGTGAAGGAATATCAATTTTCTTTGAAGATGAAGTTATTTCCTGATTGATTCTTCCCATGCAACTCAATAGGGTAAATGAAGACGTGCCACGAGCCCCGCTTCCCTCCCCACCCGCCCAGTTGTCCTTCCCCCTGTGCATACGATTGCCTCAAATTTTATTAGTTTCTTCTCATCCATATTTTAGGGCGTGTTCATGGATTTTAGAGAAAACACATTCCAAAGGTTTGGGGCTTTATTACCAGCTAGTGCCTTTCCGGAGTCCATGTTCATTGAACCGAAAGTGGACGGTCCTGTTCGGACGATATGAGTTCAAACACGCACCACGCTGAAATCTCCATATGCGTCAACATCGGATGTACCCGGCCTCCTAAAATCAGTTTCACTTTCGCTCCCACTCTCATGTAATCGGTTTCACTACCGGACTGATCACACCAGTTCCTGTTTCCTTCACACCAGAGGTCAACTTTCCCCCTGGCTGAGCACAGTATTCCGGTCGGAAGAGCCGCGGACGGAGGTGGCTAATGGACGTTGTTGTGGGGTCCTCAGTTTGTCTGGCCTCCTGCCGAGCGATGCTTTCTCCTGTCCTGTGAAGGGCAGGACAATGCGTCCATAAATCTTCGAGGGTATGGAGGAGAAACACAGTGAAGAACTTCGCTGTTCCATATTTTCTGCGTATGATATTTTGCTGGAGTTGGAATTGTTGTCCTACGTAAATTGAAAACAGGTTTCAAAAATAAGTTGATAAGTTGCAAATTGGCTTTTATCATCGATGCACATTTTAGCAAATTTACTATATCCGCTCTATAGATTATTATTATTTCTATATCCCACTCGATTATTATTATTTTGTATATCGCATTATTGCGTTTGGAGCTGGGTGGCCTAATGGCTTCATTGCCCGTTTTCAGATCGGATTGCATGGATTAACGTGGGTTTAATCCCCACGGCGGAAACTGCCTTCCGTGTCCGATCAGACCCGGTGGAGAGGATGCTTAAACACCCACGCCAATACTCCCTGTAATTTGGCAAGTGTGCCTGTTGGGAGTGGCCCTAATAAAAATACGATATTGTGAATTTGCTAAATTGTGCCTCCAGGATTCTGGTAAATAGTTCAATTAACAAATTATCAACTTATAACTGGGCTCCTCGGTGCGCCGCGGTCAGCACCGTCAATAACAGCTTCCCTCAGCGTATACCAAGGGAGTTAAATGCATTTCTGCGCCGGGGAAATGCAGATTTTTTTCAACGACTCTTTTATCGCTTTTAGGAAACATGTTCATGCATATATTCGCACTGTTAAGCTTTTATTAACGTAACTTTTACCATCGGTTTTATCATCAGCTGCATCTTTCTTATCAATCAAATTTTGATGTTTTACCGCTTTTTACATGTGTGTCACCCATCTGTGTACTTAGTTTTCCTTTTACTTACATCGGCTTCGCGTGTTATTGGATCATGTTCTGTTGGCGATTTACCTGAATAAATAAATATATAAAAATAAATAAATACTCCGAAAGGGATATATGTTTCAGGAATAGTTTGGGAACGACACCTTCGAGGTAAACTGCGTAATTCATGGGAGTATTGGACTTATCCCTCTTCGAATCAGGCTCCATGTAGGCATCCGCATGCAATAAGTGTGCATGTATATTATACAGGTCTCATACCCAGGGTTTTCATCATAGTTGAAGTTTTGGGGAGCACCAAAGTCACGATTCATTCGGTGAACATAACTGCAGTTTGTGGTTACTAGTGGCTAAAAATGTAGCACTAATGCTAGCAAAAAAGAAAAGAAAAGAAACGAAAATACATAGGCAGATGGCAGTGAGTTCGACAATTATAATTTACAAACTCAGGACAGTAAATATGTGCAACTGCACCGTTACTTCCAGATTTAAGTCCACCTTCGTTGTTCTAAAAGTTGCGCTTCAGCTTCAGCTACAGAAGTGAGTATGTCCCGTTGAACTGTAATTTTCCATCTATTCGGTAACGTTGGAAATCTTAACCGACGTTAGCTTGCTAAAGAGCGTTTCTCCATAGGGCCAACTAGAATCATGCCGTATTCTTCCAGTCTCAAAGTCAGCATGTTTAACCGGTCTGTGAACCTACAACCCTTCGCTACAATGCCGGCTAGAAGGCCGGCACCTCTGAGGTGGATGGATGTGTTGACGGTAGTACGCGCAATGCGAAGTCGGACAGATTCGACACTGTCGCTTATCGGCCATGTCTTACCACTAGCTTTTAGGCACCGTAGCTTGGTGCCTTCGGGATCGGGATCCCACCGATGAACATCTTAGATATTTGGGCTTTCGGGCGCACAAACATCATCAATGTTATATAACGCCCAGGATGGGCATCTTGACTTTCACCCGGCTGTAGGTCTTTTCAGATCCCCTCGGGTTTTTCAAAAGTGACCGAAAAACGGTGGCGCGCAGCGCCGCCAGACCTTGTTTGGCTGTTCATTCATAATTTTACATCTTTCCTAAAAATTTTAGTTCAAGGTCATACCTGGTCAGGTCACCGGGTCATGGGAAGTAACCTCACCTAAACAAATGCTCAGGACTGCATAGCTAAATGGAGGTTTCCTTGATCAAGTTGAAACTCATACCACATATTGGACCCACCAAGAGCTACAACATATGTTCCGGGATTTTTTATATTGGTGACCTAAGGTCATGTACAGAGACCTCTCCATTGCATATGCATGGGAACAATCACGATACGAGCTTGTTCCAGCAAGTATGGATGGAATCAACTTCAAAAATCGGTTACGAATTGCTCCTAGCCCATTTCTGAAGGTTATCCCAATTTTTCTTACCAGTGGCCTTTGAAGGTCACTTAAGGTCAAAAAGCATTTTTCAGTATTTTACTCTATACATTTTGAATAAACAAAGATATAAGTTAGTTTTGTTCCCAAATTATTTTTATGGTCACCTCAAGTCAAGTGATATACATCATGACTATACCAGGGTCAAATAGGGTCAAACTGTTGACCTGATTCAGCTAAAATTTTAAATTGGGCCTGGCATAGCAATATCATATATCATTCGATTCGTATTAACGAGAGATTTGCAATGGTTCATCAACTATGGCTGTGTGTTACACCTGGTTTGGAGGTTATAAGCGAAAAAGGAAACGCCCTTATGCATGGGTGGCTATGGACATTCCCATGAACGTTCCAGATGTACATTCCAGATGTTCAACATTCAGGTGACCGGTAGCTCCCTAGGATTTGACCTGACCGTACAATTATTGCCACTGATATAAAAGAGCAACTCAAGAGCTTTCGAATGGTGTTAAAATGTTCCTAGCTATCTTAGCTGCTGAGATATATGATATTTTCTTAGTACACCTTATATTAGCGATTTTGACCTATTTTGACCTCTGGTGACCTTGATATTGACCTGACGAGAAAAATGATTGAAGTATTTTCGATATCATGTTTGAAGAGCTTTAGATTGCCGTTTTGCACTTTTTCTAGCTCTTTTGGTGTTTGAGATCGTGGGGGATATTTTTACCCCCACCAGGGCGAAGATGGCTCGTACCCGCATCCGGGGCAAGGGTTAATATCCCATGCCATGCATATTAGGGTGGATTGAAAACAATAAAAATTATTTGGATCGGTCCTTAAAATTATTTTTCTATTGCGCTAGGCCTTATGAAACTCAGAAGTGGAAGAATTTTGGAAATCGGACCACTGGAACATGAGGAATATTTATTCATACATGTATATTCATTTATACAGCAGCATACATTTATTATACGCCACCTTCGCCCCACCGGGGGACATCGATGCCCCCTTCCTACATTTTCATTTATACAGCAATGTTCGTTTATAAATGGATGTTTGAGAAACTTTTGGCGTTGCAGTCTCCATTGGAAATATTTGGTGCTAGCGTACGGTGGTTTACGGGCTGGCTGTTAGAGCAGATTACGTGCGTTTTGGAAGCGTGGGAATCACCCTAAACACATGCAAGAGATGAAAATAGATCCCATCTAGTGGATAGGTATATTTCAGCTGCAGTGGTGGATGCAAGAGGGGGGCAGGGGTTTCAAACTCCCTCCCTGGAATATCTGAGTGCCTGTAGTAGATGCATAGCTGAGGCTGTCCGAGGCAGTGACGGGGGTGGCCCGAGCCGTTAGCCCCCCAAATATGGTCCTGGATCTACCACTTTTCTGTTGTGTATTAGACATGTGCGGGACTCACCGACAAATCTCCTTTAACCCTTGCCCCGGTGGCGGGTACGAGCCACCTTCGCCCTGGTGCGGGGGGCTAAAAAAGACCCCCACGATCTCAAAAACTAAGAGAGCTAGAAAAAAGCGCAAAACAGCAATCGAAAGCTCTTCAAAAATGATATCGAAAATACTTCAGTCATTTTTCTTGTCGGGTCAATATCAAGGTCACCAGAGGTCAAAATAGGTCAAAATCGCTAATATGATGTGTACTAAGAAAACCCAATATATCTCAGAAACTATGATAGCTAGAAACATTTTTATAATACCATTCGAAAGCTCTTGAGCTGCTCTTTCATTAAAGTGTCATTCATTTTCGTGTCAGGTCAAAGCCTAGGGAGTTACAGGTCACTGAATATTGGGGATATTCTTGGGAATGTCCATAGCCACCCATGGATAAGGGCGTTTCTTTTTTGCTAATAACTTCCGAACCAAACAAGATACAGCCAAAGTTGATGCACGGTTGCAATCCTCTTGTCGATACGAATCGAATGGTATATAATATTACTATCCCAGGTCAAATTTGGGAATTTGACCTGACCCAGGTCAACGGTCTGACCCAACTTGACCTGGTATAGTCATGATGTATATCATTTGACTTGCAGTGACTATACAAACACTTTGGTGACAAAATAAAAGTTTTATCTTTGTTTATTTAAAATTTAAAAAGTAAAACACCAAAAATGCTTATTTGACCTAAGGTGACCTTTTAAAGGTCACAAGTCAAAATTTTTGGCATCAACTTCAGAAATGTGCTAAGAGCAAGTCATAACCGATGTTTGAAGGTGATGCCATCCATACTTACTGAGAAAAGCTCATTTCGTGATCTTCCCTATGTATTGACAATGGGGAGGTCATGCTCTGCACATGACCTTAGGTCGCCAATATCAAAAAGCTCGGAACAAATGTTGTAGCTCCTGGTGGGCCCAATATGTGGTATGAGTTTCAACTTGATCAATTAACCCTTCTTTTAGTTATGCGGTAGTAAGCATTTTTTGAGGTGAGGTCACTTCACTTGGCCTGGTGACCTGACCTGATATGACCTTGAGCTAAAATTTTGAGGAAAGATGTAAAAATGATGAAGGAACAGCTAGACCAAGTTTGGCGGCGCTGCGCGCCGCCGTTTTTTGGTTGCTTCGGAAAAACCTGAGGGGGTCTAAAAAGACCCCCCACCCGGGCGAAGGTTAAGGCGAGTGCCAATGGCAACTGTAGTTACCTGAGGCTAAGAAACCGGAAGCTGGCATGAGTTACCACAGCATACCACCGGACAACGACCACTATACCAGAAGATATGACAGTTTAAGCTGCCACCAGGTGCTCACAGCTTTGATGTTCAGCGCACACCTTAGCGCATTAGTCACTACCACATTTTCGCTGGTTTGGGTTTTGACACACCCAATCACTGGGAATAAACGGGGAGGCAATATTAATCTGCGCCCCACCGGGGGTCCGGCGCCACCTTCGCCCCACCGGGGGCATCGATGCCCCCCTTCTAACTCCGAAAATGTGGGCGTTAGCGCAAATCTGCAAACTGCATTAGAAAGCTTGCGTGAATTCAGTAAGAAATTATTTTAAATTTTTTAGCGCTCAGGTCAATGGTTTGACCTCCAGAGGTCAAATTAGGTCAAGATCGGCTATTTTCACTCAAATATGCAATGCTTAAGCAAACTGGGCATAACTCTTGTGCTATTAAAGCTATTGAGATGTGGCAAAATCCATTGGATAAGAAAAGGCCAGACCTTTATACGCTATGTGAAACGTAATGACCTCTCGCCATTGGTTTGACCTCCAGAGGTCACCTCGTGACCTAATATGACCCGAGGTCACAAAAGGTCAGAAGGTGACCTTGCCGTATATTAAACAAAAGCCAGTGACAAGACAGACACGATGGTGTTTGATTCAGCGCTCTAGCTGATATAGGTCAAAAGTTATTGTCAAAATACTGTTTTTGACCCCTGCTGACCTTGTATGATCTTGGAGAGGTGAAAGGGAAAATATGGCCCCTGGAATCCCTAAAAAGTGTGTCAAAGAACACTTTTCTGATCAAACCGAGCATTTTCAATCATTTTTGTGACTTTTAGATCATAAGGCAGCTCTTCCCCAAGCTTTTTAAATGGGAGAGGTCACATCGTGACCTGATTCCCAGGTCACGAAATAAAAAAATCCGGGATATACACCTTGTAGAACCTGGAGGGGTCGTGAAGTGTAGAGAGTTTCAAATTGTGCGACTTCGAAATGTAGCTCTTACATAGCTCTAAAGTTGAAGTGAGGTGACCTTGGTTGACCTCGTCTGGTGACCTGACCTTGGGTGACCCGGGTAAAATATTTCGGGGATGGTGGGAAAATGATGCAGTGAGAGGTAGAGTCCTCAACCGTGGTGCTGCGCCTCGTCGTTTTTCTGCTCTCCCGGAAAAAACCTTAGGAGGGGAGGGGGCATCGATGCCCCCGTGGGGCGATGGTTAAGTGATCTTGCGTCGAGACAGTTTGTAAAACGTACCAGGTCGTCGGAGATGTAAATCAACATCTGTGTGTTTCCCTTCTGTATCTACACGGAAGGTGCTACTTGCGTGCCGTCGCTCTAAAAAAGCGAGAATAGAAGTGTTTCTTAGACTTTCTAAGCATCTGTAGTTAAAACCGAAAATGCCGAGGAAAATAGTAGACGACTCAGGTGAAGACTATGGGACAGAGATCTGATTGGCCCATCGGTCGACCTTCCCGTTTCAGAGCTTCCAACATTGAGGGATGTCTTGCAGTAAGGTCGGCTGATGAAAGAGAGATCAGCCGATTGGAGCGAGAAAAATAGAATGTGAGATTTGCGGGAAAAATGACTCCTGATATGTATCGGCACTGCAATTACAGGGAATGTGGTACCTTTATAATATGATTCAACTGAGATAGCTAATTTGTAAAGGATGCCGGAAAACCCGGTATTCAACATATGATTTGCCTTGAAACTCAAAGTTTCCGTGGATGAAAGCTAAAAACCTACCTGAAATGTACATAAAATCTACCCCAGCCAGGCGGACACAGTTGTCAGCTGTTGGTGTGACGATAGCGCTGACGTCACGGTGAGTCAATCAGCCAATTGAAGCCCTTGAAGTCTATTGGATATTGTAGTAGTTGCCATATCATGACGTCATCCGCAGGCCGAGGTTTATTTTTCGCCTTAGAGGAGGATTTTAAAATCAAAATATTGAGCTCATTGTACATTTTTCAGAGAAATCAAGGACGTTTTTATGATTTTCAGCTGAAAATTCCCCTATATAGATAGATTTGGAGCTGGAGGAAGTTGGGAGAGTTGGCGCCAGCAACAGACTGGCAACAACAGTGATTCAGGTGAGTTTTCATGATCAAATTATCATATCAATATTGTACAGATAGCAAATGTGTGCTAATGCAGTCCTCCACAAAGTGTTAACACCCACACTGGAGAGGGGCCTGGAACTAACATGCACTGGAGGGCCCCTTCTTATCTCAGAAAATCACAGCAAATCTCAGAAACAAATAGACTTCGAAAAACGCTGGTTGGGGGTGTGTTGCTTACTACCAGTGGTGGTAAGCAACGCGCAGGACCTGAACTGCATGGAGTTAAAGCAGGATTTTGACTACACTGGATCTTTCTTTGGTATGTGAATTCCAATACCTCTGTACCTATTAGGGCAATAGACATAATTTTACATCTATGCAGGCTAGTTGCCTCAGAGTTTTTACTGCAAAAAGGAATGACCAGGCAGGTAATGATCGTGAGTGGGATGCAGATTTTAAGCATTTGATGTGTTTATAGAAATGCTACCTAAGGTCCACTTTACCAACACATTTTAGGTAGATTCAAATACTATGTTGACATTGACATTTTTCCCCTTTTGTTGATATGTGAGATAGAAGTTTAGTGGGGGGGAAGCTGGGTTACGGTTCCCAATTGTGTGTACATGTATGCTCCCTTTAATAGGTATGTTCCCAATAATAACTATTTTCATGATAATTGCTACATGTTATCATGTGGAAAAGTACCATAATTGGAAACACTCCTTTCAAAAATGGAAACTTCTTCAAAAAGGAAATGCATGTCATTGGGGAAACTGCAGTCAGAGTTGCCAATAACCGAAGGCGATTGTCAATGGGCAAAATCGCTATGCTTTAGCATTGTGATTTTCCATTGAAATAATAGTTATGACCCCAATACTGGAAAAAATGACCCATAATTGGAAATTTTCCTTCCAAAAACAAAAACATGATCTATAAATGAAAACTTACTACTTTCATGCTGTAATGGTTTGGTTCTAGAACCTTGTCTGCTGCAAAAAGTAAGGGACAGGTAGAGGACATTCAGCATATTGGAAATAGTATTCAAGTATACAATTATTATTTCCAGCTCTGTGTGACAGAGGAGGCATACGTCGCATTGAGTTTGTGACAGCCAGCATACTTTCTGCACCTCTGTAAGAGGGTATGTTGGGCTTCCGTCAGCTGCACTGATGATAAGTTAATGTATCCGTCCTTATCAGATAGAAAGAATTTCCCACCATAGAGACGAGAAAGCTTTTTGGTTATCCTCACCTTGTCTGTATGCTGGGTGTTTTCATACTTTTCTTCTAGTTCTTTTACAATCCGTTGCTTAGTTTCTAGCTCAATATCACAGTCTAGAAAAGTATTGTATATCTCTGTTAGTTTCTTTCTCAGTTTGTCATACTTCCGTTCTTTTTCCTTCAGTTGAAAGCTTATTAGGTTTCTTCTAAACTCATTGGTAAAGTGCTTCCTCTTGGCTGCCCGATCGTGGAGTCGTACATTCGAATAGTTCGGCAATATGTTTTCTTTGAGGCAATGACAGTTAAATTGTATAGCACTCGCACACTTAGATATTTTTCTTTGGAGTTTTTCTATTTTTCTTACGTTGGTTTTAATGTCAGTCGTTAATTCGTTTAAAAGGTCACCAAAACTCATTAATTAGAACTAGTTTCGACTGTGTTTTCAACAGTCATCTTCAGCATTAAATATTTGCTCATAGTTTTCATTTCACATTTCGAAAACATTTTTTAAATATCGCGAGAACGAGCATTATAACAGTACCACTTCCTTATTAGCTACCTTACCTATTATAAACGATGCATAATCTAGGCATTCCTATAAGAACATTGACATAGTTTGAGCATATAACACTTACATTTACTACATTTCAATACACGAATTACATAAATTAATTACATTCTACATCAGTTACATGTGGCATATATTCATTAACAATGAACATTGATCATCATCTCATCCCCCCCAAAGCGTAAGTGTTCGGTGTGTGTTTATCTGCATGTTGAGTGAGGGCTTTTGTTCGTGTATGTGTAGTGCTTCGAGGACTGCTAGTTTTCGTGTGTCATTGGTGGAAGCGATGATGTGTGTGTTCTGAACTAGTGTTTGCCTCGTGAGTTCTGTGTTGTGTGTAGTTTGCATATGCTGCTTGATGGCTTCATCCTGCAGATGCATGGTGAGCCGTCGAGACAATGTCGTTGCAGTCACACCAATGTAGTGTTTGGCATGAGGTCTAAACATTAAAACCAACGTAAGAAAATTAGAAAAACTCCAAAGAAAAATATCTAAGTGTGCGAGTGCTATACAATTTAACTGTCATTGCCTCAAAGAGAATATATATATACATATATATATTTATTGTTATATATGTATATGTAATAGCATATTGCTGTATATATTTTTCATACCTGTTTTTAAACCTAATTGCCTTGTGGTTGTCATCACTCGCTTGTAGAAAGACAGAAGATGGTTACATTTTGTATTAGTGCAATAACAACCCATGTTTCAGCACGCAGAGCAGCAAGCCAGCCAGGAACATTGACATAAATTACATTCGAAGGAAAACAACACTACGCACAACGTAGATTTGTGTTTGCGTTAAATATTGTACCGAGCATTTCACCAGGAAAAAACAGCATAACAATGACACAGTACAAATACACTTTGAGCACATATAACAGTCGCGCAGGATGAAAGTGATGCGTACTCACGTGCGTGAGCGTAACTACATGTGCAGAGCAATTGATGACTGAATTAGGTGCCATTTTTATACAGTTTCACGATATACGTATTTTGGTGACAAGGACAAATCTAGCTGTAAGACGTATATAGCATCAGAAAAATACTTTCTTGTTCCGAGTTTTTAGCTCGATTCCATCAGAACTGCCTCCCTGGCAGGAAATGTTTGCATTGGGAAACAGCGAAGAACTTGTGCTAGGAAAATTCCTTTCCTCTTCCTAGGGTCACTTCCCATGATGCAAAACAGACTAGGAAAATGCCTGTACGTAGCCTTGGGCTAACTATATCGATGAAATCCGGAGAATAATGGCTAATGACTTGGAAAAGTGAAGGCATTGTATTCCCACTGCTAGTCATTGGGGCTTTGAAGTGGCTACAAATGTTGTTAAAGCAAAAAAAGGGAAAAAATCGAGAATAATCACGTAGCACCTGTGTAAAAAGAGTCACTATTTGGTTTTTATTTTTAACCATATCATGGCCAGTACTGAATCCGGATACCCGTGGTTTTTAGAGGTTTAGATACTTGTATGACTTGAAATAATTGTGTTTTGAATAAGCTACTGTTGCCACTATTGCGCCCATTGTCTCGCTTAAACACTTAAAACAGAGGGAAATGCAACAGATGTCTTGGGTGCTGTCCTAGGGAATGTTAAGGCATTCAAGATGAAAATGTTATGAGCGAACAAATGCGACATCAGAGATACGTACACTTCCACAACAGAAGCTGACTGACGTCAAAGAACGTAGATCGAAGCAACTTTGAAGCCTCTCTGCGAACACTTCTTATGACGTAAAACAACAAAAGCAAGCACGCGACAGCGCTCATATGAAAATAACAACATAACTTTAACAAATTAACAGCAGAATTAAGGAGTGTAACTCTTC